>CAWVRF010000098.1:0-100000 GCA_963932465.1 Maratus speciosus | reverse complement strand
TTATCCTTAAGCAATGAACCCCCAAATCTAATCAAAGCAGCTCCTTAACATAATAAACTGGTATACCAAATTTGGTGCAAATTGAACAATTCTACATGAAAAACCCATTTATCTAAATTAAGGGGGGTAGCCTCCCCTTTACCCCCTTTATACTTAAGTAATGAACTTTCAGCGAAGCTCCTCAACATAATAAACCGATATACCAAATTTGGAGCAAATCGAATATTTCTGCATGAAAAACCCATTTATCCAAATTACGGGAGTGACTAACCCCTCTTTTCCCCCCTTTATCCTTAAACAATGAACCCCCAAAACTAATCAGGGAAGCGCCTTATCAAAATGAACTGGTATACCAAATTTGGAGCAAATCGAACAATTCTACATGAAAAACCCATTTATATAAATTAAGGGGGGTAGCCCCACTACCCCCTTTATACTTAAGTAATGGACTTCCAAATTAATCAGGGAAGCTCCTTATCAGAATAAACGGGTATACCAAATTTGAAGCAAATCGGATAATTCTGCATGGAAAAACCCATTTATCTAAATTAAGGGGGGCACTAACCCCCCCCCCCTTTTCCCGTTTATCCTTAAACAGTGGACCCCCATAACTAATCAGGGAAGCGCCTTATCAAAATGAGCCTGGAAAATAAAATTGAAGCAAATCGGATATTTCTATCAAGAGTTATCGCGTTACTTACGTACATACGTACATACAATACAGAACAGGCGGGCACATAGGCTTTCAGGCTTTGACAGCCTGTGAGCTAAAAATAAATAAAAAGATAATAAAAAATAAAAAACGGCCTTTGTACAGATCGATTTCAGCTATCTAATGCAGAAAAAAAAAATCATTTAAAAAGTATTGAAATGCAAACAAGATACCTTTATAAATTTCTTCCATTGGATTAGCAGTAGCAAGCGGGTCATTTCGTGTGAATGAAGTAGCCCTCTCACATGTTTATGTGAGTATGAATGAGATCGGTTTCATTACGAATTAATTATCAAAGCTTATTTAAAATGTTTATTTAGATTTCTATAAAGAATAGATATCTTTCTATAAAGAAAGAATAGAAGATATTACCTTTAAGGTTTTTGAAATGCTCAATGCAATACCATCATAGTTAAGTCTTAAGGTTGGTTGGTTGTGTTTATGAGGGCCAATTATCAACACGAGTGATATAGACCCTAAGGGGGGAGTGCCCTTCGTGGGGGGTCTTTCTAAGGGAACCTAACCGGTATTAACGCTTGTTAAGTCTTAAGGCTGTTCTCAAATCCAAAAGGGCAAGTTTATGATATAAGTTTTAATTTATTTTTGTTCGGAAATGTATGAAACTAGCAATTTTTGTTGATCAAAAACAATATAATCGAACTGTTTTTTCCGTTTTTTTTTTTTTTGCAAACGCAATAGATCTTTCAGAAAATAGTGTCAAAGTGGACATTTTGAACCGAAGTTCCCGAAGAAAGCAGAAAACCAGTCAGCGAAGGGAGAAAAACGTCTTTGTTACGTGATCAAAATCGTTTATAACTCAATAGGTAATTTATTTAACAAAAAAATGGAAAACACAGTTCGTTTCCAAATCGCTTCCATAGTTAGGCCTTCCAATTTTATATTTTTCCGTTAAAAAATGAATTTGTAAATGTGTCAAAACTGTTTGCGCTTGTTGAGCAGAGCAGTTGAGAGCCTTAATAAAATAACGACACGACCCCCCTCCAAATGAAAAAAATGTAGAACCAATAAGATAAAATTTTCAACCCCATATAAACATTCCTGACCGATGGTCAATCCGAAATATTTGCTTTTTTTTTTTTTTTGCCAGTTATTATCATTATGCGGCAATGGTATGTAACAAGCTCTTCCGCCCCGGGCGCCAAATGGAGTTCCTGTGGTGCTGGGAGAGAGACAACCTGTATTTTTGACAATAGAAAATGTTATTCGACCTTGGCTTCCTATATAAAAAATAGTTTGTTGTGGCGTAGTCTACCATTTCTTAAAGTTTGCCATATTTTTTTTTTTTTTTTTATTTTTTTTTTTTATCACTCTATATTGTTTAATTTTTATGGCGTTTGTGTCATTATTCATTAATATTATAAAATTACGATCAAAATCTTCTATCCTAAAATCAAATTTGGAGTTATTTGTATTTCGGAATTTCATATTTTAATATTATCCCATATATGTGTTAGTAAAACAAAATGCTAATTAAACTTTTTATTGTTTAATTTTATTTTTCTGGTATTGACTAAATAAACATCGTCTGTTTAATACTGATGCTTTCAAAAGTTTGACATTGAATTTTTTACCAACAAAATACGAACTAATATGGCATCTTTAAGATAAGAAATTATATTAAAAGTATTTTTTAATTTGCTACTAAAAATATATTTAAAAGGTTTCGTATTTTTTTTTTCATTAGAAAAATCGCGTTTTTTAAAGTTAAATATTTTATAATATATGTATATATATGTATGTATATATATTAGGCCTTTATTATGAAAATTTAAGTCTAATTTTAATTATCTGCTTAAATTTTTATACAGAATGTTATAAAATCAACATTTACAATTGTTATTGGGGCATATTTTAAAAAAAGGAAGTGTATTCTGAAATCAATTATACGTATTGCAATAGAATATGTGCATTCTTTGCGAGAGAAAAATACGTTAATACATAACAAAAACATTAATGGATTAACTCATAATACAATACATTACATAATTACATTGAATGTTACTTTCCCCCTATCTGAAACACGGAGTAAGATACAACTGTTCTCATGATCATGGCTATTTACGTTTCCTGCCCATTTCTAGGAAATTTTAAGTCTGGCATTCCAGTGTGATTGACCACGGCCAGATGTCGTCAAGGTATGGGGTGCAATCGCTCTAGGCAAAAGAGCGGTTTCTTTTAGCCCGAAGACATATATTTTGAAAAGGGTTTTGGTCAGGAGAAAATAATATTTTGCCTTTTTCTACCTTTACAGAAGATATTCTTCGAAATTCTTTTAAAGAAAGAAAAATAAAATAGGAATCATAACCCTTTATTTTTTATGAAATGCATATAAATTTTATTGTAATTACTCAGATTTTAAAATAATATTAATAATTTTACATAACTTTTTTTTTATTTATTTAATAGCCAACATCAGCAATTTTCATACATATGCATTTATCATTTTATTTTTCATTTAAAATCTCGAAATATTTTCAACTCAATCATAAAAATTCCATGCATTTTAATTCAGATTCCATACAACTGATGATTTCTTATTAATAATATCTATAACAGTAATTATCTATGATAAAAAACGCGTTACATATCCCTTAAATCAGCTGTTCACACATATATAATCAGATATATATCTAATATGTAAACAAGGAGGAAAAATCGATATGAATTGGTTGGTTGTGTTTATGACGGCCAGTTATCAACACGAGGGATATATGACCTAAGGGGGGGGGGTGCCCTTCGTGGGGGGTCTTTCTAAGGGAACCTAACCCGTATTAAAGCTTGGAAATCCAAGGTTCGAAGAAAACCACGAAAACTCCGAACGATTAGGCCGACGGGCGCGATTGGGTTCGAACCCAGCACTTCCCGTCTACCAGCTTCGAGAGCAGAACCACTAGTGGGGCCCGATATGAATTAAAATACATTAATGTTTTAATATATACCTATTAATACTGAGGTTTTCAAGAGCGTGGGCCAAAAAGCTTTTTCAGATGAAAGAAAATGAAAAAAAAAAAAAAATAGGTTTTCGTGAAACACACAATTTTTAGCAACTGTTTTATTTTTATTCTGTTGAAAGTTAGCGTGGTAAAACTTTTTTACACGTACAGAACAAAGTAAAATTTGCGAAATTATTACATTTTATCAAGGAATTTCGAATCGATTTTAAGCGAAATATAAATTCATTACTATTTTCAAGTGACCGCAATGTAAAAGCAAATTAGTATTAATTTATTATGTCGCACTTTTAACCCTATCAACATAAGGTAGACCAATTAAACTGTGATTTAAGCGTACACAAGGCCAGTATTATGAATCGGCAAACGGGACATTGGTCCATGATCCCATAAGCTTGAAAGGGGGTGGGGGGTGGGGGGGGGTCAATTGGCAGAATTGAAAGAAATTAGCTGTTGAGTTCCATTGTTTACATACTTTTATATCGTACAATAACAAGATAGGTAACTCTTAATCACCACTACTGTGTTCCAGAAACTAATACCTTTCTTGAAACTACCTCGCAATGCCCAAGAAAGGTATAACGCGACTTATGGGTTAATTCTATATCATGAAAATCACGTCTAAAAAATGTCCAATCATATATGCAATTAAACGTTATATAAGCGCGTTCCAATGTTTTATTTATTTTTTCCTTTTTGCACTGCAATTGGAAACTCGCGCCTTTTTGCACCTTCACTAAGACATTTTTACATCTAAACATGTGTAATTTTTAAATAGTACTATTTCGGGTGACATGGAATTTATCAGTTTTTTTTTTTTTTTTTTTTTTTTTTTTTTATATAATTTATACATATACATCCTTAATTAAAATTAATTCTTAAGCGAAAACATATTTTTCTTCACTACTCTATAGCGAAAATCTTTACCAATTTTAAGAATCTTTTTAATAGAAAAATTTGAAATAAAATTCCATTTTCTGAAATTTGAGTTTAAATATAAATGCAAATTTTGTGCATTTATGAATAAAATTAACTTCGTGAATAGGCCGGTACAAAGTTTAAATTGTATCATTCGAGTAGAATTACAAACGTTTCACGTACTACACAACACAAGAATGGAGACCCAAACAGTGTTTATACCCAGGGTTCACGTGTTATTGCGGTAACGAATTAAAAAATTAGTAGAAAAGAAAATCGGAAATTGTATGTCAAATGTGGCAAATGACGTATTATAGCTAGTTTTGTAAACATTCAGATTTTGATGCAATAGCTGTTGCACTCTCATGCAAAAATACATGAATATTAAATTTATTATATACATTAAATCCAATAATACGGAAATGATATGATTTCATCTTAAATCTGACGTAATCACCATGGCAAAATTGAATCATGACCTATCAGAGGATATGAGGGAATTAATTACGTATGACAGGATTTAATAGAAGAAAGAAAACTTTTATTAATATCTTTTAAATTTTTTATTCGGTTTTCAAAAAATGTGAAATAACTCGACACAATTCTGCAACGATTATACATACTAAATTTTTAACCATTCGGTTGTGTAGTTTCTGCGCTGTTATATGCGGTCAGACGGACGAGCCAGATGACGATTATAGGTGCTACATATTTATATAATTACGAACGCATCTAAAAAAAGAAGATTTAAAATAAGTATAAAAATTGCAGCCTCCCAAAATCTTGTGGCTTCTCTTGACATTAGATACTGAGATAATACGACTGGGAAATGTTCACATATGCATACATTTGTGCCTGTGTGTGAAAATTTCTATGAAATTCATGAAATACGGGAAATGTTAAAAGAAGGGATTGAAGATTTAGTGGATATCCACAATTCACATATGTATAAATTGGGCACTCTTGTTCGCAGTTTCTTCATTTACTTGTTTATTGTGAGAACCTCAAAGTAGTAATTATCTGATTATATTTATATACTATATAAGGATATATCAATCAATAGAAAGAAGTCATATAGTATTTGTGTATATGAGCTCACTGAAGTTTTCGTGCTTGGAACACTACATTACTAAATTAGGCACTGAATATAACGTTCTATGCATGGAAATTCCTTATTCTTTTCCGCCATTTCTCAGGAAATATTTGTAAGCTTTTTTAAATGCACATGGTCATACAATGATACTATGCGTTCGTAGATTACGCATTCTTACCCTACTATATACGGCGACATAGGTCAAGAGCACAGTGGGTCGTGTTATAGAACATTTCACAAGTATTAATCATATTTTCAGATAGAGGGAGAGTGGATTAGGTGTGAAAGGACTCTTTCACAAGTCAAAGAAGAGTTTTTTGTCGATTCAGTCTCATACAATTAAATAAATAAATAAATAAATAAATATATATATATATATATATATATATATAATTTAAACAGAAATATGCATTTTAAAAGAATTATAAAAGATGCATAAACAATGTTATAATATTAGCAAATTTTTCATAACATCGTAAAAAGATACTTTCTTCTAAATGCAAAATGATAATAAATGTATTTCTGGTTAAAAATAGTTTGAATAGTTTGTAACATTTCAGTATCGTTTCTATATTTTTAAAATGTTTTTTTTTTTATTTCAACTATTTGTAAATAAATATTTCTTATTGATAAACAGAAATTGTACCAAAATAAACTAAAACTATATTGAAAGTAACAAAATATTAAACTTAAATGTTTGAAAGCTTTTTTTCTTTTGAGGAGAAGGTTCAATTTTAAGAACCCTGATAATTGTTTCATATATGCATTCCTTTTATGTAATTAGACTTATAAACATATTTTAATCATGTATCTATAATTTTTTTTTCAGTGTATAAAACAGAAAAATAAACAGGTGCAATAATTTATTAGTATGAATTTAAAAAAGAAGAAAATAGAAATAAAAGTTTTAATAAAATTAAGAATAGATGCAGTACTTGTTTATCTTAGAAAATAAAAATATGATGGAGCTATCACAAATAGAATAGCGCACTCGGAAAAGAGAACGTGCAAAAGAAAAATAATAGTGTGTGCTCGAAAAATGGCATGACACTGCATGGCGCTGAATATACCTAAAACAATTTATAATTCCAATAATAAAATCACTTTGTCTATTTTTTAGTATATTAAATTAATAATTTCTATTTCAAAATTCCGACTTTATTGCAATGCAATTCATTTTGATATTTTTGTAAAAAGAAGAAATAAAAATAAACGGAAACACAATAAACATTCTTAATATTTTTTAAATTATTAAATTTCTTAAGTTTGTTGAATTATGATTTTTTTAAGTATGTTTTAAGCTTGACTGTAGGCAGCTTTTTAGCAAAATTTGTTAATCCATTTATAGATTTTATACACGTCGAAAGCTTTTTTTTATTCTTTGAAATTGTTCAAACTGATTTTTTAAATAAAATATGACCAAGGGAAATGTATACATAGCTGCTAACTTGTACGGATTTTTGTTACCCCTAAAATTTACCTATACCCCTAAAAAATACCCCTAAGACTATTACCTCATTAAAGTGTAAGTAATCGTTAAACTTCATAGATTGTATTAGGAAAAATTTACTATTGAATTTTAGTGGTAACAAAAATCCGTACGAGTTGACAGCTATGCGTGTATACAGTATATACTGTAATATTAATTAAAAAAATTACATAAAAGAATTGCACTATTCTTTCCTATTACGAAATATTAACCCATTTACACACGAAACAATATAAATAGTCTAGCATATATTTTCGAATAGTATTCCATAACGAAATTGAAACTTTATGAATAACTAAAAAATATTATAAATAATATAAATATAACACAAATTTAATAGACAAGTAATCTAATTACTCTCTAAAACCGTTGAAATAATCAGAAAAAAATACTTCTGTGATTAACGAAATCCTTATCGATTGTTTCGGATATTAACATCTGATTTGGTGCTGATACAAAAGTATTACTTTTAATAAATTTCAAAACTTTATTTGAATACATTTTTATATTTTAAAATTAAAATGATTTTTGGAGTTGCTAGTGTGCAATCTAAAAACATATTAATTATAAGAAATCTATTAGAGTTAAAAAGTAAGATTCTGCCAACGTTCTGTAACCGCATTGTCCAGTTAAATCCCCTAATAAAAAATTTTTAAAATGTTGGATTTTCTTTTAAGGGTTTTTTTTTTTTTTTTTTTTTTGTAATGAAATAGTAGGTTAGATATATATACATGCAAATTATTCTGCAAAACGGGATTTACCTTCAAATTCTGTCAATATTGGTCGTAGCTGTGAGGCATTTTTATAGATTGTGTGTGTGTGTGTGTGGGGGGGGGGGGGTAGTTCTTGATTTTTTATGCGAATCTTAAATATTCGAAAATCAGTAGTAGATGTACTGTATTCATCGAAGAACCATAAATTTTTGTCTGAGATGCATGGCGGCTACCCAACAAGTGTACAAGAATTAGAAAAGAATCTTTCATTTAAGTCGCTTGTTCATTCCACATAAAATCCATTTTCTCTTACCCCTATACCTAGATTCATGGAATTCGGATTGGAGCAAGAATTGATCTTTCGTAAAAGTTTATTACCAATAAGAATTAAAATATTTTTTCTAATAACTCTTCCCCCCCACCCCTGAGTCTATAATTAAAAAGGAACTGCATATTAGAATAAGACTTTAAATAGTTACCTTGTTTTGACAATTGAAGAAATCAGATGATAAAGGTGGTAAGTTACACAATCATCATTTTTTTCAAAATGATAGGAAATGATAGGAATTTTGAAAAAAAAAAAATAGGAATCATAATCTTTTATTTATTTTTCAAAATTCATGCAAATTTTACTACAATTACTCAGATAAATAATAATAATAATAATAATAATAAATAATACCATATAACGTTTTCTGTTTAATCGCTAATAACAACAACATTGCATAGGTATGCATTGATTATTTACAAATAACTCTTAAATTTTCAGTCACAATAACAAAATTTTCAAACACAGTTATAAAAATTTCAGATATTTAATTCAGATTCCTTGAGAACTGAGCAATTTTTTTATTATTATTATTTATATATACAAGCATTATCTGTTTTATAAAATTCACTATATATCACTTAAATCAGTCGTCAAACGAGCCATAAAAAAGAATATGCTAACCATCAGTTAGCTGTATAATCAAAGATATATCTAATTTATAAACAGGAAAAAAAAAACCTGAATAAAAATACACGTATTAAAATACTGCAGTTTTCAAAAGTGTCGTCAAATACGTTTTTTAAGATAATACAAAATGAATAATTTAAAAAAAAATCCAGATCTATATAGTATTTTTAACAACTGATAAAAATCTTTTAAAATCAGATTCTTAAAACTCTCACGGTGTGGAAAATTTAGTTCAGCAAAATCTTTTTTACAGGTACAAAGTAAAGTTTGCAAAAGTATTACATTTATTATAGAAATTCAGAGTCTACTGGTAATCGAAATATAAATATCTAATGACATTTTCAAAAACATATGATGTAAAAACAGAAAAGTATTAATTTGTTATGCCGCACTTTTAAGGGACTACATTGTAAAAAAAAAAAAACAAAAAACGACCAGTTTTCCTGTAGGAATCGGAAAAATAGTTGCCCTTATCGTACCGGAAAAATTTCCGACCGAGCTCGGAGTAAAATCCGTAAAATCGGAATAAAGTCCGTAAAATACCGTTTTATTGACTATTTCCTTTTTTATTCGGATTTTATTTCGAGCTGGGTCGGAAAATTTTCCGGTACGATAAGGGCAACTATTTTTCCGATTCCTACAGGAAAACTTGTCTGATTTTTTTTTTTTTTTTTTTTACAGTGTACTTCACTCACGCGGAACCACACGCTCGCTAATGTTATTCCTATAAGAGAATTTTTTTAAAGTGATTAGCCTCTTAACGCTATCAATATAGTTTAGGAAAATTAAACTGATTATAAGTATTCACCGGCCGGGAGGGCTAGATTGAGACATAGGTAATCAGGGCCCTGGTCAAAGTATTCATAAACATGAGGTCTCTCAAATCTATACACTGTAAAAAAAAAAAAAAAAAAAAAAAAAAAAAAAATGCGATCAGCAGTTTTCCAGTAGGAATCGGAAAAATAATTGCCCTTATCGTACCGAAAAAATTTCCGACCCAGCTCGGAATAAAATCCTTAAAATCGGAGTAAAATCCATAAAATACCGTTTTATGGACTATTTCCCTTTTTTACGGATTTTATTCCGAGTTAGGTCGGAAAAGTTTCCGGTACGATAAGGGCAGCTATTTTTCCGATTCCTACAGGAAAACTGGTCGGATTTTTTACAGTGTATCCTTTAACACTATCAAAATAGGCTATTGAACTGGATCTGAATTATCAGGGGTAGAGATTAAGGCATGTTCTATAATCCAATAAGTTAGAAGGAGAGGAATCAATGGACAAAATTTTTAAAAAATTGGTTGTTTAGTTTCAATATTTACATAGTTTTACATCGTACAATACAAAGACAATTAACCAATAATTACCGTTGTTAGGTCTCAAGGACGCATATGCCTATATATTTCATTAAAAAAAAAAAAAAAAAAAAAAAAAAAAAATGCGTTTCGATATTTTTTGTTTGTTTGTTTGTTTTTGCATTTGATAGCTGAAATTGATATTTACATTAGGCCCATTTTTACTTTTTTTTTTTATAACGACACTTTCACTTTCGGAACCCGTTCCGAAAATAAAAGTAACTTTATTAAAGCACCCAAAATAAAAATAAAATAAAATGGGCGAATATAGAGACTATTCAATTAAAAATAATAATAAAAAGTCGAAATGCACCCGATGTACTTGAAAAGAACCTGCCATTAGCTCGCGAGTGTCTTCGTCTGAAGAAACGGGAAACTGAATAATATTTTGGCAATTGAAAACCTGCTTTCGCCTGCCCTTTATCTAATATAAGCAGACATAGGTAGAATGTCCCACTGCAAGTCATTAATTAAGCCTTTGACAGGAACAAGCATGTGCAGCTCGGTAGTAACAAGCCATACAGTATAAACTTCGGAATCGTTTGCGTTGCAAAAGCTGAAATGATCATAAAGGAATTTTCGAATCCAACTAGAATAGACCAGCAAATCAAATAAAAGTTCATATTTTAAAGAAACATTTTTTCAAAATACAGAATATTACCTTTAAGTTTTTTCAAATGCTTAATCTAATAATTAGTAATTAACTTAATCTAGTAATACCGGCGCGGTATAGTTAAGCTTTAATAAAATATCTAAACTCTCCTATCCCCTCCCCCATAGGAAGAAAAGTCGAACAAACTAAATTTTTCAACCTCCTATAAATATTCTGCTCCGACGTTTAATCTGAAATTTCTACGTAGTTTTTTTTTTTTTTTTTTTTTTTGGGGGGGGGGGGGATTGAAATTACAACCTATTTTATGTTGATCAAAACTGTTTAATTTATGACAAATTCTTGAATTCCATTTTATTTATACTGACAAGCATTCTTATACAGAAACTATTAAATAGGTTTTTTCCCTTTTTTTATAAAATGGCAGAGAATCTTTCAGACAGTTTTACCATGCATTTTGAGCTATATTTCCGGAAGTGACCGTCGCGGATAAAAGTAGCCATGATCAAACAATCGTTTATAACTCAAGGTGTAATTCATTTATCGAAAAATAAAAAAAAAAGGCTGTTCAATTCCAAATCAATTCAATAAATATACCTACCCGGGTCATGCTTTAATGTTTAAAAATAAATATGTAAATTTGTCAAATGAGGGATGGGGGGTTATTTTTAGAACACTCTTGCACCGATAAAACTGAAAGAGTCAGACACACATATGCACAGAAACAAATAAATAAATAAAATCGTAGAAAAGAGAATATCGTGAGGTATTTTGTGTTTGTAGTTCAGGCTTTCGGCCTTTTCAAAAATTAATGTAACTTTAAAGAGTCTGTAATTGTTTACACAGGAATAAAAATATATAAATAAATAAAATTAAAATCTGACAAATTTGAAAAGTATGAAACTTAAATTAGAATTATATAAAACAGCAGTTTGTTTCGTTACGTAAAGTCTATAAGTTTTTTTTTTTTTTTTTTTTTTTTTTTAATCTTCCCATAGTTTTGACATTACTAAGTAGGATTTTCAATTGTTTTATAGTCGTTATCGCTAGAGTCCTGTGATAACATTCATTACAAAATACATCGTTAACAAAACAGAATTGGAATTATAATTCGATTTTTTAACACAGCAAGGTAGGCTCAAATAAAATTGATTTAAGTGTATTAAATTGGTGATTTTTTTTAAAAAGGAATGTATTAAAAAAAATATTTCTATTACAAGTTAAAAAAAAAAAAAAAAAAAAAAAAAAAGCTGCGACGAGCAAGTATAAGGTTTGACCTACCGATACCTCCACCTACCGATTTATCAAATATCTCAAAACCTCTCATCGCTAATGTTAATCGAATGGGAGAAATTTTTTAAGTTAAGATAATTTCGTTTGCATTTTAATATTTTTAAGTGTTTTTTCAATAGATAGCTGAGGTCGATTTGTACAAAGGCCATTTTTTACTTTTTCGATTTTCTTTGCAGATTTTTTTATGATGATGCTTTCACTTTCTAAGCCAGTTCTGAAAGTGAAAGGGTCCTAATTAAAAATACCTGAAAACAAAAGCGAAAAAGTAAAAAACGGCCGATGTAGAGATCGATCTCAGCTATCCAATGAAACAAAAATCATTCACAAATATTAAAATATGCAAACGAGATATATTAAAAAATATCTCCCATTGGATTAACATAGCGCCTGACTGACAGTTTTCGCCTGACTGAAGTAGCCTCTTGCAGGGTTTAATTTGCGTCGGAGAAAAACCGGAGCCCAAATCTGGCACTTCTCTGTTTTCAGTAAATATTTAAACATTAGTCGAAATTCACCAGAGCTCATAAATGCAGGGTTCCGGAGCGAATTTTTCCCCCAACCATGATTTGCCATCTCGTAATTCCGAAAAACCGAAGCCTAAATTACCCTTTCCTTTCCTTCCAATCTCCAAGTTTTTGCATTATTTTTTTATCAAAACACTTATGTGTGACATTAGGAGATGGAGATAAAACGTACTCAATTTTTATATCAATTTTTCTATTTGGAGCTCAATCTGTCTTATATTCGAAATTTTATTTATTCATGTATAGAAAAAAAATTTCCTCCTTCAAAATTACGTATTATATTCTATTTCGAATCTTTTTGATCAGAATGAAAGGAAAACAGAAATCGTGTTTTTCTATTCTGGTGATAGTTGCAAGTTTATGTCGGCCTTGCATTGATACGGCTCCACTCAAGAGACTGAAAAATAAATTTGCTTTCAGTTCGATTTTCTTTTATTACAGTAGGATAATTTTTAATTGGTTGGATTTTTTTCTTAATTATCATTTATTATTATTATTATTATTATTATTTAGATATCTAACCTGAAAAGAATATTTTCTGTTTTTATCCAACGAGCATCAGTTTTTTTTTTTTTTTTAGTTTGTTTGAGGTTTATTGTCTCCTATTACGTAAGTATAAAAATTACGTTAGTGATTTTTCTATTTACTTTGTATTATGAACGCTGTCCATGTTAAGCCTCTGCTTTGCACATTTTACGAAGTTACTTTCATCTGTAAGTAGATACGGGGCATTCTCACAATCTTTTGACTTTTATGTCCCTGAATAATAATTTTTATTTTAGTACATGTTCTTGTGTTTTTTTTTATTTATTTCATATACTGGGGAACATCCCATTGCATGATTGCACAACAATATTAACGAGATAAATATGTTTTGGACGATGTTGGGGTCCAAACACCTGGAAAACTCCTATACCGTCCCGTGTCCCTGATGCTGATTTTTAAGTTTGGAGCTATCTGGATAAAATTGTTTCAATAAAAATAATTCAATGCAATTTTTTTCTGAAACTGGAACTATTGTTTTATATAAATAAGTAGCTAAAAATTAGCCTGCACGCGTTTTTAGGGTTGTTATTATTTTTTAAACTCTGTCCCTGGGTTTTAGATTCCTTACAATCCCTCTTCTAAAATTATACAGAAAATCCCTTCAGATGCAACCACAGAATTTTTTTTCAGGTTTTTTTCTCATGCAGAAGTATGCTAGAAAAATAATGACTAAAATTCTTTAGTAGGAAATTTACTGTAGAATTTAAATCAGCATTTAAATATCAATTTCAAGCATCGTGGCTTTATTGGTAGTCACACCGTCCTCAAAGGTTTATTCCAGCACTTTTCGAGGTAAATTAATTTTTTTTTAATTTATTAAATGCGACGTAAGGGGCTGTGCATATATAACGTTATCACTTTTTTGGCAATTTTAAACCCCCTCCCCCCCTTACGATATCATACGTTATCATCCCTCGACCCCCCCCCCCCCGTAATGATATCGTTATCAATGTCTAAAAATTCTTTTCATTTTTGAATTTTTTTTCTTTTGTTTGGAGTGACATACAAATATGGTTACATTTATTTTTCGCATACTTCATTGATTCATATGAAGAGAACTCTATAAAATATCACTTTATATATGAAAAAACTTTTTATCAAATAACACTTAAAAGAAATACTTACTATTTAAAAGTATTTTATAATAGCTTTTTGTTACATAATACATTCAACAGTAATAAAGTGTTCTTGCACTTGACCCCGCACGGGGGGGGGGGGGGAGAGAGACAGAGCTTTTTATCACCGAAACAGGTGGACAACATTCTTTCTCTTTTATTTATTAGTAAACACAGGTATCATTTGAAACATACTTCGCATATGGTTTCTCGAACAGCGAATTATATATGCATACACACATGACAGAAGAAATAGGAAATTTGGAATTAAATAATTTTATAATCATTTAATGATTTTAATAATAATTTTGTACTTTCATAAAAAATAGATAGCAGACTAAAAAAAGATTACATTCTATTTTGATGTAAAGGCTAAGTTATAAATAAAAAGAGAAAATTTTGGTTAGATCAAAAATGATAACGATATCAAAAGACGAACCCCCCCTCTCCCTGGAGATATCTAACGATATCATTTGCCAGACTCCCCCTCCCCCCTAAAATGATAACGTTATATATGCACAGCCCCTAAATAACTGTTGCTAAAAATCAATGAACATTTTAGATAACACTTAGTCTTAACATGATCTGCCTAAAATATGTGGTAATTTTCCTTGCTGCTCCATCCTTACCGTCCCCTTTTTTCCCATTTCGTCCCTATTTTCCTATACCATTCCCCTTTTTTACATTACCGTCCCTTCTTTAACACGCCTTTAAGACAATGTTATACCAAAAATTTGTACTAAAAACACTACATTTTCATTATTTCTTATTTGAATGTCCTGTGGGTACTATGCAAATTCATTACAAGTAAAAATTTAGAAGAAAATAAAAAGTTTTAGTGGTAAAATGGTAAGGAAAATTAAACTCGCAAGTTTAACTCAAACCTCAGTTAAATAAAAAAATTTTTCACTGCTGATCATTTTTTCTTTATTTTGAATCATTAAGGCATTCGTCTATCAGATTAAAACTTTATTTTAGCAAATTTAATTTCACCAGATTTTCATTCCCGAAAGTTAAAAGATTGTGAAAATGGCCCATACAATTGCCATGTATTGTTATTCTATCAGAAAGCAATCGAGCAGTGTTTCCCCTTTGTTTATAAAAGCATCTAATCTTTAAAATAATGGTGTCAATTTTTTAATTTAATCTGATTTTCAGGGACTCACCACAAAAGATTGTTATGCAGAAATAATCGATTATAGTTTAAGGTATGCACATTTTATAGGAAATTGAAAACATTGTTCTATTCTTCAGCATATAAATATTAATTTCTGTAAATTTCATTTATCTTTTCATAAAAAATGCATAGCTACGAACTATCTCTTTTTTTATATGTTAACGCTATGTCCGAATCATAATCCTTACCATATTTAATCGTAGAATTAACAAAAAATCGCAATTAACATTATAATTAGGCAAAGATTGCTATTCGGAAGAAGTGGGAAAAATGGAATAGTGGACAGCTAAAGTATATGCTGGCAGATATATTTAAAATTTTTATTTTGCTACAGAAGAAAAAAAAATGCCTTAAATTTTGCAAATAATGTACAAATTATAAATAAGCAGATTGGAATAAAATGTTTATTTTGCTAAAGAAAAAATGCTTTAAATTTCGTAAATAATGTACAAAATATAAATATGCAGATTGGAGTGACAGGGGGAGGGAGTGGGAACGGTACAGTTGTTAGTACCGGCACCGCAAAATATAAGGGCTCCGGTACTTTTTTTGTTAGAAATTAAGCCCTGCTCTTAAGAGGCTACTTCACTCGTGGAAAATACCCGATCGCTAATGTTAATTCTGTGTAACAATTTTTTTAAAGTATCGCATTTGCATTTCAATATTTTAAAATGTTTTTTGTGTTGGATAGCTGAGGCCGATCTTTACAAAGAAATTTTTTCACTTTTTCTATTATGTATAAAGGTTTTTAAAATAAAAAATATTATTAGGATAACTTCACTTTCGAAAACGGTTCCGTAAATCCAAGTATCCTAATATAGTTATATTTCAACAAATAGTAAATTGACTGACTTAAATAAGCATTTCATATTTTAAAAAGTAGAATTTCTGAATGCGCCTTACGCAAATTTCTATGCATAAAACAATATAGAATTTAATCAATCTCAGTGCTATTAGGAAAAGAAAAATGTTTAGAGTTCAAAATAGATTGGAAAAAAGGAAGATGTGCGTAAATATTTCTTTTAAAAAAAGTTTTGATTTAAGCAATGTGTTAAGGCTTTTTCTTTTCTTCTTTGAGTATTTAATTTAGTTTATTTATTGCAATGACCTATTTTTTAAGCATTCAAATATCATATACTATTCATTTCTCGAAAATTATTCTCTTTGTTACAGAGAGAGTGTAAATTAAAGTTTGATCGTAAACAAAGCGAATTCAGGAATTCAAAAAATTTAATTTGATAATGAGAGCATACATAAATTGAGTAATTCAACACAAAATCTACGCACATTGTTGGAATCATAATAATGCAAAATTACTTGCAAAGCAATTAATATAAATTTGGAAGGGAAATCAGGATATTAATAAAAAAAAAATGTCATTTATCGCTTTATTTTCTGAATTTAAAATACTTTCTCATTTCTTTATTGCAAGTCTTGCGAGATAATTATAATGAAATGAAAATATCAAAGTATCAAAAAGTATCAAAGTTTAAAATCTCAAAGTATAGGATTCTCTCTATAGAACTTCCCCCAAATTTCCAATACGCGCATGCACTTTCTTTAGAACCCAACTTTAGAACTCTTAATGATTTACACTTTGCACATGTTTTACTAACCCGCCCCGAAACATAATAGACAACAGATCTCTGCACGAATTCCAAGATAAGCAAACTTGTATCAAAGTTGTATATCCAGATGATTCAACTGAAAAGGCATACTGACTAAAACACCTCATAATATAAGAAAGCTTCCGTTATTTTATTAAAAGAAAATTTTTTCCTTTTATTTTGATCTTCACAGTTATTATAGGGGAACTGCAACAGTGAAATATTTCAAAAGCTAAAATGTAGAAATGTTAATAAAAGTAAAAAATAAAGAGTGTTAAATACCCTATTAAATTTTGCAGTTTAAATCTATTAAATTACGGTTAAACGTTGAGAAAACAATTTAGATGACAAAACAATTAGGGGAGGCAGGGGTGATTAGGATAACTTTTTTTGACAATTTGAACTTTGACAATTAATTGCCAGAGAATGAAGTGGACTATATACTAATGATATGTATAAGTTTACTCAGTGCGTACTGGTCTCTTGAAATGTGTAAAGAATTATTTTAAATGTATCATATTACCAGGTAAAAAGTGTCTTTTTCAAGTAAAAATGCCTGTTTGATCCCAATTACCCTCATGAAATGGGAAATTGGGGTCAGGGACGAAACTAGCTTTTTTTGCACACGGTGCAAACATGGATTTTGGCGCTCCCCCCCCCCCTCCCCCCCTCTTCCGCAAAGTATATTTACAAAAAGAATTTTACTGATTTTCTAATAGCCGACTTATTTTAAATTTTAAAATATGTAATACTGAATTACGTAATCTACAATGGCAGATCCAAGGGGAAGGTCACGGGGATCTTGAACCCTCCCTCTGAACACCAACAAAAATATTCTAAAGATCATTAAAATGCAATGCACAGTAGAGTTCCAATTATCCGAGTACCGCTTAACCGAGTTTCCGCTTTAACCGAGTTATTTTCTTCTGATGGACTGATGGCTTCCATTATTATGAAACAGCCATTTTAAATGAAATGTTAGGTGAAAATGAAAGAGCAGCCGTAAAAAGTTAGAACTCTGATTTGCTGGTCAGAATGGGGGGGGGGGGATGGCATTTTTTTCTATTATGGCCATTTTTTGAAAGGTTAAGAGCAGCCGTAAAAAGTTAGAACTCTGATTTTCTGGTCAGAATGAGTAAAAAAATGGCCATTTAAAAAAAAATATATCCCCCCCCCCCTATTCTATGAAACAGCCATTATAATGGAAGACATCAGTCCATCAAATGAAAATGATCCATTCCAAAGGTATAATCCTTCATTTGGCGCCTCTTCGTTCTGGCGCTCGGAGCACATCCCCCCCCCCCCCCCCCGCTTAATTTCGGCTCTGATTCCGAAATGATTGAATGAATCTGATTCTGATTCATTCCTTGTTGTTTTCTCTCATGCCTTACAAGATACACTCATGGGTATTAAATGGGATTAAAAGATCTCTGTGTGCACAGCTGTGTGCGCATCTTACAGCAAGATATTTTTGGTTTTACAACTACAACTATTCTCAGATAAGATAAAAATGCTGGAAAAAACATTTTAGAAGGGATTTTATTCTATGCGAAAATTAAAATATCCACTTTGAAAGCATTTCCTGAGCTATTCGATGTCATAGTGCGTGAATAAGAACACCAGCTTTACATTCATCCGAAATTAAAAATAACTTCCTGTATGTGCCAAAAGGTAGCCATTTTGGATTTAGGCACAGAGAAATATTTCTCATAACATAAGTTTATCACATATAAAAGAAAAACAAATAAGATTTTAACATTTTTTTCAGTTGATAAACCAATCCCATGTTTATGTATGTACGTGTTTGATTCTTTCCCCCGCCCCCCCCCCCCTTTTTTTTCCACTCTTAAACTTTAAAATAAAACTTATATTTTAACTTAACTATTTTTGTGTAAGAAAACGTATATTTTAATCATATAAGAAACTAATTTTGAATTACATTTGAATACGCAATTAAACCTTAAATTTTAAACAAAGTATTATTGTGATTAAAATGTTAGAACTATTTAAATCACGTTTTTTTTTATTAGAAAAGTTTGGATTTATTTTAATTTTTTGCTTGCATTTTTACACAGAATGACATAAAAACAACATTAAAAATTGTTATTAATACATATTTTTTTAAAAGAAAGATATTCTGAGCTTAATTATACATATTGAACTGGAACATTAAGAGCCAAAAAAGTGTTAATATATTTAGCATATAATAAAATTAATTAGCATAAATGGAAACATATTATGTTCTTTAATATTTTTATAAAAAATTGCATTTTAAATTTAAGAACTTCACTGTTCAATTTTCCACGTCAGTATATTATCTTATGTATATAACATTTATACTTAAAAATTTGCATCCATAAATATTTATATCGCTTTCCAGGAATTTTAAATCTATAAATTATCTTTTATTTTCCGATATTTTTTTTTAAATCGAAACCATAATATATTTAGTCTCTGTGAAAAAATACTTTTCATTGGTGTATTTATTTGTAAACGTAGATTTCATATAACTTGGTACACACAAGTATTAGTAACTTTTTTTAAAATCCTTGACATTGTTTTGTCAGCTTAAACTATCAACACATCGTTTTTTATCATAAGAAATAAAAAAATTATAAACACATATTAACATTTGAATTAAAATAAAATGTATTCAATGGAATATTACTTTTTTTTAAATAAAAACGCATATAAATTTGTTAAAATTCGATTTGCTACAGATATTTTTTTCTTCTTCATTGAGCGAATAACATTTTATTTAGCCATCTGAATGGGTCTATTGTGCTAGAAATACCGGACTTATAGTTCGAAGAAATACTGCGATAAAAGAAAGAATGTATTTAAAACCCGTTTTCCTCTCATTCTGTCCTTGTATGCTCGACTCGAATAATTAGCTGAAATATAGTCTGGTCAGTAATCAGTCACCGGTCATTAACAAAAGCAGCAAATAGAATTATCCCCAGATGTCTTGTCTTGCCTTGCGGCGGCGTGTTAGGGGGGAAAAAAGTATTTCCAAGTGGTTAGAGAAACAGCTTTGAAGAACTTATGAATCTTGTATTAAATGCGTTTTTAAATATGTTATAGTTAATAACAAACAAATATAGATAATAACAAGAAATTTAAATATGTTATAGAAAATAATCAAATAATCATTAATAATAATAAACATTATATATATATATATATTATGTGGTGTTTATGTATTCATATTATTGGTCATTGTCATTATCCTTCAATGGTATTTTTGTACAGAAAGTTTAATATATATATATATATATATATATTAGATTTATCGTCTTTTCAGTAAAAGAGTTTAGAAAAAAAGATTATCTTACGGAATATACGCATGGAAACTATTAATTCATTTACCATTTCTTATTTATGTAAGCACCAACTAGATCGGCTGTATTATGAATTAATCGACGATAGTTTATCCAAATAGTGCATTCAGCTTTCATTAAAGAATATTACCTTTAAGATTTTTGAAATGTTTAATCTAATGCTGGCAGAAAGGAGCATAGAAAAAATATCCCATTATTTTGTTTGTTATTGTTGTTTATTCATATGATAAGTTTAATGCATCAGGGCCGAAAGTAAGGGGGGCAGAGGGGGCATGTGCCCCGGGCGCCACAGGCAAGGGGCGCCAAATGAAAGATTATACCTTTGGAATCGATCATTTTCTTCTGATGGACTCATGGCTTTCATTTATTATGAAAGCCATGAGTCCATCAGAAGAAAATAACTCTGTTAAAGCGGAAACTCGGTTAAGCGGGACTCGGATAATCCGAACTCTACTGTATAAGCAAACACTGTAAATAGCCGGTAATACATGTGAATTCTTTTATGTGAACGAACTATAATTGCAACAAACGTCACATTCAATTTTTGTAGTTCAATATTACATATTTTATGATTACATATTTTAAATTTAAAAATAAGTCGGCCATTAGAAAATTAGTAAAATTCTCTTTGTAAATATACTTTGAGGAAGAAAGGTGGGTGGGGGGCGCCAAAATTCATCTTTGCTCCGGGCGCAAAAAAGGCTAGTTTCGGCCCTGTAATGCATATAGAAATTCTGGATAGATAAGAGACAATTTTTAACTGCACAATAAACACTCTGGACTGGCATTTAACCCACAATTTCTAGATGGTTTTTTAATATTATTAAAGTTACCCACTATTTAAGAATCATTTTAATATTCTTAAATCAAAATTGACAGCTTTATGACGCCTTCTCGAATTCGTTTTTGTATGTAAACGCATGCGATTGGCAGCTGCTCTTTTTCAGAAAATAGGAAACCTAATTTTTTTTTTCCATTTTTCGATAAAAGCAGAGGATTATTCAGAAAAGGCTGTTAAAGTTGGCATTTTGAACTAAATTTTCAGACAAGGCAGCCGAATGTCGTTATGGGATAAAAATCGTTTAACTCGCGGTGTTTTTTATTTATCGGAAAAAAATGTACAATTCCATATCGCTTCAATAACCATCACCGCAAGTATTGACACTTTTATGTTTAAACATGAGTCAGAAAGTTTCTCGTTATTAAGCGGATTTTTTTAACAGGCTTAAATGTTTAGAAAGCATGTTTTAGTATACTAAGGAGGCTTTGCCCCCTACTGTCATCTACGAGCTACGCTCGCCAATCCCCATTGAGACACCGCAAACTGTAGAAACACGTTAATTTGATCGGCTGTAAAAAGATTGCAGAAACTGAACTATAATTTAAAAAATCAGTGGCGATCTCCTTGTAAATAGATTTCTATTCACTTCTTTTTGATTGCGGAATTTTAAGGCGGGATCAGCTGCTGTTAAACAACTACTGACTGTTTTCATGTTTGATTAAATAAGATGAGTTAAACATTTGAAAAAATAAAGGGAGGGGGGTAATATAAAATGAACTATGTAAACAGAGTCTTATCCTCCATGTATTTTTCTAACAACGATATAAGAAAATTGTTTTAAATAAGACATTTTAAATGTATATACCTGATATAATTTTCACAAAAGTTTTCTTTCTCTTTTTAATATTCACGTGAAAATACTTTTGTTGTTAGAAAGAAAATATTTGCGCTTTCTTAAAATTCACAACAATAGTTAAAAATATTATCTCCAAATATGAAATAAATGTCTCGTGTGAATATATATTTAAATTTAAACAGTTTTACAATATTATTATTTTGTCATTTTAAATAGGAGATAATTTCCTCCAATTAAGATACTTAACACAGATTAATAGATTTATTATCTTAAAATTTTCTTTCTCTTTTAATATTCACATGTACTAAATATAGATTTTATGACGTAATTTTCAATATTTTCCTGCTTTTAATACATAATCATTTAATTCTAATTTGAAAGTTTTCCCCCTGTTTATAATAGTCCCATGTAAATATATTTTTGTTTTGAAGGAAATATTATTGTTTGCGCTGTTTTACAATTGGCAACAATTTAAAATTGTAATCTTTTCTAAAACATGTAAAAAATAGTCTCTCAAAAAGCTGCAAATTTGGATTTTAATGGAAATTAGCCCTCAAAAAATTAGCCAAATAATAAAAAAATAAATGCATTCGGCACACCGGAAACTTCTAATGTAGTATATCCTTAGAAAAAAGGATTAAATTCTTATGTATAGTTTTTGCTAATGTAAAACTTCTTTAATAGAACGATTTTGACCAACTTTAACATTAAATATCGCTTAAAATAAAATTTTTATTTAAAAACGTATTTATTATTTATTATTTAAAAATGTATTTATCAAACATTGCTCTATAATACTACCATTTTCATATTTTTGTGTGCAGTACTTTTCGTAATACTACCAAAGTAAGACCCCATGTCACGAAAAATTCATTTACTGCGGCGGTGACAGCGTTAGTTACCTTTTTTTAGAACACAGAGAAACATGACAATAAAAGAATAGGACTGAGAAACATTAGAAAATGTAACACACGAACTTGTCTGCTATTATTTCACACGTACTTTTCATTCATTCTATTTTACACTGAGAAATGGACTTTTATTATAAAGTTTTAAAATAGTTCTTGAACATATATCTATATATATATATATATAATATTTTTTTTTTCTGATGAGGTGGAGGGGCGAGACAGGGCCGAAACTAGCCTTTTTTGCGCCCGGAAGAAACATGAATTTTGGAGCCCCCCACTTTCTTCCTCAAAGTATATTTACAAAGAGAATTTTACTAATTTTCTAATGGCCGACTTATTTTAAAATTAAAAATATGTAATCATAAAATGTGTAATACTGAACTACAAAAATTGAATGTGATGTTTGTTGCAATTATAGTTCGTTCACATAAAAGAATTCGCATGTATTACCGGCTATTTACAGTGTTTGCTTATACAGTAGAGTTCCGATTATCCAAGTCCCGCTTAACCGAGTTTCCGCTTTAACCGAGTTATTTTCTTCTGATGGACTCATGGCTTTCATAATAAATTAAAGCCATGAGTCCATCAGAAGAAAATGATCGATTCCAAAGGTATAATCCTTCATTTGGCGCCCCTTGCCTGTGGCGCCCGGGGCACATGCCCCCTCTGCCCCCCCCCCCTTAGTTTAGGCCTTGGGGCGAGATAAGGTGGGTGCTGTTTATGTTTTTCCTTCCGTTTTTAGGTAGATTTCGTATGAAATACTACCTATTACATTCTCCCCAATGTTGGAATTTCTAAAACAATTTTGCAGATCTACACCGATCATGACCCCTAGAACCCAAAATCACCCTCAGTAAAAAACTTTATTTATCTATCTATCTATCTATCTGTCTATCTATGTATCTATCTATCTATATATATCACTTTCTTCTGGACACGGTAACTTCCACAATTCTGCATAAATCTCTTCCAAACTGATACATAAAATCAAGGGGTATAAAATCTCGGTCAAGTTCGTTAATGTGCAAAATCGGATCAAGGGGATGGAAATAGGTAGGGGTTTTTTGAAAACCGAAAAAACCCAATAACTTCTTAATTTTTGTACATATGAAATCAGTTTAAAGTTTTTATTACTTCTAAAAATAGAGCTAAAAATTTATGTATCACAGATTTTTGATCCACATAAAAATGGGCTCAAGGGGTGCAAAAAATAGGGTTTTTGGGAGAAAAAAAATCATAACTTCGTCAATTCTCAAGATATCGAATCCAATTAATTGTATTATAAATCTCCTTAATATTATCTACAACTTTTATATTCACAAGTTTTTGATAGGACCATTTCCTAACGCAAAAAAAAAAAAAAAATTAAAAACGAAAACAAAAAAAAAAGGGGGGGGGGGGTTGAAGAAGAAAAAAATCCATAACTCCGTCAATTCACAAGATATAAAATCCCCATGAATTTATCATATATCTTCTTAATATTGTCTACAACATTTATATAGGCAACTTTTTGATACGACCAATCCTTACAGCAAAAACAAATTAAAAATACATAGCGGTTGAAGAAAAAAATCATCTTATTAAGGGTGTATTCAAATCCAAACTGCTTATTTTCTGACTCATTTTTAAATTCATTTTTACTCTCAAACGCATCCAATTGGTAGATTCTCTTATTCAGAAACTATATAATGTACCGCAATGATCGCTTTTTTGATAGAGGCAGAATATATTTCAAAAAATGATGTCAAAGTGGGCATTTTGAACAGAATTTCCCGAAGCGATTGTGTTAGAAACGAAAAATATTGTCCTACTGAGAAAATAATTGTTCATAAATCAAGTTTTAAGTAATTGAACAAAAAATAAAAACACAGGTCCCTTATAAATGTCTTCAAAAATCACGTGAGCAAGTTTCATATTTTTTCTATTAAAAATGAATCTGAAAATGTGCCAGAAAATTTAGAGTTGTTGAGCATGGAAAAGTACTTTTTTGAATACCTCCCTAACATGATTCTGATAAAACCATCTGTTATAAAAAAAATGAAATAAACACTCGTCAAAAGCGACCAGATAAAATTGTTAAAATGGATAAATCTCTAATCATGATTTAATTTTTGTTGGCGAAATTAGTATACTTAACTTCGAAATATACTTCCGTCTGTAGGCCGGGCCGGCAGGTATTTTTTAACCTATCATGTATTTATCTTAATACAATGGGTTTTGCCTGTATAAATTTTTGTGTGTACGGGGAGAAGTTTTAAACCCATTAAATGCCCTTCTAAGCTTCTCTTTAAAAAATAAAGCATTAAAAAATTTTGTCACTAAAATTCGAAAACTTATTAATCCTGTTCAAACTCTAAATATTTTTCTTCTTAATTTTTCATGTTATTGCCTTAATTCTGCTTCATCCAGACCCCAAATTGGTGTAAAATTCCAGTTCAGGAAAGTCTCCACAATGTAAAAATACCCTTTGTTCATCGTTACTCTCCCCCCTCACGCTTATTTCTTTTCTTTTTTTATCTCTGTAGATACTGATATTTTATCTCCCTCCCCTCAAAGTCCACTCTTAACCCCTTGGGGATGAGCGACCGGTATTCGTTCTGCGTATGGTGCTCAGAATCAGTGATTATTCTCAACAGAAAATATTAATTGTAAATTGTGCCTTATTTAATCCGAGCATTTTCCCGATTCAATGAGGCAAAAATTTGTGTTTTAAAAAACTGGTGATAAAACATTAAAATTTCAGTAAAAGACGTTCGTTCCTAAGGGGTTAATAAAAATATTGGAGTTATTAAATGGAGTTTTCCTTTTGCTTACTATAACATATCTGTATTTATATCTAAAACTTTCGCGCTTTTCATGGCTGGAATGACTAAAAGCCTGGATTCCGCTTACTTATATTTAAAAAGGTTGTACACAAATTCTGTGTTAAACGTGGAAAGTTCAAATTGGGGCAGTAATAAAGACTATTGACCCACATATTTACAGATTATAAAACATTTATAAATATTTTTAGAAAAATGTAGATGAGCTAATCAAGTTGCTTGGGAAAAGACATAATTTCTTTGCATCGCGTGAAAGCTTTCGTAACGCTGAACTCAAAAATATATTTCTTTTAATTTTAGGTATTATATTTGCAGAGATATCGTCGAGAATGTAGTTCAAAAATATGCCCCCCCCCCCCCACCATCTATTTCCGTATGTACTGAAACTAAAATTATGAAAAAATTAGAGGTAGTAGGCGTTGACTTAAACCTCGCAGGAAAATTATAGCGATTACGCTAGGTCACATAGTTTTTGAGAAAAGCGCATTTTCCCGTTAGACACAAATTTCGATTTGCGGGCATTCAGCAAAAATGTTGGGAAGCGCTGGCGGTACCTATCGTACCAGAAGTATAATAGCATTGTTGATAACGATTTTAGAAAAAAAAAAATCGTCGGTAATTAGCCGAGATATTAACCCTTAAAGTCACGGGTGGTTTGGACATATATAATGACAGGGTGGGCGTACTCTACGTACCATCGACTTTTAAATCCTAGATAACAACTTTTAATGATTAATTTGTGTAATGCAATGCCCAGTAGCAGTATAAAAGCAATAAACTTCAAATTGTTAAAAACAGACTAATTTAATTAGAATTAATCACATAAATACTATGAGATTCTATGGACTAGTTCGCATTGAGTAGATCTCTCAATGCGCCTCCCGTGTCTTTAAATTTATTTAAAACATATCTGGAAAAACATGGCATGGACTAAAGCGGCGTTGCTACTTTGCGACTTCCTTTCGAAGCGCGCTTAACAAAATGCCAAGTTTAAACTTTGAACAAGGGTTTTGTTTTAGCTAAACTGTAAAAAGAAAAAATTATTACGACGCTAAATTTAGTTTAACCAAAAACCCATTTAATCATTACTTCATATAATCAAATGAAGTTTAAATATGCACTACTTTTATTGTCAGTACCGAATTAAGTTCCTCATAAACAGATAAGATAAGATTTAAATAAGAGTTATACACAATAGCAATGTTTGACATTATTTAGGCTTTATATCTCTTTAAATTTTTTATGGTATACCCATTCATACTTTTTCTAGTATATATACAGCTATACCAAACCCTACGTTGTGCAGTTTTTTACAAAGTCTTATTTTTCCTTCAGTAACAGTTTTTTTAATAATACAGTTAATAATTCATATATTTGTTGTACGGAACCCTCTGAGAGCGAATAATACTCGCACTTGACCGTTTATTTCTCTTTAGTTTTTGTTAGAAACAAACCATTCTTAAATAAACATAAAAAATATTTTTCAAATTTGTACAGATACAACAATATTTATTATTAAATTAAAAGTGCACCACATGAACCTTTCGCACTGCAATATTTAGGATTATTTGTGTAATATGTTTTCATTAATTTTTAATCAAACAAGCGGATATGAATCGATATGTGAATGTACGATATAAAAATCCTGTTTAAACACTTCGAATGGTACCTTATTCATCGTAGCACGTTTTGTATGTGCATAAAAATATAATGTTCGCATTCGAAATACTATATAGCAGGGCTCGCACCGTTCCTAAAATTTTCGCACTTTGCTACCAGTATTTTCAATAAGAATTCTTCTTGATAGATTCCTTTGACATCTATTATAGAACTATACAACAAAGATTATCGTTTTAATTTAGTGGTAGCAAAGTTCGAAAATTTTAGGAACGCTGCGAGCCCTGATATAGTGACTGTGTATTATTAAATTGTAAGCTTTGTGTAAGCTAATATAATGTTACACATTCTGTTCGAATATTTCGCAACTGAAAAAAACTTTAAAGGAAAAATAATAATGAAAAATTTCAATTGCAAAATACCTTTAATAATTTAAAATTTTCCCAATTATTCTACCTGGATTTTTATCTTAGACTTAAAGTTTTCTGTAATTTCCCGTGATAACTAGTTTTTATTTATTTATTATTTTTTTTTTTTTTTTCGAGAAAGGGGGCAGACAAAGGTTCTGATTAAATGGTTTCTAGAGAGCCGAGAATTTTTCATTATTTTTAGTTTCATTATCTTCTTAATAAATAAGAATTTTTTATTTCTAAAATCATTGTATATTCAACATTTGCTTTATTAATATAATTAAGATATACTAACTACAATAAAGAAATTAATTACGACATTAAGATTTCATACAGTATTATGTAGTCCATATTTAGTTATTTAATTTTTTGCACACTTACAATAATTCAAATTAATCTTTAAATATAGTAAGTAAAATTTTACTTAAAAAAATAAATTTAACAAAGATATGAAAAACATATCCGGTAGTTTTCACCACAATTTTCAAATATGTAGATTTTCTACTAGTCCGAGTGCTACACGACTAAACTAAGGTGAAAACTGCAAATCGTGATAAGAATATACCGATTGGTCAGTATCTACTTTATACTAATACAATGCATTTTAGAGGGGGAGGCATCGCGTAAAGTCGTGGGAATTCAAGATGCCGGCTGTTATTCAAAATGGCGTCATTTTCTGAATTTTCTTACTATCCATCATATAAAGGTGTGTTTCAGGTCGATTTCGATGTTTTTAACGTCAAAAATTTCGTTTTTATACTTTCCGTCATAGTTGAATTAGTTTATGAATTCAAATTGTTTGTTTGTTTGTCTGTCTGCCTGCTTGCCATTCCATGACCTAACTCGCTTAAATATCGCTGCTCGCTTAAATTCACTCAGATTTTCATGTAATTTATATATGTTACTGAAGTTTACAATAACATGTTCCGAATAAAAACTGAAGTGTATAAGTTTTATAGTCCGTTTACAGGGCTATCAAAATAATTCCATTATGTTATTGTCGATTAGTGTGGGTGATACGATTGAGAAAACTGCAAATCGTGAGAAGAATGTGGGGCATTCTCACAATCTTTTGACTTTTGGGGAAAAAAATCTGGCGAAATTAAACTTGCTAAAATAACATTTTAATCTGATAGACGAATGCCTTAATGATTCAAAATAAAGAAAAAATGGTCAGCAGCGAAAAATATTTTATTTAACTGAGGTTTAAATTAAACTTGCGAGTTTAATTTTCCTTACCACTTTACCCCTATAACTTTTTATTTTCTTCTAAATTTTTACTTATGATGAATTTGCATAGTACCCACAGGACATTCAAATAAGAAATAATAAAAATGTAGTACTTTTAATAACAATTATAATTTTAATAACAATAATAATTTTTGTATAACATTGTCTTAAAGGGGTGTTAAAGAAGACACGGTAAGTTAAAAAAAAGGGGGATGGTATAAGAAAAAAGGGACGAAAGGGTAAAAAAAAGGACGGTAAGGGTGGAACGGTAAGGAAAATTGCCACCTATTTTTAGGAAAATCATTTTAAGACTAAGTGATAGCCACAATGTTCATTGATTTTTAGAAACAGTTGTTAACATTGGATTAAATTAATTTTTTTATTATTATTTACCTCGAAAGGTACGGGAATAAACCTTGTGGACGGTAAGACTACCAATAAAGGCACGATCTTGAAATTCATATTTAAATGCTGATTTAAATTCTGCAGTAAATTTCCTGTCAATGAATTTTAGACGTTCTTTCTCTAGCATACTTCTGCATGAGAAAAATTTTGAAAACAATTCTGTGGCTGCATCTGAAGTGATTTTCTGTATGAGTTTAGCAAGAGGGAAAGGATGAAAAACCCAGGGACAGACTTCAAAAAATAATATGAACCGTAAAAATGTGTGCAGGTTAATTTTTTGCTACATATTTAGATAAAACAATTGTCCCAGTTTTGGAAAAAAATTACATAGAAATACTTCTATTGAAGCAATTTTATACAGACAGCTCCCAACTTAAAAATCAGCATCAGGGACACGGGACGGTAGATGAGTTTTTCTGGTATTTGAGTAACCAACATCGTCCGAAACTTATTTATCGCGTTGATATTGTTATGCAATCATGCAATGGGATGTTCCCCAGTATATGAAATAAAAGAAAAAACACAAAAAAGTGTATTAAAATAAAAATTATTATTCAGGGACATGAAAGACAAAATATTGTGAGAATGCCCCATATACCGATTGGTGAGTATCTACTTTATAGGCATCGCGACAATTCGTAGGAATTCAAGATGGCGGCTTATATTCAAAATGGCGTCATTTTCTGGAATTCTTGCAATTTTCATACTATTTATCGTATAAAAGTGTGTTTGATGTAAAATGTATGTGCAAAATCTGTAAAAATAAGTGCGGCTGTAGAAAGGTTGGACTTTCTTGCACATTATTGTGCAACTGCAAAAACTAATATGAGAAATATGATGATACAAAGTAAAGTTTTTATATTCTCTAACTTTAAATGTAACATTAAATTTTCTTAATATCTTGTATAATAAAGGGAATTTTTCCTTAACACATACTGGACAATTGCACCATAAACTATAGTGAATAAAGACACTCAACCTTGCTTAATGGTACACAAAACACGAACTTTAATAAGCTAAAATTTAAGTTCTACGTTTCGAGCTGTTTCTATAGCCGTCTTCCGGAAAAATATGATGGTATAATGGTGGTTTCATTCTAAAAATGTTGAAATTGATATCATAGACACTTTTATATGATCTATAGGAATAAAAATGGAAATAATTTTGAATAACAGCCGCAATCTTGAATTCCTATGAATTTGCATGGTGCCTCAACTTCTAATATGCATTGTATTAATAAAAAGTAGATACTGGCCATTCCGGATATCTTAAAAACAAAATGCAGTTTTTTTATACCTAGCAGCTCCACTAATAACAGTTGATTTAATTGATGATCTTTATAGAATTTATACACGAGTTACAAACACGCTTATTCTTTTTTTGGTGTGTCACTGTAAATAAACGATAAATACTATGCACACTTTATTCTATAATGCAGTTTTTTTATACCTAGCAGCTCCACTAATAGCAGTTGATTTAATTGATTATCTTTATAGAATTTATACACGAGTTACAAACACGCTTATTCTTTTTTTTGGTGTGTCACTGTAAATAAACGATAAATACTATGCACACTTTATTCTATAGTAAGTATCTTGTAGTGCATCTCACTTATGTATGTCAATTTGAATTTATTTCTGGAAGCATTGCAAAGGTTTTCCCCCCATAGACAATAACGTAATGGAATTCTTTCGAGGGCCCTGTAAACCGACTATAAAACCTATACTCTTGAATTTTTATTCGGAACATGTTATTGTAAACTTCAATTACATACATAAATTACATGACAATCTCAGTGAATTTAAGCGAGTAGCGATATTTAAGCGAGTTAGAGCACGGAATGGCAAGCGGACAGACAGTCAAACAAACAGACAAACTGAAATCATAAACACATTCAGCCATGGCGAAAGTATTAAAAACGAAAGTTTTGAAGTTAAAAACATCAAAATCGACCCGAAACACACATTTATATAATGGATAGTAAGAAAATTCAGAAAATGACGCCATTTTGAATAACAGTCTCCATCTTGACTTCCTACTACTTATCTGGACTATCTTATCTGAACTGTATTAATATAAAGTAGATACTAAAGAAGATACTAAAGAAGAATATACCAATCGGTATATTCTTCTCACTATTTGCAGTTTTCTCAACCGTAGAACCTGGATTAATAGACAATAATGTAATGGAATTCTTTTGAGGACTCTGTAAACGGACTATAAAACCTACATAGTTCATTTTTATTCGGAACATGTTATTGTAAACTTCAATAACATATATAAATTAAATCACAATCTGAGAGAATTTAAGCGAGTAGCTATATTTACGCGAGTTAGAGCATAGTAAGGCGAGCAGACAAACAGACAGACAAACTGATTAAACTATGGCGGAAAGTATTAAAAACGAAATTTTTGACGTTAAAAACATCTAAATTGACCTGAAACTCGCATTTGTATGATGGATAATAAGAAAATTCAGAAAATGACGCCATTTTGAATAACAGCCGCCATCTTCAATTCCTACGACTTTACGGGATGCCTCCCCCTCTGAAATTCATTGTATTAATATAAAGTAGATACTCACCAATCGGTATATTCTTATCACGATTTGCAGTTTTCTCAACCGTAGCACCCGGACTATACTATTGAAAATGTACTTAAATGTGGAAAAAAGAATCGATATTGTAATACTGTATACCGAAGAAACCAATACACCCAGAAGTTACCTTGATTGAAATTTAGCCGCTTTAGTGAGTAACCAGTAAGAAACACTCTGAACTGTCCTACACTTCATTTTGAGTAACTAAAGTTGTTAAAGTACCAACGTACTGAATAACCAATTTAAATTTGACGAACTTTTACAAGTGACTAAATTGTATTAGGAAATCTTCACGGTGCAGCGCTGTTGAAATTATGACTAGGACAGATATAACATTTCATAATAACATAACATTAATTTAAATAATTTATTTTTGTCTTGTTAAACAATTTACTATATCTAAAAATATTTAAACTTATAATGACAATGAAAATCATTTAACCCCTTGAGGGGCAAGCAATTACGTATGTGAAATGCTGAATTCCCACCGGAATCTTTGAAAAATTATATTTCAAAATAAGTGAAAGCAATTTTACGGCCTTTTTTCCACCAAAGTTAGAAAAGTAAAATTCAATAAAATCTTTCTGGTGTAAAACTTCATTAATTATAGGTGGTATATAATATATAACTGTGCCCCTCAAGGGGTTAAATAGAACAATAAAAAATTAAACTTAACCGGAATCACGTTTGCGTGATTGGAGTCACACACAAAAAAATATATATGGTTAAAAAATGATTATTTGTGATAATTTCATTCATTAATTTTTAATCAAAGAGGTTGATATGAAACTATATGTGAACGTGCGATATGAAAAGTGTATTTAAACCCTTCAAATGATAACTCATTCATCAATACTGTGAGTTTTGTGTGTGCATAAAAATAGAATGTCTGCATTGCAAATACTATGTAGTGACTGTGTATTATTAAACTCTAAGCTTTGCGTTAACTAATATAAGTTTACAAATTCTGTTCCAATATTTCACAGCTGAAAAATTTTTTAAAAATAAAAATGACAAATTAAGGTTGCAAAATACCTTTAATAATTTAAACTTTTCACTTTTATCCTACATGGAAATTTTACGGTGAACATAAAGTTTTCTGTAATTTCTTGTAGTAACAAATTTTTTTTTCAGAGAAGGGGGCTGACGAAGGTTCTGGTTAAGTGATTTTTACATAGCCGAGAAAATTTCATATTTTTAGTTTCATTATGTTCTTACTGCATATTAAAATTTTATTTTTAAAATCATTCTTTATTCAGTCTTTTTATATTTATTTAATATGTTGCATATATACAGAAAATGCAAGTTACATAAAGTTTTACTTAAATAAATAAGTTTAACAAAGGCATGAAATGCATATCCGGCAGTTTTCACAACGACTTACAAATATATAGATTTTCTTCTATAGAAAATTTATTTAAATGGTGAACAATGATCAATATTACAATACTGTATTCCGAAGAAACCAATACACACAGAATTTACCTTGTTTGGAACTTAGCAGCTTTAATGAGTAACCACTAAGAAACACGCTGAACTGTCCTACCCTTTATTTTGAGTAACTAAAGTTGTTAAAGTACCAACGTATTTAATAACCAATTTAAATATGAAGAACTTTTTCAAGTTACTAAATTGTATTAGGAAATCTTGACAGTGCAGCTCAGTTCAAATTATGACTAGGACAGTAATAACATTTAATAATAACATAACATTAATTTAAATAATTTATTTTTGTCTAGTTAAACAATTTACTATATCTAAAAATATTTAAACTTATAATGACAATGAAAATTGTTTAAATAGAACAATAAAAAATGAAATTTACCCGGAATCACGCTTGCGTGATTGGAGTCACACACAGAAAAATATATATGGTTAAAAAAGGATTATTTTTGATAATTTCTTTCATTAATTTTTAATCGAAGAGGTTGATATGAAACTGTATGTGAACGTGCGATATCAAAAGTGTATTTAAACCCTTCAAATGATAACTCATTCATCAATACTGTGTGTTTTGTGTGTGGATAAAAATAAAATGTCTGCATCGGAAATACTATGTAGTGACTGTGTATTATTAAACTCTAATCTTTGCGTTAACTAATATGAGTTTACAAATTCTGTTCGAATATTTCACAGCTGAATTAAAAAATATATATATATAAATATAAATGACAAATTAAGGTTGAAAAATACCTTTAATAAATTAAAATTTTCACATTTATCCTTCCTGGATTTTTTCGGGAGACATAAAGTTTTGTATAATTTCCTGTGGTAACAAGTTTTATTTATTTATTTATTTTCTTTCAAGGAAGGGAGCTAACGAGGGTGCTGATTAAGTGATTTTTAGATAGTAGGAGAAATTTTCATGTATTTAGTTTCTTCTTACTATACATATTAAAATTTTTTTTGTAAAATCTTCCTTTAATAAGCCTTTATTTTATCAACTTAATTAAGATTTACTAACTACAATAAAGTAACTAAACTAACTACAGCATTAAGACTTCATACTGCTATTACACAACCTAAATATATATACATTTTTTTTGTATACATAAAAAATTTCAAGTTAATTTTTAAATACGTGTATAGCATGTAAAGTTTTACTTAAAAAGTTTAACGAAAGGTATGAAATGCATATCCGGCAGTTTTCACAACGACTTACGAATATATAGATTTTCTTCTATCGAAAAATTACTTAAATGGTGAAAAATAATCAATATTGCAATACTGCAAACCGAAGAAACCAATACACACAGAATTTGCCTTGATTGGAACTTAGCCGCTTTAATGAGTAACCACTAAGAAACACTCTGAACTGTCCTACCGTTCATTTTGAGTAACTAAAGTTGTTAAAGTACCAATGTACTTAATAACCAATTTAAATTTGAAGAACATTTTCAAGTTACTAAATGGTATTAGGAAATCTTCACGGTGCAGCTCTGTTCAAATTATGACTAGGACAGTAATGATATTTAATAATATCATAACATTGATTTAAATAATTTATTTTTGTCTTGTTAAACAATTTAATATATCTAAAAATATTTAAACTTATAATGACAATGAAGATCGTTTAAACAGAACAAAAAAAATGAAATTAACCCGGAATCACGTTTGCGTGAACGGAGTCACACACACAAAAATATATATGGTTAAAAAGGGAGTATTTGTGATAATTTCTTTCATTATACATATTAAAATTTTATTTCTAAAATCTTCCTTTATTAAGCCTGTGATCAACTTAATTAAGATTTACTAACTACAATAAAGTAACTAAACAAACTACAGGATTAAGATTTCATACTACTATTACACAACCTATATATATATAGTTTTTATTATTATTATTATTATTATTTTTATTGCATACATGAAAAAAATTAAGTTAATTTTTAAATACGTGTATAGCATGTAAAGTTTTACTTAAAAATTTTTTAACAAAAGTTATGAAATGCATACCCGGCAGTTTTCACAAAAACTTACAAATATATAGATTTTCTTCTATTGAAAAATTACTTAAATGGTGAAAAAGAATCAATATTACAATACTGCAAACCGAAGAAACCAATACACACAGAATTTGCCTTGATTGGAACTTAACCGCTTTAATGAGTAGCCGACAGGAAACTCTCTTAACTATCCTACTCTTTATTTTGAGTAACTAAAGTTGTTAAAGTACCAACGTACTCAATAACAAATTTAAATTTGATAAATTTTACACGTTACTACATTGTGTTAGGAAATCTTCACGGGGCAGCGCTGTGCAAATTATGACAAGAACAGTCGTAGCATTTAATAATAATATAATATTAATTTAAATTAATTTATCTGTGACTAGTTAAATCATTTACTACATATCAAAATATTTAAACTTATAAAGACAAAGAAAAACATTTAAAAAGAACAATAAAAAAATTTATTTACCCAGAATCACGTTTATGTTATTAGAGTAATACAAAAACATATGATTCAAAAAGATTATTTGTGGTACGTTTTTTCATTAACTTTTAATCAAGCAGGCTGATACGAAACATTTGTGATTGTGCGATACGAAAAATCTGTTTAAACCTTTCGAATGATACTTCAGTCATCGTCCTGTGTTTTGTATGCGCATAAAAAAGGGAATGTTCGCTTTCGAAATACTATATGACTGTGTATTATTAAATTCTAAGCTTTGTGTTAACTAAATAGAAATTTACAGATTCTGTTCGAATATTTCGTAGCTGAAACAATTTTAAAAGATAAATAATAATGATAAATTAAGGTTGCAAAATACCTTTAATAATTCAAATTTTTCATATTTATCCTACCTGGAATTTTTACGGTAAACAAAGTTTTCTGTAATTTCCTGTGGTAACAAGTTTTTTTTTTTTTTTTCCAGGGAATGGGGCTGACGAAGTTTCTGATAAAGCGATTTTTAGATAGCAGAGGAAATTTCATATGTTTAGTTTCATTATGTTCTTAATACACATTAAATTTTTTGTAAATCATTTTTCATTCCGTCTTTGATTAATTAACTTAATTAAGATTTACTAACTACAATAAAGTAGCTAACTACAGCATTAAGATTTCATGTTTTTCTTATACAATCTATGTTTATTTAATTTTTTGCATACATAAAAAAATGTAAGTTAATTTTTAAACATAGTACGTAAAATTTTACTTAAACAAATAAGCTTATCAAAGGCATGAAAAGAATATCCGGCAGTTTTCACAACGAGTTACAAATGTATTGATTTTCTTCTATTGAAAATGTACTTAAATGGTGAAAAATGATCAATATTACGATACTATATACCGAAGAAACCAATACACACAGAAATTGCCTTAATTGGAATTTAGCCGCTTTAATGAGTAACAGCTAGGAAACTATCTGAACTGTCCTATCCTTCATTTTGAGTAACTAATGATGTTAAAGTACCAACGTACTGAATAACCAATTTTAATTTGAACTTTTACAAGTTACTAAATTGTTAGGAAATCTTCACGGTGCAGTGCTGTTCAAATTATGACTAGGACAGTCATAACATTTAATAATAACATAACATTAATTTAAATTAATTTATTTTTATCTAGTTAAACAATTTATTATATATAAAAAAAATTAAATTTGTAATGACACTGAAAAACGGTTAAAAAGAGCAATTAAAAAAATATAATTTACCCGTAATCACGTTTGCGTGATTGGAGTAACACACACACGCACAGAAAAAAATTATATGGTTCAAAAAGAACTATTTGTGATACTTTCTTTCATTAAGTTTTAATCAAAGAGGTAGATATGAAACGATATGTGAATGTATATGAAAAATGTGTATAAACTTTTCGAGTGATACCTGATCCATCGTTGTTCGATTTGTATGCGCATAAAGAAATAATGTTAGCATTCGAAATACTATATAGTGACTGTGTATTATTAAATTCTTATGTCTGTTTTAACTAATATATGTTTACAGATTGTATTCGAATGTTTCGCACTTGAAACCAACTTTAAAAGAAAAATAATAATGATAAATTAAGATTGTAAAATACCTTTTAATAATTAAAAATTTTCACATTTATTCTACCTGGATTTGTGTGGTAGAAATAAAGTTTTCTGTAATTTCATGTGGTAACCAGCTTTTTTTTTTTTTTTTTTTTTTTTTTTTTTTTTTTTTTCCCAGGGAAGAGGCCTAACAAAGGTTCTGATTAAGGGATTTTTAGATAGTCAAGAAATTTTCATATTTTTAGAGATTTACTAACTACAATAAAGTAACTATAAAGTAACTAACTACAGCATTAAGATTTCATATTGTTATTATATAACCTTTATTTATTTTTTCTCACAGATATAAAAAAATTAAGTTAATTTTTAAATGCGTGTATAGTACGCAAAGTTTTACTTACAGGAAAAAAAAGTTTAACAAAGGTATGAAATGCATATTCGACAGTTTTCACAACGAATTACAAATATATAGTTTTTCTTCTCTTGAAAATGTACTTAAATGGAGAAAAAGAATCAATATTACAGTAACTGTATGCCGAAGAAACCAATACACACAGAAATTGCCTTGAATTTAGCCGCTTTAATGAGTAACCACTAAGAAACACTCTGAACTGTCCTACCCTTCATTTTGAGTAACTAAAGTTGTTATAGTACCAACGTACTGAATAACCAGTTTAAATTTGATGAACCTTTACATATTTCTAAACTCAATTAGGAAAACTTCACGGTGCAGCACTACGCAAATTATGACTAGCCTAGTCGTAACATTTAATAGCATACTATTGATTTAAATTAATTTAACTGTAATTATTTAAATCATTAACTATATATCAAAATATTTAAACCTGTTACAACAATGAAAAATGTTTAAAATACCTGGAATCATGCTTGTGTGATTAGGGTAATACAAAAAAAGTTATATGATTCGAAAAGGATTATTTGTGTTACGTTTTTTCCATTAATTTTTAATTAAACGGGCTGATACGAAGCGATTTGTGAATTACGATATGAAAAATCTGTTTAAACCCTTCGAATGATACCTCATTCATCTTTGTGTGTTTTGTATGTGCATAGAAATGGAATGTTTTCTTTCGAAATTAATAAAAAAAAATTATATCATTTAAAAACAATGTGCGACTCCTGTTTAATTGTCTACATAAGTTTAAATGATCCTTTTTTTTCCCATTTCCAATATCTAAAAACGCCAAAAAATAAATATTATTATATATTTATATTAATTCAGCATGAAATTCCTATTATCTATGAAACGTAAATCACAGCGGTATTTTTTAACAGTCAGAGCCTGGTCTGATTTTTAAGATAGGCGGTGAATACTTAAAAAGGGTGATTTTTAAAAGAACGAATTTCACTCTGATTGATTTAATAATCATCTACATAAAATGTATGACATGTCTGAAAGAATGACTATTTTTAAAACTGAGGACATTTTTTTCTGCTAAATTAAAATACCAAAATTTCGTCCTATTGAGGAAAGTTACAGAAAACTGAGATTGGTAAGCAACCAAAGACATTAAAAAATAATCTCATAAATTTTGTAATTGGTATAACGGAATCAGGCAAGGAAAAAAGCATATCAAAAATAAATAAATTTATTAAATTAATATGTCTCTATTTAAAATATTTATGTATTTATAAGTCTATATATATAGTTTTTTATTATTATATTATATTAGCTAAATTGCTGTTCATAACGTGGTTTTTCTAAATTTTGTTGATCATGCATGGCTTTAGAAGGGAGTTCTTAAGCATTATCGTTATAGGCCTGACTAGTGTCCGGGCATGCAGAGCAGCTATCCGGGCCTCCCCATTTGAGGGGTGCACCATGGTAGAAATCAGGATTTTCATTAAGAGGATGCTAAATGGTTAAAATTTGCCAAAAGTTATCAATATTCTTTTTCACAAAAAACACTTTAAAATATTTAGGAAGGGAGTTTAATCTCCTTTCCTCCCTTGGTTCCTGTAGCCCCTACCCCTTCCCCACACAAAAAAAGAATGAGCTACGTCATCAGAAAACTAATGATTAAAATTGTGTTATATAGTAGTCAATAATTTTCAAGTGAAATTATTTATTGGTATTTTCCTCTTTAAAGTAGCATGTTAAAACAATTTATGATAACCAGTGGAGGAGGGTTGGTTGTCTTTAACCCATCTTATGACTTACACAGATAAGGAAAGGGAAAGTTCGCAAACATTTATATCATAAAACAATCCATCATTTTTTCTACAGTTATCCACTTATTTTCCTACTAATATTTTTCTTAAACTTGAGGCGTCTCCCTGTATACAGATGTGAGTACTTCCTGGTATAAAATTTATATATATATATATACAAAAAAAGAAAAAAAATGATGTTTAATCTAGTCACTTGAGCATACTATTCACGAACAATTTCTTTGGATAGACAGAATATTGGATCTTCAAAATGATATTTGCCCTGGGTACTACATAGTCTAAGCCTGGCTATGGATTTGCTACAATTTACAAGTCTTTTTAGCTTAGTCGAAAAATAAGAATATATATATAAATTTTCCTTTTTAAATATATATTATATAAATATTTCAACGAACGCACCCAATATAAAATTATATTGAGTGCGTTCGTTAATTAAGAAAATTGTTTAAATCGTTTCAAAATAACGACCTTTTGAAAATCTGAATAACAAGCATTAAGGTCACTGAGGGTATACGTTTAGTTCATTACAAATATGTGATGGATTTCATAGATTAAATTAATATAATTTGCAGTTGTTTACTTTGGTGTCAGATACACTAAAATAATTTCATTGGTATTCATTGAATGGTTTGGGTTCGAATCTCACTTGTGCATCATAAATGAATGATGCCTTAGCATCATCATACTTTACATTCTTGTGTCGTCACAACAATACCCCGCCTCCCCCCCCCCCCCCCAAAAAAAAAAAAAAAAAAAAAAAACTAGAACGAAATTTGGGCATTTAGATTCGAAAATAATGGCTATTTGAAAATTTAAATAACACTACAGTTAATGGAGCTATATTTTCAAACCATCATTTATATTATTATATATGACCATCGAATTATATTATTTTAAAATTATTTGATTTCAATAAAAGTCGTTTTCTTTGTTAGGCGAGACATTAAAATTTTTTGATGTCCTTGAACATAGAAAATACATTATAGCCCGTGGGCATTTTTTAATCTATGATTTCAATATTTTTTTTTAACAACTTTGTTAAAAAAAACGGTAACCTATTGTTCTGACTGAGAAGTAGACATCTGCACGGGCCTATGCTGGAACGGCAGATTAAAGACAATTTTTAACGGGCAGGGCCGAATTAAAAATTATAGACCTGGCCCGTTCATATCGGACCTATAAAATGATTAAATGGGCCGACCTACCAGATATAAAAAGTTAAAAGTATCAAACTAAGCCGATAAAATACTAACAATTTTAAATGAACGTGACCGGTGTGAGGATAAGTATAAAATGTGCTGCACAATTTGATGCTTGATTGCAATTTCGGTTTCGGTTTCTGCCGAAAACGTAAGCTTTGCCCCAAATTCTTTTTCGGCAAAAATGTTGCCAAAAATGCGGCTGGACCGACACTCCACCAAAACTATCTGTATTCCGAAAATATAATTTTTTTCTTCGGAAGTTTGCGACGTTACACATTGAGCTGTATCGGCTCAAATGAGAAATTCTGTATTTATTTATTACTATGAACTTCACTGTTTATAATTAGCAGTCATTTCTGACTCAAAAGGCGAGTGCAAATTATAAAGCAAGCAATGCATATATGACGCTTTTCCCGTGCTGATTAAAAGCTGCAGACTTGATAGTAATATAAATTTTATTGTTTGAAATCGTAGAAGTGTTTCGAGTACACTTTGAGAAAGTTTTATTATAACAGATGATCATTTACAAAAATCATTATAAAAGATAAATCGAAGCATGTAACCAAAAACGTTTTTTAATTAGATGAAATTCGTATAATTGGAATATTATTCTATGTCGTAGATGAATTAATTACATCTTATTTTATATTAAAATAAAAAGTTTTGGATAGATGAGCAGAGAGCCAATTTGAACAACACATATAATTAATTACACGTATTATTAATAAATAATTCTGTATATTTATGTATACAGAAAACATGTTCAGCGTAGAGATCGATATCGGGCAGTTACATCATGTCTGAAACTGGGTTTAATTTTTTCTGTAGGATCGAGGGAGGCCAGGATCAGACTTACATTTTTTTTCTACATACTACGTCTAAGAGGATGGCCGGAAATAAAATTAAGAGGCTACTTCAGTCATGTGAAAACACCCGTTCTTCAATAATAATCCAATTGGAGAAACATTTTAAGGTATCTCGTTTGCATTTCAATATTTTTAAATGAGTTTTTTGCATTGGATAGCTAAATGTTCGATCTCTACAAAGGCTGTTCTGCACTTTTTCGATTTTGTTTGCAGTTATTTTTAAGTAGAACAACTTCACTTTCGGAACCGGCTTCGAAAGTGAAAGCATCCCCATAAAAAAGCCTGAAAACGAAATAGAAAACGTAAAAAACGGCCTTTGTAGAGATCGACCACAGCTATCCAATTAAAGAAAATCATATCATGTAAAAGTATTTAAATAATAACGAGATATCTTCAAACATTTCTCCTTTGGATTAACCTTAGCGAGTGGGTAATATCGCGTGACTAAAATAGCCTCATCGGACAAGCAATTTGTTTTCTAAAAAGAATAGTAGTAATAATCAACTTTTGATAACGGAAATTCGGAAATATACCTTAATAAGTTAGAGAAAAATATTTTTTTAAATCTCCCTTTTTTATCTTTTTTTTAGCTTCAAAATATAGGATGCTTTAAACAATTTTTTTCTTTCATTTTGAACATATTAATGTTTTTAATGAATCTTTATTCGAATTTAGAGACCAGTGAGTCTAAGTGATAATTAATGTTGCTATTCTGTATGCTCTGGCTTCCAAACGTATAATAGTCTAAAATGTATACTATTAAAATTTTCCATAAACATATATTCAGTATACTAGAAAAGAATCTTAATTGTACGTTAAGAAAAATTTTTAAAATCAAAATTCAGTCTGGTTTGATTTCTTTGACTTTTGCTTTTTTTTTGACCGGGCCGGGCCTAATTATTTCTCTTTCTGGTCGGGTGGGGCTCGGGCCAGGATATCCCGGCCCGTGCAGACCTCTACTGGGAAGAAAAGTGATGTTTGAAATTAACAATTTGCTTAATTAATAACAGGTTTAAACACTTTTTTTTTTTCTTGCATTCACTGAATTTTTTAATTTATGTCAGAACTTTATTCCGCGAGAAGTTTACGCTGTAAAGCTATGGTAACTAGAATCGTGAATTTAATATTTAAATTTTTATTATATTTAAAAAACTACACAGACAGATATTTTTCTACCAAAAAAGTAGATAAATAGCGAGGAAAAACTTACATAGCAAACCTGAATAACCGGCGGAACAAAACACACATGGGTTGCCAGCATTGGAATATTGTCGCTTTAGTGAGTAATCGCTAAATAGAGAGGAAAATCTTATATAGCAACCCTGTATTACCGAAGAAACCAAACACACAAGGGTTGCCATTATTGGACTACTACCGTTTTACTGAGTAATCGTTAGGAAACTCCCTGGGTTTGAGGCTGCATTTTTACACACTGCCAGATGGCGTTACACAGATTTTAGATTTTACATAACACACGGTGTGTATGAATGACTGTGGAATAACGCTTTTCTGAGTAACTTCGAAAAAAGTGGTGCAATGCATAGAAAAATGCTTCAGGAACGTCATGGTATGCTTAAACAAATCGAGTACCCGGCAAAAGTTACTCGAATTGAAATTGGTTACTCCTTACGTTGGTGTTTAAACCACTTTAGGTACTCAAAAGGGAGGGTAGGAGAGTGCACACACACACACACACACACACACAAATTATATGAAAAATATAAATTATGCATTTAAACAAAGTTTTGATATTTATTAAAAACAGTACTTTCGCATTAGCTACATGTCAAAGATTAATAGCCAAAGAAATAGTCAAAGAATTCACCAATTATGGCTGCGTTTTTTATTCTACTTATTTGAGTGGTAGTTCGATTATATTTTGGTTACATCTGTATTTATGTATTTATTTTGATGAACTTATAATATCGTTATTAAATATTACCCAGGGACAAATGATAAACTTATTTACACCATTTTAAGTGCATACAGGTAAATCTTCCGCAATCGGGCTGCACTCGATATAGATTATTTTTTTTAAATAATGCTCGTTTTGTTTTAAACTATGACAAATCCATAAATTAAGATAGTTTTCAAACAAATTGCATTTAAAAGTAGATTTTTTATCCATTCGATGGTGTAAAACTTCAAATTGTGCAATGATTAGACGTTAATAGATTTGCTAAAAAGAGAAAATTATTACTCAAATCGTTGCCATCGTCAATATGGCATCAGCGTTACTCATGGAAAAGTTTTTGTTTTATAATACAGACCAGCGATCTCAGTAAGATTAAAGATGCCCGATATACTGCGCAGTGTATAGCACATAGGCGAAAATCATTTTTTAATTGAAAACTAATAAATATTTTTAATTAATTTTAGTATATTTCCTTGTATTTCTAACCAACTGTACCGAAAAAGCATTTATGAAACTTTTTTATTAGCCACATACCAGACTGGAAATTTCGTTATGGAATATTACACATAAACAAACAAATGCTCAATTGCATCGTTATTAGAAGTGCAAAGGTTAATCTTCCGTAATTAAGCCGCACGAATATTTGCGAGATGGGTTTAAAAAAATTCAAGCTTGAAAATTGTTATAAAAATCCTTAAAAGCTGTGTAAATTGCGATACAATTTTTAAAGAAATCGCATTCGAAAGTATATATATATTTTTTTTTCTATTCCATTAGTTGTGACTATTAATATGAAATTAGAGTCTTCACGGACATCTTTTTTGCTTTATAATATAGATTCACGGACATCTTTTTCGCTTTGTAATGTAGATTCACGGGCATCTTTTTTGCTTTATAATACAGATTGTTTGCAAAATAATTAACACAGTTAAGATATAAATTAGCTGAGCAAATTTTTTATCGCAAAACTGTATCTTGATTCTTTTTAGAGTTTCAATTTGTTAAAATAAAATCGCAAATATTATTAAAACATTATTCTGTATGGTTTTATAACTAATAATAGTCATAGGCGTTTATTCATTATTAACTGATGTTGTTATTTACGTATTAAAAGTTTGAAAACCGAGATTATTGTTCTTGTACAGAGAGTTTCAAATTGTTTAATATTTGTTTTTTAAATTAATTGAAAATGCATCAAGGAAATATTTTTTACGATAATAAATGTAATATAGTTTTATAATATAAATGATGAAGATATTCAATGTGTTATGAACGTATAAGTTATTTTAATTCAGTGACTTGTTCACAACCAGTTATGTATCGAGAAAATATTTTTTAGTATAATGTAATATAGTTTTATAACTAGTAAATCTGCAGATCAGGAGCCTCAACGTCATCTTTGCAAGTCATTGTTTTTTAACACTCATTGCGTAATATTCATCTTCCTACAAATCGCTTTTTAAAGTTTTCAAATTACATAAATATTTATAAGAATACAAAATACTTCGTAAAGTTTCAGAAATTAAATGTGTTAAACAAGTGGTTATACACTGATGTTCTGAAGTTCTGATGAGCTGCTAATTCTGGTAACTTTTTAAATAAAAAATTGCATTTCTTCAGGAGGTCTGTGCCCCCCTGAACCCTCCGTAGTTTATTTAAGTTTACATTCGTAATTTTTTATTGATTGTGCGGATGGTTATAGTATATCATAGATTTTTTTTTTACGCTGTGATTTATAAGGATAAGCATAAGTTTTTTTTTTTTTTATAAATTAATAACTTTAAAATTTAAAATAAAATCCTCATGTTAACCGTACGCAAACAATAAATCTTGAAGTGACGCCAAAAAATGTAACCTTAAAATCCGCTACATTCGACCGAAACACAACGGCGTGCTTAAAAAAAGAAAGAAAGAAAAGAAAAATATTTTTAGTAATATAGTTTTTAATTCATAATACGATGAAATGCTACTTTAGAATGCTTAAATATAAGCAGATCATTTTCATTTTACAGAAAAAAGGCACGGATGAACTCAAAGAATTCAGTCCCTGTTCCACGTGCTTGTTTTGTTTGGGCCAAATAATGGCATTTAAATCTGGGCGATAACGCACATCATATTGCAAACTGTTTTTACGGCATACTGCATCTCCATCTATATCTTTCCTCCGTAAATAATAGTTCATTTTATTTTAGCCAAGGTCTTTTTATTCCAACATCTTTTTTTTTTTTTTTATAAATGACGTCTAATTCATCTGCTATTCGTACTTACTCAAAAATCTTTCATCTTGTTATATTAAGAAATACTTGAGAGTTTTCTTTTTATTCCCAATATGTCGCCATATTAATTTTTTTATTCTTAATTTTTTTTTTTTTTCATTTTCCTGTTTCACGTTAAAATCTTTCAATTGAAAATTGTTTAAGAGAAAATATTATTCAGGGTTTTGATTTTCTTGGCAACGATTAAAGAAACATTGATAAATTTTATGAAAAAATGTCACATTATTCTCTATGAAAATAATGAACTTTTGTATTTTTAAGCAAAATATTTGAATAGAATAAATAAAATATTGCCTATTTTTATTTCTGGGGCTAAAATTCATCTATATGCAAAAATACAAATGCATTAATTCATCCGTTTTGACGTTGGCTTTACTGAAACATTATAGACGCATTTATACTAATATCATTAAGACCAAATTCGTCGCTAGGCAACTGATGAAAGAAAAGGTAAAAAATGAAATATGTATTATGTCAAATTGATAAAACAAAATGCTTTATATTATTGGAAAACATGCATAAAGTTCCCCCAAAAATTATAAACCTAATTTTAAAAATCTTGCAAATATATTGACATAATTTCAAACTAATTGGAATAACTTAATAATCTTATTTAAAAATTTCAGCATCCAAAATTTGCCATTTAAATCCATTTTTTATATGAGCCATTTCTTTCAACAAATGAAAATTTGAAAATCGTCTGACTTGCCATAGACAAGCATTACAGAGCAAAATAAAATGTTCTATATTTCCCGAACGAATGAACCAAATTTAACCAAAAACTATACAGCTAAGTTCGAGTACCTCATCAACATGCCCAATTAATTTCAAGTCGATCGGATGCTTTTTGCGGCAGTTATCGCGGAACAGACAGACAGACAGACAGACAAACGGAAATCAAAACTTTTCGTGTCTCCACAGTAAGCCTTCACTGACGTTTCGGCAATAAAAATGATCAAGATATTCAATGTGTTGTGAACGTTTAAGTTATTTTAATTCAGTGACTTATTCAAAACCAGTTAGGTAGCCCGTTGCGGCACCCTCTTATAGGACCATGATAATGCTCCCTCCCCCCCCCCCCCATCCTTAAACTGTAAAATTACCTCCCCAAAAAACACTTTGCATCAATGAATTTTTGAAATTTCGAAATGTATTTTGAAAATACATGTATTTTGTATTTGGAACTTTTTAATTTTGAAAAGTATTTTGTAATTTGTATTTTAGGTTCTAAAACCAATGTATTTTGTATCGAAAATGGTTTTTCGGTGTATTTTGCCCAACTCTGCTTTTGCACATTAATATTGAAAAAATACTTTAAGTTCAATGAGGCAAATCCTCTTCACCCCCTTCTCTAAAAAAGAGAAATAATAAAGGGATGGGATAAAGCCGCTATAAGAGCAGTGTCCTGGCACCTGGCACTTATCACTGACATTGACTAGCAATCACTAGAAAAACAAACAGAATTTTTTCAACTAGGTGTAAAATAGTATTGTTGGGTGCTGGACTGGATTAATTTCTGCTTGGAAAGAAATATGTTCATGCATTTAAAAATATTAATTATATATTTAAATAATAATATTAATTAATACAAATTATTTACATTTAAACAAAAATATTAATTTATTATTTAAATAACATTAATATAAATTATATATATTTAAATAATAATATTATTTAATATAAATTATACATATTTAAATAATAAAATTAATGGTAATATAAATTATATACTACATTTAAACAAAAATATTAATTTATTATTAATTATCATATTATTAATAATAAATTATATAATATATATTATTATTATTAATATAAGTTATATATATTTAAATAGTAATATTATTTAATATAAATTATACATATTTAAATATTGATATTAATCAATTATAAAAGTTTAAAATCAATATTAATTATATATTTAAATAGTAATAATAATATAAGGAAAAGAAGAAAATTTTTAATTATACTAATCTTCAACTACTTTATAATTACAGGTGAATCAGTAATTAGTAAAATGAATAATAGTAAATTAATAGCGATTTTTATATATGAAGATAATGCTTGATTTTAAAAGATGAGAATTTAAATATCAAATTAGTAGAATTTACTAATCTCTTACAAAATATCTCTTAAAAATATTTTTAATATGTAAGTGTCGCAGATATTGCATTTTAATAAATGTTCATTTAATTATTAAAAAATAGCTTATATGAATTCAAAAAAAAAAAAAATTAATTATTGAAATTTATTTAAAATAAAATTTTATGTAATAAAAATTATTAAATTTCATTTAAGCTAATTTTAATTTAATTTTGTTTACTTAATTGTAAGTAAAATTTAATTTAATTACCTAACAGACAATAAAAAAATACAAAGCAACTGATCTTTATATGTTTATAATTATTCTTTATTAACTAATTCAATAAAGATCAAAACAAAACTCTATAAAAGATAAAACAGCAGCAAGTACGCAACTTAAAACCTAATGATTGAAAGGTTTTGCTTTAAACCAAAATGCTACGCCGATCACACACGGTTTATCTTTCAACAAGAAAGTTCCCCGGGGGGAAAAGGGGGGTGCGAATGCTCCTAAGGAGACCTGCGCGGAAGGGCAGAGGGATCTGATGCTGACGAAGACGCTGTCTAATACAGCGCCAGCAAACGTTAGCCATCAGACATTTCATTTCAGTGTATCGGCCATTCACACAGCCGATTTTTTTAAAGTAGAAATTTATGAAATAGAATTACAACGTTCAAAAACGGCTTCATATAATATACATATTTGTTATGATTATTTTACGGTGTGAGTTTTATATTAAAATATATTTAATTTGTATGTATTTAAAAGTTGTCTGTATGAAGACACGTTTCCAATAGGATAAGAAAAGCATCATAAATATTTGTATGAAATATGTGAGGAGAAGATTTAATAATTCTATTGAAGCTAGGTTTTTCATACGACTGCATGCATTTACTGTTAGCAAATGACGAAATAAATTGATTTCACCGAATCAAAGCAACAAAGTTCATCAATAATATGGAACAAATAAATAAATAAATTAAGTTATTTTATTTTTGTAATAATTTGGTCTTTTATTATTTGGCCTTTTATCGTCTCAGGGAACTAATTTTTATTCTATTCGAATCAAATTTTGACAAATAATCGGATATTATTAAAAAAAATCCACCCCAAGGAAAATTTTCTGATAACCAGAGTTCGATTGAATTTAAACATAGTCTCAAGTCTTGACCCGAAAGATATAACTAATAGTCTAAAATAACTAAATGCAATGTTTTTTATTATGCCTACAAAGATATAAAGGTCATTAATAATATTCAATAATAACAATTATCTATACAGAAGTACATGTTAATTTATATATTTTTTTAATAATTATGCTTTTATTGTAGCATCGAATTATTTAAGAAATTTAAATTTTATTTCGGCTTTCTGAAATGATATTTCAACAATATAATGTTCATTATTAAAGGCAAAAAAAAAGAAAAAAAGCTTCATTATTTTATTTATTTTTATATTTTGAAAAATAAAAAAAAATGTGCCGACTAACCGTCACGCGCTTGGTCATGAGTTTAAAACCAAACTTTGTTGACTAATCTAAACATTGGTTTGGTTATGAATCATTAGTGAATTCTGTTTAATATTTCTTGCATATTTTTTCAGTCTAAAGAATCTGTGTTTATTATTTTTAAAATCTCTCTATTTTCGTATTACTTTCGTTCTTTTGGTTATTATGAATCCTTATTTAAATCTATTTGATAATTCTTGCATATTTTTTCATTCTAAAGAAATTGTGCAGGCATGAGATTTCCGCTTTTTTGCACACCAATATTTTGTTAGAGAAAATATTATTTTATTTATTCGGAACACTTTTGCAACTTAAGAAAACAACATTCTCTCTAAGAAAATATTTTTATGCAAAAAGCGGAAATGTCATCCCTAAATCTGTGTTTATTAAATTTAAACAATCTCTGTTTTAGGCATAGTGGGTAGTAAAGTATATTGTATATACAGGAATATTTTGTTAAATTGTAAAGAAACCTATCACATTAAATCCAGGCAATGTAAAACATTTAGTAACATTAAAATTTGAAAAAGATATATATGAAACCAACATTACAGAGCCTCTCAGAAAAAGGGGGAGGGACGCAGTTTAAAAAACACAGGTTTCATATTGATGGTGTTGTTTATGACGGCCAGTTATTTACACGAGGGATATGGGCCCGCAGGGGGGGGGGGGACTATTAGTTTATATATGATATACGCGCATTTATAAAAAAGATCTAGAAGTAATTTTAATAATTCTAAAAGCATTTAAATTAATTTAGAGTCTTTAGTGTCTGCCAAAGGCGACACCTGGACTGAAGATATTAAAGAAAGTAAACTCACACGTTACTTTAATCAATGATTGATATGAATATCGCTTACGCTTTATAAATACAAATAAATCATTTTCTTTAATATTTATATTTTAATGGTGTGTAATATAAAAACACTTATAACTGAAAACGTATTTTTCAAGAACGCTTAAAAATAATACAATACATATGAGTATTTCTATTTCGTACATTATTATGTTTATACGCCTCAATAATGTACTACAATTCTAATTGAATTTGTATAATGCCATGTAAATTTTTTCCAAAAACTTTGTAGTCGCTAATTATAAGCAAGGAAAATGGTACTTCATGCCGGAGTTTCTTCCAAGGCCCAAAGGGCATAGCCAGATAAGCACTAGGAAACATACCTTTGAATCAAATTTCCTGATTTTGTTTCCCAAAAGTGGCTACCTATCTGAAAACATATTTCCCCTATTATCACTTTATAAATATTGATATTTTATGAGATAAAAATGTTTTTTCGATTTTTTAAATAACAGATTATCTCAAAAACTGCTGCACGGAATTTCATGCCATTAACTGAGGATATGTAGATACAAAAGATGCATAACTGGCAATTTTTGTATAATTTTCTGTTTATAAAATTTGTGTGAAATAGCGGAACAAAAATTTACAAAAATAAATATCATATCTTATAGTTATACGAAAATCACCATTTTCTTGTAAAAAATTACTCATCTGTGCACCTATATTATATATAAATGCCAAAAGTGTGTGTTGGATATAACATATAAATATTTACAAAAATATGTGTAAAAATACATAAAATTCACTTAAAGGCGTTATTTGGGGCGTAGCTACTCAAATTCGACATATGAAGGATTTTTGGAAAAAACACTTACAGAATTGCTGTATTTCAAATTTAAATAAACACGCAGACATCATTCTCAACGCTATCGTTGCTGCTTCGATATCAAAAATTGACGTTAGTGTCGCAGACAACAATAGGGAAGACTATTTTTGGTATGGAAACATATTACAGTCTTCGATATAGAAATGTAACGATAGTGATCTTAATCAATTTAAATGAAAATGGTTTTTCATCAGTTTTGTGGAAAAGTAATTAAATTAGAATTAATTTCTTTTTTCTTTCTTTTCTTTGTATATTTACTGGCTCATATTATTAGAATTTTTATTTTTATGTGTACAGTAATGTGATACGTTAACACATTGTCAGCTGTTTTTTTTTTTTTTGTTTTTTTTCTGATGAAAGTTACTTTTCTTGAAAGTGAGGCCTGAAGCACTGCATCCGACTATGTATTCGTATATACTATGTTTATAAAAATATTTTCAAAAAAATAATAACTGTGTCTTTACAGTATATTTTAATCACCTGATATTTGTTCCACCGTTTTTTAGACTAATATTTATTTATTTTAAAAAACATTTTAATCTCATCAAAAATTAAAGGGCTCAAAATTAAAGAAATATATTTTTAAATACTAAAGCATCATCCAGTGTCAGTGTTGCCAGATTGGGGACTTTTGTGTCCACAGATTGTTGATTGTCACCACTTTTTGAAATAGAAATATTCGGCCTATTTAGAAATATATTAAAAATTCTGAAAAACAAGGCGAATTATACTATTTAATAAAAAATTGTGACAGTCAAATAATCTGAATGAAAAAAGTCCCCAATCTGGCAACACTGTCCAGTGTTGTCGGCTTTGGAGTTCTTTATTTTGCTCAAATTATGCACCAATTTTCCCTAATATTTATCTTCGAATTAAATAGCTACCGAAATCTGCCATTAAATATAGCAAAAATTTCGAGTAGTACATATCTTGAATAAAAAATTGCCTGTTACTACCACAATCTTGCACCATCTCAAAAATAAATTAGCGCAATTAGCTCAAACTCTAATTATGTAACATCCTTATTTTATTACGGCGACTCGAGCTTATAAATGACGAAACTACTTAACTTTAGAACTTCGTTAAAAGTGTGAGAAAAATGATTAAATAAAAGTCATTATAAAACTGCAGTTACATTTCGATATCGAAGAATGTTGTTGTTTTCCAAGAAAAAATATTTTTCTCTTACATCTCCTGTAGAAAACGCTAGTTTTTGGTTTTTGATATCGAATCAGTATCGACAGTGTTGAAAAAGATGGCCTATAGGCTTAATGAAATCAAAAATACAGCAGTTGACACACCGTCTGCTGATTTTATTCCAAAAAAAATTGCGGATCTTGAATTTCCGTAGATCCGCCCAAATAACGCCTTTAAATGAATTTTATCTATTTTCACACATATTTTTGTAAATATTTATATGTTATACGCAACACACACTTTCGGCATTTATATGTAATATAGGTACACAGATGAGGAATTTTTTTTACAAGAAAATGCAAATTTTCGTATAACTATAAGATATAATTTTTATTTCGCTATCTCACACAGTTTCTATAAACAGAAAATTATACTAAAATTACCAGCTATGCATCTTTGGAATCTATATATCATCAGATAATGGCATGAAATTCCGTGCAGCAGTTTTTGAGAAAATCCGTTTTTTTATAAAATCGAAAAAACATTTTTATCTCATAAAATATCAATATTTATAAGGTGATAATAGAGGAAATATATTGTCAGACAAATAGCCACACCTAGGAGAAAAAATCAGGAAATTCGATTCAAAGGCATGTTTCCAATGCTTCTCCGGCTATGTCCTTTTTGAACTAAAGTGCGTCCGCTTCGAAATTTGCTTTTTTTTCATATTTATATCATTAGTATAATATCTCACAATCTGTTGATTCATATTGGATTTTTCAGAGGGGAAAAAAGGGGATTTCCCTGAATTAAAATATGTTTTACTTTTTGACTTATACCGTTGAAAAAAAAAAAGGAAGGAAGAAAGAAAGGAAAAAGAAAAGAAAAAAGAAAGAAAGAAGGAAATCGGAATTCTGTATATTTATTAGTTCAACAATATATTATGATTTTGGCTTAGATGCGGTATATTCCCAGATGGCCGCCATCTTGGATGTTTTGAGATTTCTTGGCGATTTTATGTTGGCGATCGTTATCGATATGTGGAACCCCGTGTGACGTATGTGTTCTGGCGTGTCGTGTTCTGGCAACCCCTGAGAAGCTCATTTTCTCTTAGGATTTTGTGGATGTGTTTTGATATCGTGTTGTATCGTTCTGTCTTTTTATGTTTATGTTAAATTTATTGGATGTATTTGATTGACTATAGTTTCTGTAGTCCGTTTAAACTCTCTTGCTGAAGTAATTAAGAAATATGAGGAAATTTTGACGAAAAAAGGAGGTTTGTTTACAGTGCGTCAATGCGTATTCCTAAGCCTATTTTGGAAAATGACGGTGATGTTATGACAGGTATTTCGTGCTGGAGCTTTCAAGAAAGCAAATGCCTGTTAAGATATGTTGATAATTTTATGTATAGTTTGCTGCCTTACGAGTTTTTTACATTTTGAGATTGCTACAAAGCGAGAACTTCTGAATTTTGAGAATGCTACACAGCGAGAACTGCTGAATCCAGTGATGTTTTTTTCGGTTAATGAGCGCGGCGCGCTCATAACGATTACTGATTGCCACTTTAGCGTGTTTCGTTTTTTATGTTTATTTTGTTGCCTTACGAGTTTTGTACATTTTGAGATTGCTACAAAGCGAGAACTGCTGAATTTTGAGAATGCTACACTGCGAGAACTGCTGAATCCAGTGATGTTTTTTTTCTGTTAATGAGCGCGGAGCGCTCATGCAATGATTACTGATTGCCACTTTAGCGAATTTTGTTTATTATTTACATCTTATTTTCGTTAAGCATAGCTGCCAACTCTTCCGCTTTTTCAGACCACAAAAATTTAATAGCAAAGTTTGCCTTGTTTAATCGGCAGATAACGGCGATTTAAAAAGGTAAAATTTACTGTAAATTTTTTGTGGTCTGAAAAAGCGTAAGATGTTGGCAGCTATGGTTAAGCCAAACATGCGTATAAACCGGTGCTTGGCGACATTTGCTACTTTACGGAAAAGGGGTTTTCACGCCAAGAAAAATTCCAAGACGGCGGCCCCGGGAATTTATGACATCTGTTCCATTATTTTTATGGATTTCGGTGGCATGTTTAAGAAAATTGATTTTTTAAATACTCAAAAAATATTTGTTTCTTAAATATTATTAATCTTAAAAAACTGTTTTGAAGAGGAAACTGTTAGCAAAACTTTTCATTTCAGAAAAAAAAAAAAAAAAAAATGCAAAATCGTATCAGTGCCATTTTTCCCGTGTTGTTCACAGCTGCGAGAATTCGCATCGCATTCCTGTTATTCATTCCATTCTACTATGTGACGGGGATGTGGGGCAAAGGTCCCAGGCTCCTCGTAAACAACGTTCAGATGGTGCCCTTACACGTTCATTTACACGACTTTATCGAACAGACTGTTATCAACAATGTGAAAGTTTAATCTTGTATGTATGCATTAGCAAAAGGGGAATTGTAAGATTTTTTTTATGTTTGTTTTCGGATTGACTATCAATTTAGGAACTATGCAGGATAAGCGTAATTTTGATTGGTTCATAAGACTATAAGTTCTTCTGCGCATTTCTTTGGAAATACTAAAATGTGGATTGAAAATGCTTTTTTTTTTTTTTTCGACACTTTCACAGGTTTAAGGAAATCTAAAATTAACTGAACTTATCTAGATGTAGGAAATTACCTTTTGAGCTGAGAAAGTTGAAAGAAATCAATCATAAGAATGAATGTCATCTGTACTTTTGAAGTCATTCAAATAAAAACAACAACAATAATATCGGATGTTTAAATGGATTTATCAACATCGATAGGTGGTTAACAAAAGCAAGGCGACTTTTGCAGGAACATCAATATACTTCATTGATTCAATACCGGTTACATGAGCAGTCGATTTAACCTTCCGTCTACCAGACGGGTCCATTGGACCCGACATGTACATTCAAAATATTTATTCAAACCAGAAATTTCTTCAAAACAAACTAAATGTATAAATCAGACAATAATAAGTTAAATAAACAAATTAAATAGTTTTAAGTAAAAATTCTGGTGTAGAATGTTTTTATAAAACTTGAGTAAAATTTCCGGTAGTTCTAGGGTTAAATAAATTGTTCAGAGCTAGGTTATTATCATTGCCCGTAAGGTCAGACAAGTATATCATGATTGCATTACATGGAAACTAAGCAAGTATGTATTTAAAAGAATTTTTTGCAAAATTAGTGTTTTCAGTATTGTACATTTTAAAAATTGGATAGAATTTTCATTAAATTCTTCATAAAGCCTTTTTAAAAATTAAACTCTCATAATTCTCAATCAATAATAGTATATGTGTTTTCAAAATTATAAACTTCAGAAATCCATAGTTTGAGACCTTATTCTAATTCTTGATTTTTATAAAATCTCTGATTTGAAATATTTGTTATTTTATTTTCATCTTAATTTCGAATAATTTAATTGTTATATTTTTAATAGATAAATATCTGTATTAACACATTGCCGACGGGCAATTTTTATCAAATCTGAATTTTAAAATAGTAGAAGCTCCTTCCTGTTCTGAAAGTCTTTTGTAAATTGGTGTTCTAGATAGGTTGCCAAGTTTATGCATCGGTAAATATATTTCAATGTACGAATTTAATATAAAATGTCTTACAGTTTAAAAAAATACATGATATAAATGCATTTTCTGTAAGGTAGAAGCCACGCCTTTAGTCAATGTAGTTTTTTGAATGAAAACCAGGATTTCCGTTTTCCGTCGTGAACGTGTTAACCGGCAGATTACGGCGATTTAAAAAAGGTAAAATTTACTATAAAATTTTGCTGGTACAGGAAAGCGTAAGATGTTAGCAGCTATGTAAAACGTGTGATTTATGTACCTTTCTAAAACAAAAACCTTATACATTTGCAGTAAGGAATTTAATTTTTGAAAACTAATCCTTGAAATTTTCGGCTACTTCGCGGCAGTATAACAGTAACGGCAATCAGTAGTTTTCAATTCTGTCATTAAACAAACTCATGAAATGTTTTAATTATTGATAAAACTAATCGGATTATCTATTTCTTTCAATTTTTAACCCCTTAATTCTCGCTCCCGAGATATTCTCGAGCTGTGTCTCTTACTCAAATTATTTGATTCCCATCAGTTTTATAAAATAGTGAAATTGGCTATATTTTTGCATCGTTTTTACGGTCATGAAATAAGGTAAATATTTCCTTTTCATAAAAGTGGTGCCAATAAGCAATTTGAATTATTCAACCGTAATTTAATTCGAGCGTTAAGGGGTTAATTATACTTTATTTTTTTGTTTACTTCTTATAGCTTATAATGATGTGAAAAATACGAATGTTTTTGCAAGAAAATATATGTTGTAAATATTAACCCCCCTATGGTAAATGTTCCATTGAAACAAATTGTTGAACACATTAAATTGTACATATAAATATCAAGGCAAACATATGGAAATTCCCCATTAGACACAGTGGGTAAAAGCGCCGCCACTCACACTACTCCGGAGCGAAAAAATGATTTCCCCGATTTCGACTGTTTGTTACGGCCGTATAAGGGGAATCGAGTTTGGCCTTGGTTTGTTTAATGACAGTATTGAAAAATTATGATTGTCATTACGGTTATACTGCGGCGAAATAAACAAAAAATTCAGTCGGTGCAAGCAGAACCAAAAGCGAATCGTAGAGCGCCCGCCCACTACCCAACAATTTTGTTCTCATCATGGCCACTAAAACTTTACTTGAGTACTTTGCGGCATCTTTTAACACTGGAGCTTCTGCGCTATCTTATACACCCAGCTTTGACACTGAACCATTTTCTGTTTCCGCGTCACATTGAAAATCTGATTTTTATAAATTTTTAGGCCTTGTAGTGATGGGTAACTCATACAGAGGCACCTCATTTGTCCCATACATCGTGACAATTTGTCCCAATACCTCCAAATTCAGATTGGAGGTCCCTCCAAAATTTTGTCATGTTTACTTCAGTTTCAGGCGGTGAGCTATTTCAGAATGAATGAAGGAATGTGTATGAGTGTCATGAATGTGGGGAGTTCCCGGAACCGGAGTGAGTTGCGAACTATATTCGAAGAAGCTTAAGCTAAGAGGAGGGGATAGACTGAAAGAGAAGAATGAGGGGATAATGAAATAATGTGACATTTTTAAAGTACGGTGGTTGTCGTAGAAATGGAAAAAGATGTTTTTCTCTTTTGCTTTTAATAAATATTGATTTAGTCAATTTGTCGTTGAGGACTGACATTCAGTCAGTGTTATTGCGATGTCTATTCAGAGCAATGTCAGAATGAAAATTTTAGACTTGGTAATATTTCAGATGTTAAATAAAAATACAAATTCAGATTGCAATGTAATTTTAAAATTGTAGTTATTCTACTTTTTTTTAGCTCTCATAAATACCCTTACTGTGAATTTATGCAACATTCTGCGTGAAATTTTCTATTTATGCATTTTTTCACAGACATATAAGTTTTAAACAGTTATTTAATAAATTTTATATTATTAAGTTATATTTTATATGCTACATAGAAGAATTCATTTTTTTTTCATAAGTAATAACAGAATAGCATATATATATATTTAATCCAGTTATGGAAATTAATTTACAATTATATATATAACATCCATTTTATTTTATAAAGAAATATTAAGACTGTTTTTAAATCCAAACTACTTAATTTTTAACGCATGTTTGAATTTGTTTTGTTCGCACATGCATTTAAATTTTGAAATGCTTTTATCCAGAAACTGAGTAATCAAATAATTTGTTCCATTTTTCGATAAACGCAGAAGGGTTTTTAGAAAATGTTCCGAAAGTTAGCAATTTCAGCTGCATTTCCGGACGTGACAGCGAAGGAAAGTAAAAAACTGCTGTCCTGAGACAGCAGTCGCATATCACTCAAGATGTAACTCATTCAGCCAAAAATGAAAAGAAGAAAAAAGACTTATTTCCAAATTACTCTTATTAGTATCATGCTTTTATGTTTAAAAAGTGTCAAAAAGTTTCATGTTATTGAGTGAGAAAAAAAGTAACTTTTTGAGAACATCCTTAAATGTGAAGCCATTTATATTCCGATAAAGAAGTATCTCAATTAAAAGTCTGAAAAAATACGATATTTCCGCGTCACAGCAGGTAGCTAATCTTAAAAATGCTTTTATATTTTTAAATTATTCTGCCTTTTTTTATTTTACTTATTTATATATTTTTGTTGAAATATCTTGTTTATTGCTTTATTAAAAAATAACTAAATAAGCTGATTATAACGTCATGTAAAAGCAAGGTGATGGTGCAGGGGGGGGGGGGGGAGAGAAAGCTGAAAATAATAAAAGTTTTAATTTTCGACAGGCAAAGCTTTGTCAGATATAGCAATACTAAGTATTTTGTGAATATAATTTTTCAGATGAATAATATCATCAAAAATATGTTTTACAATTTGCAGTAAATGTCCCTAAATTTTCCTATAATTTTGTGAAAAATTGAAAAATTAATAAAATTCCTCCCTAAGAATTTCCAAAGAATAGTTTCTTTCTCTGTATGTACAGAACTTTAAGATAGGCATTCAGTTTTAAATTTTTTCCAATGTAATTATATTTTCGAAAACCAATTTTATTCCTTAGAAGTACAATAGTTTATTTCTATGCAATATTATTTCTGTAAAAGAACATCTAATAATAAACAATGCACTACTGCATCCATTTACCGTCAATTTTCAGTAATTCCCTCCCTCTCATCCGAAAATTATATTCATCAATTTACCTTCCTGACAAAAATAACTGAAGTGCCACTCCCCTAAACTCATGTTGTCGGATGCAGCATACAGCCATGCACGGAGGGATAGGGAGGCATTACATCCATCTCAATCCTAGCTCAATTGTAGTTCTTACATATAAAACCATAGCTGCCAACTCTTCCGCTTTTTCAGACCACAAAAATTTAATAGAAATTTTTACTTTTTTTAATCAGCAGATTACGGCGATTTAAAAAGATAAAATTTACTATAAAATTTTTTTGGTCTGAAAAAGCGTAAGACGTTGGCAGCTATGTAAAACTCTTCACCCACCTCACTCTTTTAGAGGCATGACATCGTCATGACAAAAGTTTATTGGAGGTACCTCATACAAACATTCGCAATTTTCAGTGTCCTACCCAACACTGTGATGACGAAGATTTCGCGACTTCGCTCCATTTCGTATAATAAGCTGGTTCTTGTTTTTCTTATTACAAGCGCCTATGAAGGCATTTTTACATGAACGCTTGTTATTGTTAATTAAAGATCCCTGACAGTTGATTAGAATATATAGAAGAAAAACGATGAAATTATTCCGCGATGAGTTTTACATTTATTGAATTATTCAAGTATTTTCATGAAATTTCGTGACACTGTGATCATTACACTGTTCTTACGTTCGATGAAATGAACATTGATAGCAGATTAAGTTACGATCAGAGAGAAGACAGAGTACTTGACCCTCACAAAAAAAGTCCAGGTGGTCATGGCAAGGAATGTGATGAGTGATTGGATACAGCCTATTTTTTACCATTTTGATGTGAGTATAAATGCCAATATTTAAAAATATATAATTTGTAACCTAAAAAAGATAAATTATAAAGTTGTTGCAATGGTATCATATATGGGTCCAAAAAATATTAATCTTTGAAAGAACTGGAAATATCTTATGAAACCCATCATTTAAAATTCTTTCGATGAATCGCGAAATGTTTGGGTATTTGCTGATGTACCTCACCTGCTGAAATTACTGTTGGAATCATGTTTTAGATGCTGGAATATTTCTTAGCAGTGGGAAAAAAATTGACAAAAATATATTGGCAGACTTAATTTCAAAAGACAATGCAGAATTAAAATTATGACATCATATATTTAACACTCATATTAACATTGCAGGACGAGATCGACAAAGAGTAAAAATGGCAGCTCAACTTTTTTCTGGGCGTTCAGCTTCTGCGATAACTTTTCTTTTGAAAGACAAAGAAACAGCAGATTTTGTTCACTTTGTGAACAATACATTCGATATACTTAATTCCAAATGATTTTACAGCCCCACCAGTGGCTGAGAGATTCTGCTCTCGAAACTGGTAGACGGGAAGTGCTGGGTTCGATCCCAATCGCGCCCGTCGACCTAATCGTTCGGAGTTTTCGTGGTTTTCTTCGAGCCATGGATTTCCATGCGTAAATACGGGTTAGGTTCCCTTAGAAAGACCCCCACGAAGGGCACTCCCCCCTCGGTCCCATATCCCTAGTGTAGATAATCGGCTTTCAAAAATCAACCAACCAATCAACCAGCCAATTGATTTTACGAAAGAACTTTTGAGTAGATTTGGTATGTTTTATGAAAACAAATTGAAGTCTAAAACACTTTTGAAGAGGATTTGAAATTTTGCATTATTCCACTCAATTCTTTTAATTATAATATTTTCTTTTAGTATCTTTTAGAAATAGAAAATGTACAAATATAATATCCTTACAATAGAAATATAAAAATATTTCCGAATTGAAACTTTTCATTCACAATCTTTCGACATCAAGAAAGCTGAAGAGATGAAAATGAAAAAGAAATCATCCTTTTAAAGATATTTTTGTTTTGTGCAATCGATAATGCTTTTGGAACAAGATGAAGTAAAATATCTAGAGCTTATTCTAAATTGTATTACTACCAATCGGTGTATTAAATGAATTTTACAACAAGTTATTTTAATGGTATTTTAAAGTACCGTCTGGACATAAAGAATTAAAAATAAGAATATTTATCATCACTTTTATTTTTATTATATTGTATTTTGTACAAATACAGGGTGCGAACGCTTCAAGGACTTTTTACCAGAATTTTCGTACAGTAATATTTGGCTTACTTCATGAAAGAAAAAAAAAATCTGTGATCTGATATAGCGACCAGTACTTTACGAAATTTCTGGTACTAGAACCACTAAAATCCCCTGATACCTACGAACCCTGAAATACTTAAAAGGCAGGTTTTTTATGTACTCTATTATTTACTTTCATAAAAAATAGCGTCCCCCCCCCCCCCTACAAGACAGTAATTTTATCAAATTTTTCCTCATTTCATTATGTTTAAGTTATGTGTGATATTGTTTTAATTTATCTTTATCATGACTAAATAAAAAAAAATCGTAACTCCAGAAAAAAAAAAAAAAAAAAGAAAAAATAAACTGATTTTATTCAGATTAAAAAGAAAAAAAAAGATGATAGTAACCAATTAAAATTCGTGTTAAAATAAAGCTCATTTAACTTGTGCTTCAATGTTACGTAAGCTGTTTTCTCATCTTTTATTTACAAAAACTATAAAGACAGAATATGCAACACTCCGTTTTAAAGCTGAAAGTGAGCTTGAAAATGTTTCCGAGTTAGACAGATTTCCGTCTTACGCAGATTCCGCCTTATAGAAGAGTTTAATATTTAGATCTTAAATTATAGTAATAGGAATACGAAAAAAGTATGAGGAAAATTAAATATAAATACACAATAAAATATAAAACATGTGGATAAGGGCCAAGTGCAAACGAACATCAACAAAACAACGTGCCGAAGTCGGCTAGGGATTTTTTTCCCCATATCGTTATGCAGTCGAAGTTTTAACATCGTTGTATATGCTGTCCCTATACGTTACTGAACTTCTTCGGTGTATTAGTGATAAATGTCGTTGTGAGCTGTCGCGGTCTAAACCGGGTGCCACACCTGCACTCTCCGGTATTTTTTTCTTTATTTAAATTTAACGAGGAGAACTTAATGCCAGAAAGGCGCTCACCCGTTATTTGAAATCTGGATAATAGACTGGGACTGTACATGAAGCTTGTTTTTATTTCATTTAACAAAGTATTTGTTAAATTTACCGGGATGATTTGAATATATTTATACTGTTGTAATAGTGTGTTATTTCGAGCCATAGGAAGATCAAGCTTTCAGATTCAGATTGTTTTGTTGTATTGGAAGTGGAGGGATCTTTTTGAATGTTCTTTTCTTTTTTCAAAAGGGAGAAATAGACGGTAATCAGAAGTTTAATAAAGGAAATCTGTTTCGAAGTATTTTTAACAGAATAATGAAATTTCAACTTTTAATTCGTTTGTGGATGTTTTAAAAAACATGTTAATAAGTACAGAGGAACATCCGGAGGTACCAGAAAGCAATCTCCCATTTTTATATGGGATTATACCTCTAAAATGTTTATAATATATTTAATATAGTATAATTAACATACAGTTAAGTATATTAAGCTTTATGCACAATAGTATAATAACTTGGTTATATCGTATTGTATGTCGTGAAAATTTCATAAAAGTGATGTAATTCATAATTATTTGCTAAACAAAATTAGGGCTATAAAATTACGGTTAAAAATTTTTGTTAAAATACTGCGGAATTAATTATTCAACTACAATACTATATTCTATAATGTTCAATGAGATACAAAACTTTCTTGCTTAATTAATAATTTTTTTTTTCCCGTAGAAAAGACATATTTGCACATATATTCATTTTCAAAAAAACTTGAAAGAAAATATTTATAATAAAAAAAAATAAATAAATATTAATTTTAGTCATATATTTTATGTTTTATTATATAAATGAAAGCTTTTGGTTTATTTTGGTGATATAAGCTTACTATAAAAGTAGTTTTTCATTTTAATTTCACAATTTTAATTATTTTAAAAAAGAATGTCTGCAAACATTAAAAAAACTGTTCTGAAAAATCAATTAAATAAGAAATAACACCTCTTAAGAAAAAACTTAAGAATGACTGAAATTAAAATTAATGCTGAAATTTTTGAGTTATGCCTAAAATATTTAAAATGATAAGTAAAGATTGGGTGACCCTTTTACATCCGAAACGATTCCATTATATTATCGTGTCAATGTTTTATACTCATTGAAAACTAATGTTAGAAAATAGTGGCACCCCTATTTTACAACCACTAACTTATGTTAGATTTGTATTGCAAACATTGTAGAAATAGAAAACGGCGATCATTGTTTTGAGTTAATGACGGGCACTGCTGAAATTCATTGTTTTATGAGGGCCATAAATCTGTCAAGTCCCACTTGACAAAGTAGTCCAAAGGGTTCCATTCGGAGACCGGCTAACTGCGCCTATGTCGACCCTTCTTTGCCTCCTCCTGTATGAACTGCGCTCGGCGTCACGGGGAACGGATATCATTGTCACCCCCGTCTCTTATACTTATGGGCACGAAGTGACAGCTTCTTTCGTTAGAAAGACACTTTTCAGCTGGCGTTAATTCGCTAAATTGGGCGCTTTATCGATAATTTAGGCTATCAATAATGTTTTTTCTTAAACTCACAAAAATGTTACACACATCTATTTTATATATGTATATAATAAAAAATTTTTTTTAATAATTATTAAAGCATAAAAAAATAGACAATATAAATATGTATATCCGTTAATTTTAAAACGCACAAATTGTAAAAAAAGGAAATAAATAAAAGTATGATGATTAAAAAAATCCACACATAAATGTATATTTACACAAGAAATCTAAACATTGGGGAATTTTTTAAAACTACTTTAGGAGAGAAAATTTTATGAAGAAATAACACTTGTTACCTAATAATGCTATTCCCCCCCCCCCCCCACACACACACACCGAAACATATTATTTTTCCTTTAGAAATATATATTTTTTTAATATTTGACCTAGGATAATTATGATGGAAACAAATATTTTCGTCACGTTTAAACTAGTTTCTCGTAGACTTTGCCTTTGGTTGTTTCATTCTAAGATTCTTCAAGAATCTCAAACAAAAGAAATATTAACATTTATATACAGATATTTCGTATTTCAATTAATATTCTAGAAATAATTTTCCCCTTAAAATTATTCTCTGTATTAATTTGAAAGACAGGTGTTCGGGGGGAAAAGAACAACATTCTAAATACAAGGATATTCTTGCTGCTGAAATATTCCTATGAACGCTAATTAGTATTTCTTTTATTGTCCTTAGTAATATTGTTTTTACTATTATTATTATTAACTTGTTTGGAACTATGGTATTTAAATATTGATCTATTATTTTCTTTCAAAACTTAATTTTTTTTTTCAAATTCTAAAGTAAATTTTAAAATTCCAAAGCGGTTGTACGATGTTTTATAACTGAAACCTAAATAGTATGTGTTTCGGGATAAAATTTAATTTTTACTGAATATATAATTCTTATAATCACGCACGATTTTCTTATGCTTATGCTTATAAATTATTAATAATAATAATAAGGGCATTAAATTCTCATGAATTCAAAACTAGAATTGCGTTTTAATTTGAAAAACATACATCCAAAAGGGGATAAAGAAACTTAATTTCTTAAATGTACCGCAACACAAAATTTTATGACACATTGTCTGTTTCATTTTTATACTTCAAGGAATAAAATTAACATTTTTAATTGAATAGCGTTTTCCATTTTCAAGTAAATAAATTACTTATAGTGTTTTAAGCCATGCTTGTTACGTGACGATAAGTTTTTCTTCTTTCTCGCACTGCTGTGTCGTGAATTTGGTTCAAATCGCCAACTTTTACAGTATTTTCTGTAAAATCCTCTGCTTTGACCATAAAATGGAAAAGTCATTCGATTACTTAGTTTCTGAATAAGAACACATAATTCAATGTGTTTTCGAGCAAAAATGAATTAAAAAATGTGCCAGAAAATAGCTTCTTCGAATTTAAAAGCAGCCATAAGACTGGTTTCAAATCGAAACTCATTACTTTCCAGAATTTATATTTGTTTGTACTTGCATGAGAGTGACAGATGCTGATTTAAAAACTATGAAATCGAATGGTTTTTTCAATTTTTATTAAAGGCAATCTTTCACAAAATGCTGTTAAAAGCATTTAGCATTAGACCTAAATTTCCACAATGCGTTCTAAACTGAATTTCTAGACGTGACAGTCCGGTAAAATTTTCATCAAACAACAATCGCTTATAATTCAACATTTAATTCAGATATCAAAAAATGAAAGATTATTAGATTCTGAATCAATTCAATAGTCATGTCTGCAAGTGACATGCTTTTACGTTTAAAAATGAGTTTGTAAGTTAGAAAATTTTGAGGGTAACTCTTACAACACCCTTACATCTTTAAGAAGAAAAAACTTCAAACACATAAGATTATGATTTTCTAATATCGTATTAAATTGACGTATCTTCTCCAAATATTACGGTTTTATTTATCTATAAATATAAAATATCCTTTTAAATAACAGATGACTTCCTATAAATATATATATATATATATGTACATTTTTAATAATAGACTATAGTTGACTTTATGATTTTGATCCTCAAAATATTTTTAAATTAATTGCTGACTTTTAAAAGCCAATTTTTAAGTATAACTGATGGATTAGTTATTTGATATCCGAAAGAGAACATAAATGCATGAAAAAAGGAAAATTATGTTGTGATAGAAAAATTTAACATATTAATGATTTTTAAAATAATCCTAAATTAGAACCTTCTCCATTCTGCTTCATTTAAAAAATAATAATACTACAACTTATAGTAATAATCTTGTTAAATTAAACATGCTACTAACAGATTTGGTATTATTTGAGGAAAAAATTTGTGAAAATCAATGAGTCTTTGAATATAAAATATTGAAAATCATGACAAATAGTATATAAGAGTGTCAGCTCTATTTTTTGCCCAATGACTAATTTCCTAAACCATTAGCTTTAGAAAAATAGTTTCAATAGCAAACATGTTTTAAATTTGTTCTTCATCCTATTAAATCCGTTTATATAAAAAAAGTGTTAGTTTTAAAAGTTACAGAAATTTATTTTTTTACGGGATTCAAGTATTATATTTAGTAAAACTTTCTTCGTGTACTAATAAGTAAAACAATAAAAATTTCATTTTTGTACAAATAAAACTTACCGAGTTATGACAACTTGAATTTTATGAATTTTCAGCATTTTTTCTCATTAAAAACGGAAAAACGCTGTTTATCCAAATGTTAAAAGTGAAAATAAAAATTTTCTTAAAAATGATATTTAAAAAAAAAACAATAACATTAGATATTTCTTGGAATACCTTGACAAAGCTAACAAAATTTGGGGCGGCAGTTTGCACCGGGCCCATTTAAATCGGATGTCCCCCTTCTTTTGTAGTAAATATTAGTAAGTATCCTCTACTTTAGAGATTATTGTTCCTTTTAATATTTTATTTGTATTTATTACGTTGAATATCTTATAAGATGCAATGCAATGCCAGATGAATGCAGACCACGTGCTAAGTATTGTGATTATTGTCGCCAAGATTTACCATGGCTGGATCTGCATCCAGAAGATTTTTTGGAAAAAAAAAACTCTTTAAGACAACCCTCAATATAATGATGGATTGCTTATCTCACCCCTTCGAGCGCAGTTCATACAGAAGGGGACGAAGCTGTAGGCGCAATTCATGATCTCCTCCTACCGTAGGCGCAATTGATGTACACCCAACCATTCGACTACTGAAAAAAGACTATACAAGAAATACTCGTCGGGCCCATTGTACCCATATGTAAAGATACTCAATTACCAAAATACAAATGAGCTAGTGATTTGATATGAGTATACTAGAGAATAATACATTATAATCTAGAAAAAATAAAAGAACAAAATATGATGATTAGACACTTGCTTGTTTTTAGCTTCGAGTTTTGTTCCCGTGACAAAAATGGATAAAAATAATGGATAAATGGATTCTTTCAGCTCCAATGAAAGAAAAGGTGTCTTGGTAGTCTGTACCCAGATAGCATGTAAGGTTTCCGAAAAGGGTCGTTTTTGCTTTACTTTCTAAGTATCCTGCAAAGGTTTTCGTGATAATTGTGTAGCCAACCCATGTTCGGAAATCATTATGATACGTACGATTTTTGCGCATGCGCAACTTATTTCTTTTCACGGCCAGCGTAGCGTCTTCCAATGGCGTCTGTTTTGAAAGCTTTCCTTGTGTCAAGTTTATTCTACGTTTCTAACATTTACAGAAAATGCGGTAAGTTTGCCATTACTTTTACTTATTAGTATATATCATTATTATTTAAATCGTTCTTACTGTAGTCTTTTTTTCTTCTGTACTGTCTTATATTTAAGATTTCTGTGTAAGTTACCCATGGGGAAAAGATATTTGATTCAACGCTATTTTGTTTAATTATGTTATACAGCATGCTACATTTTTAAATTAAACTAACTTCTATAAACATGATTTACTTAAAACATGTTATAACGTATCGTTTCACGTTTCGTAACCATCGCGAATTTTCAAATGTATTTTGATAACATAACTGCAGTTCCGTTATATATACTTTTAACACATAGGATTGACGTAATGGTAATGTAAATGAACCATAAACACGAAATCGAGAAAGTGTAAGGAGTTTTTTGTAGGAATAAGTGTTTAAGAACATATTTTATTATAATAAAACATTTTTAATTATGATCGAGGCTATACCAGTGTTTTTATAATTAAAAACACTTAAGTCTTAAACACAATTTTGTTTTTATGTTTAATTATTTTAAACTTGTAAAAATAAATTTTATCTTTTTTCTCTTAAAGTCTTCAAAAAATAAGGAATGTATACTTAAAGTTTTAAAATCACCACCACCCCTTGCTGTGGACTGATTTACAAATCAAAACAGACTTTGACCTTCAACAAATTACATTCATTTGAAAATATATATGCTGTGCGTAGCGTATAAAACATGTAGATCATTTCATTTTGTTTGTTATCCCTTTTAGCGTCTATATATATTTACAGATGATTTTCTGTTGTAATTTTAAAATAACATTCAAACAGAAATCTTTTTTTTTTTTCAATTAGAATTGTTAAAAGTCTATTTAAAAAAGCTTTATATTCAAAAGGTGTCTCTTTAATATATTCCTAAAAAATTGCATTTTAAGTAAACACTAGAAGGCCCGGAAGGAGTCGATTCGACTCCGACCACATGATTAAATGTCCATTGGAGCCAGAATTTTTTTCATAAAATAAGTTAAATTTAAGCGACGCAGAATTACGTTAAATAAATCAGTTAAATAATTTTAAATAAAAATTCTGGGGTGAAATATTTTTACGAAACTGGAGTAAAATTTCCGGGCGTTCTAGTGTTAAGTAAAAAAAAAAAAAAATGCATTTAACCTTCGCTCTTATTTTAAGGAGAAAAAAATGTTTTATCATATGTTAAATAATAGTCATATTTAAACAATAATAATTGGGCACAGATGTCATATTCGCCCCATATTGGCGCGATTTTTTTCTGACGCCAATGTCATATACGCAACGGTACTTAACTGGCGCCAAAGTGCCGTTATTTTGCTTGATGTGGTAACCCGGATTATGTTGTTTATGCTGTTGATGTTTTCGCCAAATTGGCAACCGAAGAAAAATCGCACCAATATGGGGCGAATATGACATCTGTGCCAATAATTGTATAATTATAATGTCCTTCATTAAATTTATTTGAGAATATCTTATCCTTATTGCACAAACTCCCTTTTTGATATTCCTATATTTATAGTAGCTGCTATATGTAAAATTTAAAAACTGTCTTCAAACACAAGTAATTATTTAAAAGTTTTTCTGCAAAAAACCCCCACTGAATCATGTGCATGTATACATCTCAAAAAATAAATTTGTTATGTGTAGTGAAGAATAAAAAAATTATTTATTAAAAATAAACATACATTTACAGTAGAAATTAATTTTCGTATGTCATTTTGCCAGCTGATTGAGAATCGACAAAGCTTTTAATATTAAGAGGCTGTACATATATAACGTTACCAACTTTATAGTAATTTTGTAATCTTTCCGGCCTTTACAATATCTTACATTATCATTCCTGGATTATGTCCCACCCTTCCATCACTAATCATATTGTTATCAGTGTCTCAAAGTTCTTTTTATTTTTTCTTCCTTTCATTTTCTTTTTACATATTTTCAGTTATATGCAAATATATTGTTATACATCTGTTATTTATAAAATTTTCTAATAAAGAAGAAAGAGTATGTAAAATGTCACTATATTAAATATAAAATAAGTTTATATCAATAAAATTTTTTAAAAGTATTTAAAAATAGCTCTTTGTTACATAATGTATTCAACAGATATATTGTTTCTTGCCGCTCTTATCAACAAAACAGATAGACAACATTCTTCCTCTTTATTTTACTAATAAGCACAAGTATCACTTCAAACGTACTATCTGGTTTCTCCAACAGCCGATTATATGCAAATATATATATAAAAAAAAAAAATAGGAAAGCTAAACGTTGAGGTATTCCACATTTCAGAATGAAATAATTGTATATAATCATTTAATGATTTTAATAATAACTTAGTATTTTCATAAAAATAGATAACTGAATATTTTGATGTAAAGTAACAGTTACAAATAGAAAAATGAATATTTTGGTTGGATCAAAAATGGTAACAATATCGAAAATGAATCTTCTCCCTCTCCCTAGAGATATCTTAAGATATCAAGTGCCAAACTCCACCTCCCTGAAGTGATACCGTTATATTAAGCACAGCCTATAAAATCATGAGCCTTAAATGCTTATCAGTTAGCTTGTTAATTTTAAAATTGCCCATCAATACTTTTAGTTATTAATAGTAAATTGGAAAAAATGAAATCAAAATAAGAATTATTTAAAAATTAAATGTTTTGTAAATTCATACAAATTAAAACTTGGTTTATTATTATTATTGTTTAATTAATAAATATGAAATTACCTTACCCTTCTTGTCCCTTCCCCCCATAATTTTATCTGTACTGGCAGTGTAAAAATTGACAGGGCATGAAATTCATACTACTACTTCTTTTGGTACTACTTGATTATCCTGACAACCAATTTCACCAAATAAAGTTAGTACATACTTTTAATAAGTGTGTACTTTTAGTAGTTGACCCAATAGTAGAAAATCCTCCAAGTGTCTGCAACAGATACTTCAGAAGCAGAAAATAATCTGCAGGTAAAACAGGTTTGACAGGTTGCAAGTTTTACAATCGAAGTGTTAATCAAACGATCACTTTTTTAAAAAATGTTATTATGCATTTTATTAATTTTACTAATAATAATCTTAAGTTTTTGTATTAAGTAAGAAAGAGCCAAACATAATATAAAGCGAAATAAGAGTTCAATAGAAAAATAACCTGCAAACGAAAAAAGAAAATCTGCCACTCCCATCTCTAACTTTCTGCTACCGGAGTAGTTGATAATAAATAATAAATATAAATTGGTACAAAAATACATTACAAAATGTATTGTAATGTTAAGCCCTTCATGACAACATATGTGTGATATAAAGTGTGTACACAGTCCTTGTAACTATTACTATATCAGAATGGTAATTTTTACGGTACTTTTCGCTTAGCCGGGCGCCAGTGTTATATATACTTGTATACATAACACTGGCGCCCGGCTAACTAAAAAGTACCATTTTTACCTTATTTAATATAAATTTATTAAATAAGGAAAAAGTCACTATTTGAAAATAGCGGTACAAGGGAGGCTTGTCATGAAGGGTTTAAAAGTTTTTTCTTCATTGTTATTATTTTATGTTTTATTTTTTAGTTTCAAGAACTAATGACATCATCTGGTAAAGATGCTGAAGTCATGGTTGCTAGCATGTTGAGAAAATTACAGATGATGTTGGAACAAAGTCCTAACAGGGTACAAAATCTAAAATTGCCCAGCAAGAAGTGGAACAGACAGTAGCTTCTAAATTAACAGGTTGGTAATTATATATTTTAACAAAATTTGTTTTTCTGAGTTCATGCTCAATGGTACGAATGTTTTCTTTTTCCTATGAAAGTTTGTACTTTTCTGTAACTGTACGCCAGTGTTAAATATATACATATATTTACACACACACATATATATAGTGAAACCTGCCTATGCGACCACCTCCTTGACCGATCATTTTTTTCATGGAACGAAATTTATTCCCATAGGCTCAATACTAATTTTATCTCCATTCAGAGACCATCCCATTTGAACTCCCTCCATGAGCAACCCATTTTTTTTTTAACTTTTTACTTTAAGATACTTTAAGTAAAACTTTTTTACTTTATGATTTTGATTTGAATCAATAGGTTACCTTTATGAGTAAAATTTCATTGAATAGTTCAAGGAAAATGTATCTTACCTTTATTATGCATATTTAATTATACATTATTGATCATTTACTTGACCTTTACTTTCAATATTTTAATCATTTTCAAAATTAATCTTACTTTTCATCATTGTAGTTTATTACTTTACTTAATTATTTTAATATTTTACCATATTGCAAGCATTATGTATAATTTTGAATGCATTATGTATAATTTTGAATGCATTATTACATTCAAATTACTGTTTAAAAGATGTAAACAAAGTAATGATCAGAAATGTGCAAAATTCTAAATTCCGCACAACCACTTGTCCCAAGCTGTGCGGATTTGAGGGAGTCTACTGTATATAATTCTCGATATATGACTGAACTCATTGTTTTTTTTGTGAAGAAAGTATAAATTTATTTCTGAAAAAAATCAAGATATTGCTGATAATTGGTAATCACAATCTTTTTATCAAATATATTTATGTATTAATCAAGCTTTTATTATTATTAAGACTGGCTAAACCTGAAATAAAACTTCCTTACTTTACGACTTTGATGTGAATTAATATGATACCTTTATGAGGAAAGTTCCATTGAATAATTCCTGGAAAATGTATCTCATCTTTATTATGCATATTTAATTATACATTCATTATTATTTACTTGACCTTGAGGGGAGAGTGGGAAGGAATGTGATGCTTTTTACAAAAATAAGAAAATCAACTTTATTTGACACATAAACAAAATTTTGATATATAGAATACAAAATGAAACACTCTCTAATGTCCTTGAACAATATAGAAACATAATTTGCAGAAACAATTTTATAAAGAAATTATTTTTCAAAATGTGTCCCATGCCTTCCCACTAACAGGGAGGTATGGGACAGCTATAAAACAATGTATGATAAGGGCAAATAGTCTATTGTTGGCTATATATACAGTCTAACAAAGATTGTAGGTTGATGTCTGTGCTACAATATCAAATTTCAGTACCTTCATCACTGGAAGGAAAATTCAGGATTGTCAATCAGAGATAGCATTAAAAAATCATCAGTTCAATTTAGTTATGTTTTGAAGTAAATGAATATATTTATAATGTTATAATTAATATATTACCTTCTAAAAATATTTGCATATTAGCAATTTACATCCATCTTATTAAAAAGAAAGAATTAAACACGTCCCATTCCTCCTTCTACCTTCTTTTATGTTAAACTTCTTGTATAAACAAAAGTTCTACTTTTAGGCATAGTTTAAATTATGAATAATATACAGTATGATGTTCAATAAATAGAAAAACTATTACATCTACGCATATACAGAAAGCATAAAAAGTATATGAAGCAAATTTACTTCTGATTCTTGAAATAATGCTTTGCTTAAGTCTTTAAAGTAAATCGGCATGTCAGACGATGATTAAAAATTAGTTTAATTAACAACGTATGCAACTGATATAAAAGGTTTGATAATTCTCACTTTTATTTTTCAGTTTTAGAAATTATTTAATTATTTTTTTTAATATTTTAACCCTTTGCACTCAAAGGTTTTTTTCATTTGTATTACCAGCAACTCAAAGTGATTTTAGTTATATCTTATTATTTTTTTAATTCTTTATGAATACGAATACAAATGTTATGATATATAAAAAAAACTAAAAATTATAAAATTATTACATTTTGTAATCGTAAATTGTGATACATATTGCAATTAACATACAAAACTTAAACAATAGTATTCTAAAATGCATCTCTTTTTTTTTTTTTTTTTTTTTTTTTTACTTAGAACAAAATTGAAAATGTACTATTTGAAAACAGATACAATTTGCATACATTTTGCATATGTATATAAACTATAGGATTTGTATCAAGTATCGAGAAAGTTCTATATTTTATAAAATAAAATTTTAAATACAAATTATTTTTTTTTTATTGAAGAATTTTAACATAAATGTAAGCTTGTCTTATTGTTTATTCCCTAACCTGTAGTACAGTTTAGACTCAATTAAACCACAATCAGAAAATTCTTTTCTAATAATGCTGCATATAAGATTATGTAAATTACAGTTGCTCTTTCAATGGCTGTTCTGAATTAATTGTCTCTCATAATCATTAGTTCTACATTTAAAAATAAAAGTTTCAAACATAAAGCTTAGAAAAGATATTTGTAAAAAAATTTTCTTGTATTCTTTGCCTAGAAAAGTCACTGCCAGAGACAAAAGTATTTTATCTACAGAATGGCACAGTCAATAACAGTTGAAAATTTCATTTACATTTGTTTTGACTGAAGAAAATATCAAAGTTATCTTACACATTGATATTTTAAAAATAAATATCAAATATACAAAATATCAAACATCTTGATATTTTGAAAATAAATATCAAGAATTTGAAAATATCAAAAATCTTGATATTTTAAAAATAAATATCGGATATATATCAAGATATATATCCATTGATATATATCAACGAACCCTGCAGGTATCACAAAATTATTTTTATTGTCTCCATAGCGGAGCCCTCAAGTTTGAAGACAAATTTTAAATGGCTCCGCTCCGGAGTCCTCGAGTGCAAAGGGCTAACTTTTTTTCAATATATAATGTATTTAAAACAATCAAAAATGGTATCAAAATTCAATTTGTGCGATTGCAGCATTGTATTTCTACAGTCAAAGATTTTGCACCTTAGCCGGCTAAAATTTCGATTATATGCCTTTCTCAGTTATGCATCGTTTTAGAAAGGTTTCCTGAAAGACGTATAATTGGTACTTTACTGTTTTTTTTTTGTTTTTTTTAGGGGGGGGGGGGGGGCTAAAATTGTCATATTGCCAGAGCAAAAGTTCTTTATCTACAGAACGACAAAGTCGAAAAATCCATTTACTCTTGCTCGACTGAAAATATACACAATATTTTGAAAATAAATATCAAACTCAATGATATTTTGAAAATAAATATCGGATATGTATCCATTTATATATATCACTGAACCATGCTGTTTGTAGCTATAGTGTTTACTCTTTAGTGTATACCCGCTGCTGATAGAATATAATCTTTTTTTTTTTTTCCATCATCTGAAGATATAAGAAAATGCTCTTTTATGAAACCTTTAAACACATAAAGGCTAGATTTATTATGGTTATTTGTGCTTTTCATTATGTAGGGATTTTTTTTTGTTTTGTTTGTGTGTGTGTGTGTGTGTGTCACAAAATCAAAATGTTCATTTTATGAGTAACAATCTCAGTTGAAGATTCTGTCTGTGTCACTCTCTATTGTATACAGTATAACCTCGAAAATATGGCATTCTCAGGACCATGACGATGCCGAATTTCTGACTTAAAAATACTTTTAATAGTCTTAATGGTGCCGTTATTCGTAATTTAATTCATACCCAAGTAATAGTCTTTGAGAAAATTAGAAAATTAAATATTTTAAAAAATATTAAAATTAAAAGTTTCTATTCACATTTTCTATGTTACAAAAAAAAAAAAAAAAAAAAAAAAAAAAATCTAATATATATCATTTCTTCTCGTGTAATTTCCTAAACATTGATGTCAATTTTATTTGCTTCAATTCTTTGAACAGCTTTTTAACAAGTTTTAATTTTACACAAATGTAGAATATTGATTTTGAAAATACAGTCTTATTTATCTAAAGCAGATGTTAGTTTTCCAGTCAAATTTAAGCATTTTTCCACTGATACCTTTTCTTCTGTACTCAGAAGGGATTCAATTTAGCATAGCATCTGCGATCTCACTGTCAGCCAATCCATCACTTTCAATCTCGAAATTTTTAATTGTTTAACGATTTATTATTATTCTTTCTCCTATAAGGTGGAAGTGTAAAAAAAAAAAAGCGGCGAGATGACTTTGGTGCTGGATTTTTGAGGTCACACTGTACTTTATTTACTTTTACTATACGTACGTAATTTGTGTGTTTATAATTTTATTTTTTATTTTTTTCTAGAGAGAAAAGAATGAATTAAGAAGAAAAATTTAATGAAGTTCCTGTTAATTATATCAATTCTTTATATGTAAATAAATTACTATATTAATTCTTTATATGTAAATAAATAGAATTTTATAAACTGAATGATGTTTCATTTGTTTTCGAGACTATTTCCTTGATACTGAGAAATATTTTTCATTGCTTCAGTCTTAAGTTATTAAAAATAATTACAATCAGAAAAAGAACAATTTAAGTGAGTTAAATTATACTTTTAAAAACTAAAAAAAATAATTTTGTTTAGTATTTGCTCTGTTGTACATAGGATAATATTTCTCTGGTAAAAGAAAAACATTGGAGAAGGGAGGAAGGCAGATGATTTTTAAAATTTGTCTTATTGTAATATGTAATTTACATTGTTAAGCAAGCAAGAAATTACTATTTTTATGTAAAAATGCTGGAAAGATCATTGAATTTGTAAAAAAAAATTCTTTTGCATTTTGCATCATTAAACAATTTTCAGAGAAAATACTAAATATATTCCCGTGGTCATCAATCAGAATCCTATGGAGGATTTATTTTATAAATCTGACAATATTCTCTAAATAATAATTGAAAATTCTAAGAAATAAGTTTAATAAATGAAAGAATTAAAAAATTTAATGAAGTAGTAATATAAAAAATATACGATCTTCTACAGTCATTAAATGTACACTATATTGGAATTCCACATATTTGATGTGCTATTTATTGTAGGTAAACACAGATTTCATTATATATGTATACAATAAAAAATTATCTGATCCTGAATAGTGAACTGGATTCAAAAGGTAAGTAACTGAAAGTATAATTAAATTTACTATGTATAAGCATAGACATAGAGTTGTATGTTCTCAAGTCCCTGTAACATTTTAAATACTTTTTCTTACCCTCTAATATAAAAAAGCTTTTAGTTTTTTTATTTTATTGAATTTCTCCTTTTTCTTTTATTAAAGGATAAATGACAAAAAAAAAAAAATCCCTTTGCTTTTTTTAATTTTAAGTTACCAATAATTTTCAAGACTCTATGCCTATGTGTATAAGAATGATTTTTTAATACTAAATACGTGAAATTTTTCAAGTTGCTAACTAAGCGTAAATAAACAGACTGAAAAATGTCGAACCCGGATCCCTGAAATAGTGCTGCAATGCACTGTTGATTTGCACCGAGTTAGCAATGTAAAAAATTTCACGTATTTAATCTTCAATAATTTCACTGCTGATAATTAAAATTTTACTTGGAATGGTTTTTATTCAAATGAAAGTGTTTTTCCTTAAGAATTTTTTTTTAATGGGATTACACGTCTCTCATGCGTAGACACTTGCATGCTAATGTTAATCCTATGGGAGAATTTTTCTAAATATCTCGTTTGCATTTCAATATTGTAAATTTTATTATTTGTTACTTGTGGTCAATCTGTACAAACACCCTTTTTTTTTTTAAGTTTTCAGTTTTGTTTGCAATGTGGTTTTTTTTTTTTTTACTAGAGTATTTTTTGCTTTCGAAAGCAGTACTGAATATATCCTAATAAGCAAAAAAAACCTTGTAAAACAAAGTCGGAAAATGGCCTTTGTATCAAAACTGCAGGTATGCAATGCAATGCAAAAAAAAAAAAAAAAAAAAAAAAAAAAAAAAAAAAAAAAAAAAAACCGCAAGCGAGATATTAAAAAAAAAAAAAAATCTCCCAGCGGATTAACATTAGCAATCGGGTGTTTCTGTGTGAGTGAAGTAGCCTCTTAACATTGTTAAGCTTTTTTTATTATTAAAATAGGATCTAATAATGTAGCGAATTGATAAAAATTAAACATATATTTTATACATACATAGTAAAAGACAGGGATGTAAGAATTTCTTTCAAGGTAAAAAATGAACATATTAATTAAAATAAGCAATTTAATAAACATGTGGACTAATAAAAACCAGTATTTTTTAATGTATAGATAATATTTGACTAAAATTTAATTTTCCACAGGAACAAACAAACAACAACAAAAAAAAAAAAAATATGCTCAGCTCAGAAAAATTATAAGTTGAGTTATTTATCTCATTTTTCTATCAAATAAGATTTTATGATTTATAAAAACCTCATTTTCATTTTTTTATGCATGCTTGTAATAAAAGCCTTTCATCAATCTTTGATTGCAACTCTTGTAACTACCCTTTCGTTTCTTCCTTTTCACATGCTTATCATGAAACACTTACAAACTCCCTCAGATAGCGTCAACTAGGAACCTTTTTCAATCCTTTACAAAACATTTACAAACTTTTCATGCAAAGCCTTTAAAAAGCATTCAAACATTTACGTAGCATGGTTGAAATAAGGCTTTAAAAAGCAAAAAATGCTATCTGGGTAGTATTGACAGTATTACTAGTCACTGTAGTATTGACGTTTTAATTATTAGAAATATCTACAATAATTTTTCAACATTTTCCCTTTATTTTATCAGAATGTCTGTTATTAGATGAATAAAAGATTACTGTATGGAAATTTTGGTAGTCGATCGGAAGATCGCACTAACTAGGTAACACTAAACAAAAATTTACTCTATTAATTTCCTGCTGTTTCAAGTTAAGATGTTTGGTGCTGCCATCTTTTGACGTATTATTGAATTTCAAAATCATGTCGATCCAAGTATTTCATGTATGTATCATTTCTTGCTTTTTTGCCTTCAACCTCCTACAAAATTATTGCTGGATAATTACTCTGTATAAGAAAGATTTTTTTTTCTTTTTAAAGAATACCTTTAAATACCAATATGAAAATCTGTTTATTAAAGTCAGTTTAATAATGAAAGGCAAATCTTCAAGAAAAAGAAATAATGATTCAAATTCAGAATTAGTTTTGAACAATTCCACTTATGCCTTAAATATTTTCAATAATAAATAGAGGAGAAGGAAAAAGAAAAGTTCATCATCTGTCATTATTCTGTTCCACAACATTATTAATGTACTACTTTTCATAAAACTGTAACTTTATTTTAGTGCTGCCATCTATTATCAATATATTTGAACAGAACTGTTTGTTTCTATTATAGGTGGTTTTAACCTTTTTGGCTGAAGTCATTTGCCGTGACACACCCCGTAAAGTAATCTTCAGCTTATATCATGACAAACTTTTTGCCATTAAACAAGGCAAATTTTTCTATAGGTACGAAAACGGATAAAAAAAAAAAATGGCGTCCTGTGGAACATAGCGTATTGAATCCTTCTCTTTGTTGTTTTCTTTTAACATGTGAAATGATGTTATCATGCCGCTAAACCGTTAATCAGAAAAGGAAAAAAAAGAGGGAGAGACGAAAATTGAATATAGAATTTCAGTAATATAAAATTCGAATGAAGAATTTTATTAATACAAAATTTGTTTGCAGAATTTTTGGTAATACAAAATTTGAGTAGTAAATTTAGCAACACAAAATTCGAATACAAATCGAATAAAAAATTTAGCGATGCAAAATTCGAAATTAACCCCTTGAGGGGCACGTAATTGCGTTTCTGTAATGTCGAATTCACACCGGAATTTGCAAAAAGATTTTTTGCAAAATAAGCAAAAGCAATTTTACGACTTGTTTCCATCAAAGTAAGAAAAGTAAAATTTAATAGAATTTTTCCGGTGCAAATCTTTATTAATCGGAGGTGGGATAAAATACATCCCACCGCCCCTCAAGGGGTTAAATATGCCGTACAATTCTAAGCGTGTTAAACATTTTACACAGATCCTACATTCTAGGTGGCGTTTTAGCTACAAATATCTATCCTCGGAGCCGGAAAATCCAGAATTCTTCTTAAAATGATCCAGTTTAAGAATGATTTTTGGGTCTTACACTTTTTGGAAGAAAATAGATATTTCGATGTAATCGGAGGTACATACAAGATCAGGAATTGATGCAGGCATGGGTACTAACATTTTTATGAAAACTTTTTATTTATTTCAAACATTAAAAAAAACGTTAGCCTCGTTAGGTTCACTGTAACCTCGGTGCTTTGATGTATTTTATCTGCCGCATCATTATTAAAGGCAGGAATGATACCACTCACTTAATTAATTTTAAAATTAAACGAAGACAGAATCTAAAATTAATATCAGTAACAAAGTAACAAAAGTAAAATGCCTTCCTGCGAAATTTTACTTAGGAATAAGTAAGACTGGTTTTGTAGCAAATAATTTTTTCGGCACTAGAATGCAATCTCCAAATAATATAGGTTTTAATGTTTTCAAATGAAAATGAATAAAAATATACTAAATAAGTAGAATTCTGAAATTTGTTTTATAACGAAATCGTACTTTTTAAAGGCAAATATTGCAAATTCGCTTCCTTAAGAGAAAGATAAAAAGGACTCCTTACTTCCTTCTTTTTCTGTGCCGAGAATTGCTATAAAAGAGGTGGTAGTTAAAGTATACGATGCATCTCCCAGGGGAGCAAAAATTTTTTTTACATAATTTAAATTCAGTTAAACCTTCACAAAGCTTGTAGCGTTTGATTATTATTTTATTATTTTTAATAATTAAAAAGAAAACAGATAACCGTTATTATTTTATCTAACTTGTATTTGATATCCCCAATTTTCTGATGATAATATGATGCTATTCTTTAAATCTTGATACTTAAACGAAGCCGTTCAACGTTTTTTTTTTTTTTTTTTTTTTTTTTTTTTTTTTTTTTTTTTTTTAAATCTTATCCGGATTTTCAAGATTTCAAGGCTTGATTATAGGAATTTTTTAAATGCAATAATATTATAATTATTATTAATTATAATTATAATTAATAGTATTACAATTCCACCAGTGGAGCAGAAAAAATGAAACGCATGCTCATTTTCATGGTTTTCATTAACATAATTCATTGTTGACAGCAGTGGCGCTAACTTATATGGGCCCATGGGGTTCGAGCCCACCCAATAATTTGCTCTCCTAACCAACAGAATTTCTATTATTCTATTTCATTATTAATCATTTGGAAAAATGGTTATTGTCCTCGTCAGGGTAGGAAATCAAAAGCATATCTGAAGTTTTTTATTAGTTGAATACGCATTTTATTTGTTTTCTGATTGGTTTATACAGTAATCTGTAATTTTCCTTTACTTTCAACAGAGATGGATACTACTGTTGCCACTATGACAAAAAAGTAATAAAAACTACAAAAAAATTAATAACTCAGAAACAAATTGAGATATAGCTTTCAAACAAATTGCATTTAAAAGTAAATTTCTTTCCCTATACGACGGTGTAAAAAGTAATATTGTGGGATGTTTAGAAGTTTAAGAATGAAATTTCATTTAAAATGGGCCGTCAGATTTCTTGGAAATCTTACGATGGAAGAGCCTTTTCCCGAACAGCTAATTGAATGTTTGGGTAATACGTAAGTTTCAGGTGGATAATACGTAAGTTTCACGAAATCTGTCGAGTCGCAGGCGATTCTTGTCGCTTGCAATTTTTACCTGTAATAACACTATTAATGTTTAATCCATGGCGTACGTAATGTATGACCAGCTCCGTAGAAGTTTAACAATTTACAGTACCGAAAATTGTAAAATTGAAATTTCTTTTAAAATTTGTTCATGATGGGTCCAGGAATGTTAGGGTTTAATCTATGGCGTACGTAATGTATGATCAACTCCGTGCGATTTTTTATGTCTTAAATTTTAGCCTTCGAAAAAATCATTTTCCAAATGGTCGTTGTATTTTGTTAAATTGCTTTTTTTTTAATTTTATTTTCTTACTTTTTTTCCCCTTTTTCCTCAAACAAAATTTCTTTCTGTTGACGTTCAATGGAAAAACAATAAGGATCAAGAAAAGTCTCTTTAGCGTACGTACAATTAATTTCCATCAAAAGAGAAATTTACTGCATTCTGTTAAAAATCCTGCAGACCAGTGAATATAGGTCAATGAATATCTATTTCAATGCCGTGGCACCCATAAAGCACTTAGATGACCGATAGTTTTTGTTGAGGGTTAGTTTTTATTTTGGATACACGTGAACTGTTCAAAATATTCCTTTGTACTTATCGACACTTTTCTTTTTCTGAAGAGTGGACTTATCTGCATAATAATATTTGTGCTAAATGTTACCGCTCCCTCCTCCCTGCCTCCTCTTGACATAATGTAATACAAATACATTCATTCAAAATAAAGTGACCAAATATCAGAGAACAAAATCCAGGATACGTTCTCATATTAAATCAAATGCCAAAAAAAATTACAGTAAAGTAGCCGTAGACATCTAGGCCATGCCACCAGAGGCCTGCCTAAATTTCAATGTCTGGTAGGAGTTTCTTTAAACATAGTATTTAAAGTCGCTTAATGCTTTTCCGGATTAATTTCCTAAATGGAACGGCAGAAAGAAGTTTTTTAAAAGAAAAGCGAAAATTTTGCATTGGGACACTGCTGATATGAGTTTTCGTCCCTCTGATAAACGTGGGTTGTAAAACCTCGTAAAAGTTACATATGCACTTACATATAACAATTTCGCTTGATCATCGTATAATCAGCTTTGATCAATAATTTTCATCGTGTGATAAACTTTATGTAATGAGTTATAATTAAAAATAACAAGGGGGAGTTATCTTTTAAGATATTTTAGAATACACAGTCAAAAAAAGAAAAAAAATATATCGATCCTTATCAGAAATCGTTAGACCAGAGTTTTATCAACTTTTTAACCCCTTCGGTACGAGCGTCTTTTTACAGAGCTTTTAATCTTTTATCTCCGGTTTTTCAAAACAGAAATTTTTGCTTAATTGAATCGGGAAAATGCTTGGATTATGTAAGTCAACATTTGCAATAAAAATTTACTGGCGAGAATAATCACGGATTCTGAGCATCTTACGTGGCACGTATACCAGTCGCTCGTGCACAAGGGGTTAAAACGTTTGATCAAACCCGGAAGTGCCCGAAAAATCGATCTTTCTAGCCGTAGACTCCCTTGAAAGTTGATGTGAAATGAATGATATGACGAAATGAATAAATAAATAAATAAATAAAAATGCTAGAATTGAAATAGTAATTTGAATTTAGTTAATACTAAAGCACCGTATTTATTGGGAATCCTCACGAGAATAAAATGCTTCCTAAAAATATTTGCACCGGTGTCCGCACCTATCTCAGCTCTTTTAGGTATTCCCGACGAGATTCATATAACTTTATCACGCTCCAAAAAGTGTTGGGTCAAAAATGGTACTTAACTCGGCCTCCTTTAAGGAGAATACCAACCGTTCCTCTTCCTAGGACATATCTTTTCTGGCTAAAAATCGACGAACAAAATTATACCTGTATTAAATGTTTAACACGATTTGTGCACTATAACAGATTTCATTTAAAATTCGTGTTGGTAAGTTTTTTTATCCAATTTCTATTCGCATTGATTACAAATTTAGTATGAATTACGAAAATTACTGCATTGAATTTTGTATTAATAAAATTTTGTATTTGAATATCTTTTTTTTTCTTTTATTTAGTACCTACAGCTGTTTTCTGATCAAAAGTGTAGCATTAGAAGAACACCAGTCCACCTGTTTAACGAAAACTTCATAGAGCAGGATTCTTCAAGCTATTGCGCGCGGACCACCAATCTACCACCATTCTAGCTTAGAAAAAATAGCTTTTTTTAATTATAGAAAATTTGCGATTAAATAAGGCGGAAATTACTTTCGGAATTTTTAGTGGCAAACGATTTCAGACAAAAGAGTTGAAGACCCGTAACAAAAAGGAAATAGTTCTATTCATGCAAGCTGATAATAGATGGCAGCACCAAATTAATGTTACTATATTATGAAAAATAATGCACTTATAGAATGCTTTAGGAATAATTCATGTTCTAAAATTAATTCTTAATTTTAGTCATATACATATATATATATATATATATTCTGGATGTCTATCTCTCATTAATAATTTGAGTTTTCTAATCAGCTTTTTATAAGGGTATGAACGATATTATTTTATAAAAGGCTAAAATAATTATTTCGGCATAGATGCCGTATGTTCCCTCAGTTGTTGTTGTTTTGAATTGTTTGGCGATTTTTTGTTAGCGTGTTCGCGGATATGACAAACTCGATATGGAAACCCCGTGTTACGTATGTCTTGTGATGTGTCGTGTTCTGGCAACCCCTGAGAAGCTTAGATTTTGTGGATGTATCGATGTATTTTGATTTTGATATCGTGTTCTATGGTTGTCTTTTTATTTTTATGTTAAATTTATTGGATGTATTTCATTGACTATAGTTTCTGTAGTCCGTTTAAACGCTCTTGCTGAAGTAATTAAGAAATATGAGGAAATTTTGACAAGAAAGGGAGGTTTGTTTATAGCGTGTCAATGCGTATTAAGCCTATTTTGGAAAATGACGGCGGTGTTATATTTTGTGCTGTAGGTTTCAAGAAAGCAGATGTCTGTTAAGGTATGTTGATAATTTTATGTATATTTTGTTGCTTTAAGAGTTTTTTACATTTTGAGATTGCTACAAAACAAGAACTACTGAATTTTGAGAATGCTATACCGCGAAAAATGCTGAATTCGGCGATGTTTTTTTTCGGTAAATGAGCGCGAAGCGCTCATACAACCATTGCTGATTGCCACTTTAGCGAGTTTCGTTTTTTAGGTATATTTTGCTGTTTTAAGAGTTTTTTACATTTTGAGATTGCTACAAGACGAGAACTGCTGAATTTTGAGAATGCTATATCGCGAGAAATGCTGAATTCGGCGATGTTTTTTTTCCGGTAAATGTGCGCGAAGCGCTCATACAAGGATTACTGATTGCCAGTTTAGCTAATTTTGTTTATTATTTACATTTTATTTTCGTTAAGCCAAACATGCATATAAACCGGTGCTTGGCGATATTTACTACTTGGCGGAAAAGGGGTTTTCACGCCAAGAAGAATTTCAAGATGGCGGCCGGAGGGAACTTATGACATCTGTTCCATTATTTTTTATACAATTTAATTCATGCAATGTTAATTTTGAGGGAGTTTAAAGGGAAAAAAGAAACAAGCAAAACAAAGGTTAAATAATTCATTTATGTTACAGTAAAATTTTGATAGTCATGCAAATTGCAATAGATGGCAGCACTAAACATCTTTTAGGAGCACGAAAGTATTACAGTAACCTTTTGACTAGTTTGACTTTTAGCGGATTCTTTCTCTCCATATATCACCAAAACTTACGAAAAGTAAACTTTTAACTATTGACTGGCATTCAGTGAAAAAAAAAAAAAAAGATGTTACGTGTTGGAAGATATATTAGATATTTCTAATTTAAAAAACTCTGCTAAACTGACATCATTACTTCGGACTAGCACGATAAGATTTCTTTCCATTGGAACGGAATGACATTTTTGTCAGGAGGGCAAAGATTGAAGGTAATATAAAGAAGGGTCTAATCATTGCGTATTTAATTTTTTATTAATTTGTATCAATTATGATGTATTTTTATTTATTATAATCATTATAAATTAGTAGCTCATTTATATTTTGATAATTGAGTATATTGATACATGAGCAAAATGGTGCTGCCATTATTTCAGGACAATAATCTTCGCTGTATATTTTTACAACATTTTCAATTACGCTGCAAAGAAGATATTGGTAGCCAAAAAGGACTCCACTATTTCCAAACAACAAACTACAAAGAGTTTAAAGAATTAACACGATATTCGATTGGAGTCGTTTTCTATGTTAAGTTCCCCCCTCCGTCTCTTGTTTGTCATTTAAATTATTGATGGCATGAATCAAATTTTTTAAAATTAATTAAAATTTTAGTCATTTCTAAGTTATTTTTAAGGAGTATTATTTTTATTCAATTAATTTTTCAGAAAAGATTTATAAGAACGTATTGACAAACATTCTTTTTAACCCCTTGAGGGGCAAGCAATTACGTTTTTGTAATGCTGAATTCCCATCGGAAATTTAGAAAGAAAAAAGCCTAAATAAAGAAACGCAATTTTCTGACTTTTTTTTCCATCAAAGTTAGAGAAGTAAAATTTCATAACATTTTCGGGTGCAAATCTTCATTAATCGTAGGTGTGATAAAATATATCCCACAGACCCTCAAGGGGTTAAGACTGATAAGTTGAAATAAAATTATATACATATATACATTTAGTAAATCACTACAAGGAAATGAAAACATTTATTTATATAATAAAACAGTAAAATATATTTAATTAAGATAACTTCTTAAAGAATAAGATTTATAAAATAATATTTATCCCTAATTCTATGCAAAACCAACAATGGAATGCTTAAAAGCAGATTGGGATTAAAATACATAATTTTTTACTCTCCCTTTTTTTTTCTCTTTCTCTTTTCTTCCTTCAGTTTTCGGATACCTAATACTAACACCGCAAAGAATAATAAATAAAAAAAAATATCGTCGTGAAAAATAACGACAGTATACCAAGTCTAAGCCGGACTCAGTATAAGACTGAAATCTACCTAACTCTGCCAGCGGAAATATTATCTTTCTTTTTTGGGGGGGAAAGGAGGAGTTAAAATTTCTTTTTATCTTGCTGGGCACATTTCAGGAGCAATTTAGTTTTATTTTGACATACATTTTCCAAATTGTCCAAAGTACTCATTAATAAAAAATGCAATTTTAGGAAAATCCCTCATCATTCAGCTGCTTTTAGAGAGCAACTAAAAACCAGCTCAATCTGTCGCCGGTAGCTTTCTGAATTTTCACGATACTTGGCTTTATTTTTTATATGAGTTGCTCATAGGGTTCATTATTAAAAGACGAAAAAAATATTTGTTATTGTTCGCGCATGCATAGATAATATTTCATGCGACTGCTTATATTGTTTAATGTATATGTTTATCTATATAAAATGTTTAATAGATTTATATTCGGATTGCACTACATTGTTAACACTATATTTTGCCAAATTTTCTGAAACTAGAGTTAAATGTGATTCAAAACCCTGCAAAACGAACAAACAAACAACAAAAAATTCAAGAGTTTTTTTTAACTCTTAAAAAAATCGCTATATTTCCATGAATATATGTGCTATCCTTACATAAATGAATACACGTTTTGTTCAATATCCGCAAATTTCTATGCTGTAGCGATAGATCTTTTCGTTCGTTTATTTCACAGGAATATCCCAAATATTATTATTTTTCTTTGATTTTTTGTTGGCTCCCTAATTACTCTCTTTACCAAATCGATGTCGATAAATATGAGGTTTAACATATTTATTACAATCCTGCAGTTCCAGAAGAATCCGACAAGTATATTTTTAAATATTCGACAAAACGTCTAAACTTGAAAGTGTCCGGTGATTAATGGCCATATAATTTGTAGCTACTTTGTCGCTTCGCAAGTGTTAGCGTGCAGAATTATAATTTGCAAGAAATTGCAATTATGGAAAATATAAAGCTAATATTAAATTACTAATGTGTTAATATGTATAATAGAAACGTGTGTTTTCGAATAAATGTTTGTTATTAATGACATTTCATGTTGTATATAACACTAAAAAATATCATAGAGTCTTTCAATGAATAATTTAAAACCCTAAATAATCACTAATTGAGGACTAAGAGTAGAAAACGCTGAAAGTATCAAAAAATCGATTTTTTTTTTTTTTTTTTTTTTTTTTTTTTTTTTTTTTTTTTTAACGAAAAAAAATGTTTTAAATGTCAAGCTTAACAAACACGAGAACCCCTGAAGTGCCAACCCTAGTGGAAATAGATAAAAAAAAGAGTAGAAAAATGTCGCTGGTTGAAAGTGCCACTTGAAGTAAAGGGGAGTACGCTGAATGTGCCAGTGATATGATGCTCGGCGACGGGTGGCCATTACACAACTCGATCATGTTGTTATTCTTTACTTCAATAAGATATTTTTAAGGAAGGTGAAAAATATTAAATAAATAAATAAAAGAAAAGTTTACAAATGATAATATTAGATATTTAAACTATAAACAAAAAGAAGATAGGTACTTGCATTTTAACCCTTTATCTACGGCATTATGATCTACTGCAATTTTTTTCATGTAATATTTTTTTTTTCAGTTACTACAATGAAAATTATAGGATAAACATAAAAGAAATTCTCACCCGTGAGAAATTTAATTATTTAGAGGTAATTAATTAAAGTGGTACTTTAAAGTACCGTCAATACACTATGACTAAAATATCGTAACGCAAAATCCACAAAATATTTCAACTGGTACCAGAAAATATTTTCAATTTAATAAGTATGTGAAATATAGGTTTTTTTTATTATTAACAAATCAATCGCTTATTTCAACCCTTTAGAATTGAAAATACTTTGCTCCTGAAAGGGTAAAAAAAAATTATTCATTTTAGGCTTCGATCTTGTTAGCAGTCCTTTAGTTATGCGACGTCAATATTCCAGGGGCAAGATGTCCTCTCGCATCTCCACATAAGCAAAATATGAATTTACATTATGCCATTTCTAGCATAGCAAAAACGAGCCGGTGCCACAACTTTTTCGATTTCCTATAAAAAAATAACAATGAAACAGAAAAGAAATACCAGGAAAATCATTACTACACTACATTTTAGTAATTACATTTTAAAACATATGAAAACGATGGATAACGACACAGACGAAAAGTAAACAAGAAGTTTTTCTCCAGCACCCAGTGTACTGACGGTACTTATAAGTACCAACGAGTAATCCAACAGTTAAATCAAATACATGCACCGTTCACCCAAAATAGCTAGTCATATTGTATTCTGAGATCATGATGAACACATACAAAAAATCCAACACTTATCTTATATCCTTTACTGTGTTTGCAGCAATGAAAAGACGAGCGTGGCAATCTGTACAAAATTTCGGCACAACACATCGACTGGTTCAAAGATAGCCTCATTCCTCTCTAAAATAACAAACCTAGAGCTACTATTGCCATGTATTTGGATAAAGTGGAGTTAAAAGATCGTTTTTTGCAAAGTACCATTAGAATATTAGTAATATTCACTATGGTATAAAAGTTTAAAGTGAGTGGTACTTATAAGTACCGTCAGTAGATAAAGGGTTAAAGTGTTGAACTAAGAGCCCAAAAGGAGTGAAATGGAAAACGCTGTAAATATAAGAAGTAGGAGATTTTTTTTTTTTTTTTTTTTTTCGTCTTCTTGAAAAATTTTCTCTTTTGGACTTTCAGCGTTTTCCATTCTTAGTCCTCAATTGATGATAACGATTTTTTAATTTTTAAAATCCAACATTTCCCACGTTTCTTTAAAACCACAAAAAAAATATGTATATATATATTTAACGAGTTCGTATCATAGTTTCTTTTTCCCTGTAATCAGCGCCTGAAAAATTCTTCTCTTAAAGCTTGATGGCGGGAAATGAAAATTCGACCCCACGTCACGCTCGTCTTCTTAACCGTGCGGCATTTTCTGAAGTGTTTTTTAAACCTGCGTATAAACCGCTCGATTTCCTTAGAAAAAAAACCACACCCTCCCTCGATCTAATTCTCTCGTGCAGATAACTGGTCGTTTAAAAAATTGGTTGTTTAAACCCTTTCTTTCCCTTAATTTCTTGAACGTTCGTATTTTTAAAGTTTTAATCTTTAGTCTGTCAGTCAATTATATCATTTGATCGTTTCTTAGCTAAATTTTAAATTAAGTTATTCTTATTTAAATTCTGACCTTTTTTTTTTTTTATTATTTTACTGCAACCTATGTAAGTCCCCAATTCATAGACAGATTCTTAAGCTACGAAACTCATCAAGACTCTCTATCTGTTGCAGCACCTATTCCTAACTTTGACGTTCAAATTAAGGTGGCAGGCATAGTTGCCAACCTCCCAATTTTTTTCATACCAATATTTTTATTCTAAAATACTTGCTTTATACAATCGCACAATTTATGCAATTAAATAATGCGAACGTTTTTGTAAGATTTTACTGGTATCCAAGAAATCGGGAGGTTGGCAACTATGGGTGGCAGGATTTTCCAATAATTCATAAAATAGAACTTTTGCAAGCAAGCTGTTAACCAGACATATAACGCAATTGATGATAAAAGTAATCTGTGCTACGTCACTTTCTCTTGATAAGGAATAATAAAATTAATATGAAACAATGCAATGAATTCTTAAAATAATTGCTGATTGTCAATACGCAGACATCTTTAGATCGCGGGAATCAAAAGGAAAGCATTTTTTCTCCGCAACATCAAGAATAGCAAATGTAACATTTTATATTAAACCTCACACCGGAATACTAGAGAAGTAAATGTTTATAATTATTTAAACATTACATACATAACACAATCACTATTACTCATGGGACAATTCACGTACGTCAGCTGCTGGAAGGTCTCTGAGAGGCCTCTGGCATTCGATGTGTTTAAATGGTAAATAAAAGAACGTGGAGTCGAGGGGTAGGGATGGGCATTTCCACTCATTTTAAGGAGTCGACGCTGATTCGACTCGCTTGTTTGATGAGTCGACATACTGACTCGACTCTCGACTCACTTGCGGAAGTAAGATTGGTTGGTTGGTAGTAAAGATGACGCAATCCTATTTTTCGTATCAAATTTATAGCGCAGGAGAAAATATTTGAGCATAAGATTGAATTACTTTGGTTTTGATTTTATATAGAAGAAGTCTTTTATATTAAACTTTGTTGGATGGTTACTGGAAACAGCCAAACTAGATGTTTCTACGGGACGAAATTTCCAGGCCCCGTCCAGTCCCGCCCCACCAGTGGCTGAGAGGTTCTGCTCTCGAATCTGGTAGACGGGAGGTGCTGGGTTCGATCCCAATCGCGCCCGTCGGCCTAATCGTTCGGAGTTTTCGTGGTTTTCTTCGAACCTTGGATTTCCAAGCGTTAATACGGGTTAGGTTCCCTTAGAAAGACCCCCACGAAGGGCACTCCCCCTGGGCCTATATCCCTCGTGCAGATAATTGGCCGTCATAAATACAACCAACCAACCGCCCAGTCCCGTCCACAGAAAAAGAAGTTCGGCTTGCTCATAGAAAAAAGTTTGGCCCGGCACGTAGAAAAAAAAATCTACTACCCGCCCCGGTATAAAATCTAAAAGTTCATCCCGTACAAAATATATTACTGGTCTGGCCCGGTAGAAAACTTAAAAGTTCGGGCCGATACCGTCTTGGCCCGACCTCCCCCCCCCCTCTCCCCCCTAAAAAAAAATAAAAGAAAAGTTAAAATCTAGGTACTTAAAATTAGAAAGCATGGATTTTTACGTCGATATTATTAAAAAATGTTTCGTACGAGGAGTTCTGACTAAAAATACTTATTTTACCCTTTTTTCTTTTCATTTTTATAATCTTCATTTTTAAAGAAACATCGTGTGATGCGATATTTATTTTTTTAATGAATCACTATCTGTATGTAAATGATTCAGTTAACATTAATATCGTTAATCTATATTCTATGTATTTGAGGCTTAAGAATCTGATAACTAATATACAGTAAAATCGCATAAGACGAAACTGCTTAGGAAATAAAAAATATACGTTATAGACAAGTTTCATTCTTAGCAGTTTTAAATGTATTATATACTTTTCCTCACATATTATTATATCCATTTTTCATGTATCAACACATTTTTTAGTTTAAGACAGGATTCCGTCATATACGGGTCCTTTTACACTTTTTTTATTGTATTTTAATTTTATTGCCTAGAAATTGCTATTCTTAAAAAAAAAAAAAAAATTAAATTTTAGTTGTACAATAATGGCAATTTAAAAATATATGCATTTTTTGCAAATGTTTTGGTCCGGGACAAATTGTACTGATTTTTGCACGGATCAGACCAGGCCGAGACAATAATTTTCGTACGGGGTGGGTCGAGACCACCGGTACTTAAAATGTCGGTCCTTGCAAATCTTGGAAGAATGAAGCCAGTCCCGGATCGGTACTGAAACATTAAGTTGAGCTCGGCGCAATCTTTTAGAAAAAAGAAAGGTCCCAGCCCGGTCTGCAAAGCGCAATGCCTAGGCCCGCCCAAAGCCTTGAAAAAAAAAAAAAGTAACGCCCGGTTCGACCCCCAGCGTTGCGAAAAATTGGCCCTAGCCCTGCCCACGGGTTGGGCCAGTACACACCTCTAAGCCAAACTGTAAAATATAGAAATATTCTTGTTTAATCACGTAACATGTCTAAAAATTTACCTTCTTTTTAACTGGGAGTGGAAGGTTTTGAAGTGTTATTTTTTATATATATCAAGTTTTAAAGGTTTAAATTTTCTGTGCTGAAAACAAAACGGGAAACGGATTTTTTTGTGTGTGTGTGTGTGTGTGCGCGCGCGCGTGCGGAGAGTGTGGGGTAAGTGAAATTTACTGCTGACAAGGACAAGAATCCATCAAAATATCCGAAATCCTCCCCAATCACAACATCTTAAATTCTTAGATCTCTTCTTCATTGATTATTTTAGGATTCCGTACTTAAAAAGTGAAAACGGAGCTATTATAAGTGGATAGTGTTAATAAATTTATAGATTAAAAGCTATTCACAAATATTTTTCGGGAAAAAAAGGACAAATTTAGTTACTTCATTTTTTTTTTCTTTTATGCGTGTGTGCATGTGTATCGTTTGAGTATTGTTGGAAAGACCTCGTAACACCGAAATCAAAAATATATTTGTTCTAATTTTAGATACTGTCAAAAATATGATACAAAAATATCTTCCACATCTGGGTTTAAATAAGGAACGTTAAAAAAATCGATTGGCTAAACTTTAAAAAAATATATGTAAATTATATGCATTTAATATTACCTGCAAACATTTTTATTTATAAAACGGAATTAAAATAATATTATATACACAAAAAAATAAACGATAATTCACTTTTATCTAAAATACATCTATTATAAAATAAATTCAGTAACTTAGTACATTTTAAACAACCTGCTACTAATGTAAAATTTTATTTCTCTTTCTTCTAAGTTTTTTTTTAATATTGCATGATATGAAAACAGATGAAATATTCCTAACTAGTCCTACTTCTTTTTTTACCAAAAAATACAAAGGTAACACCTCCCCCTTTTATCTTCTTTCCCCTAAGCATATCGTAAATTCAACTAATCTTTAACAAAATATCCTATTGCCCGCCCCCTTGTCTCTGTCCCTCCCTCTCCTTTCATTCATACCGTCATCTTCCTAAACATACATCTACACTGCTTTCTTCTTTCCTTAAATCGCCAATACATAATTAAACCAAGATCTCCGTTCTCTGGTTCTCTGCTAAACAACCCAGCCAGGAATCGAAGAGTTGAAATCCGATACTGAGTCGAAGAATCGAAAATCCATTCTTCAACTCTCGACTCTCCAAGTCCGACACTGCGTTAAACTCGTCCAACCACTCTTTGAGTGAGTCGACTTCGACTCTTCGACTCCGAATCCCAAACTGAGTGGAAAACTAAAGTTCGACTCTTTTGAGTCGAGGCAATTCACTATCGAGGAGTCGACAGTTCGACTCACTTGGAAGGAGTCGAGATTTTGAGTCGACTCACGCAAAATCCACAAAATATTTCAACTGGTACCAGAAAATATTTTCAATTTAATAAGTATGTGAAATATAGGTTTTTTTTATTATTAACAAATCAATCGCTTATTTCAACCCTTTAGAATTGAAAATACTTTGCTCCTGAAAGGGTAAAAAAAAATTATTCATTTTAGGCTTCGATCTTGTTAGCAGTCCTTTAGTTATGCGACGTCAATATTCCAGGGGCAAGATGTCCTCTCGCATCTCCACATAAGCAAAATATGAATTTACATTATGCCATTTCTAGCATAGCAAAAACGAGCCGGTGCCACAACTTTTTCGATTTCCTATAAAAAAATAACAATGAAACAGAAAAGAAATACCAGGAAAATCATTACTACACTACATTTTAGTAATTACATTTTAAAACATATGAAAACGATGGATAACGACACAGACGAAAAGTAAACAAGAAGTTTTTCTCCAGCACCCAGTGTACTGACGGTACTTATAAGTACCAACGAGTAATCCAACAGTTAAATCAAATACATGCACCGTTCACCCAAAATAGCTAGTCATATTGTATTCTGAGATCATGATGAACACATACAAAAAATCCAACACTTATCTTATATCCTTTACTGTGTTTGCAGCAATGAAAAGACGAGCGTGGCAATCTGTACAAAATTTCGGCACAACACATCGACTGGTTCAAAGATAGCCTCATTCCTCTCTAAAATAACAAACCTAGAGCTACTATTGCCATGTATTTGGATAAAGTGGAGTTAAAAGATCGTTTTTTGCAAAGTACCATTAGAATATTAGTAATATTCACTATGGTATAAAAGTTTAAAGTGAGTGGTACTTATAAGTACCGTCAGTAGATAAAGGGTTAAAGTGTTGAACTAAGAGCCCAAAAGGAGTGAAATGGAAAACGCTGTAAATATAAGAAGTAGGAGATTTTTTTTTTTTTTTTTTTTTCGTCTTCTTGAAAAATTTTCTCTTTTGGACTTTCAGCGTTTTCCATTCTTAGTCCTCAATTGATGATAACGATTTTTTAATTTTTAAAATCCAACATTTCCCACGTTTCTTTAAAACCACAAAAAAAATATGTATATATATATTTAACGAGTTCGTATCATAGTTTCTTTTTCCCTGTAATCAGCGCCTGAAAAATTCTTCTCTTAAAGCTTGATGGCGGGAAATGAAAATTCGACCCCACGTCACGCTCGTCTTCTTAACCGTGCGGCATTTTCTGAAGTGTTTTTTAAACCTGCGTATAAACCGCTCGATTTCCTTAGAAAAAAAACCACACCCTCCCTCGATCTAATTCTCTCGTGCAGATAACTGGTCGTTTAAAAAATTGGTTGTTTAAACCCTTTCTTTCCCTTAATTTCTTGAACGTTCGTATTTTTAAAGTTTTAATCTTTAGTCTGTCAGTCAATTATATCATTTGATCGTTTCTTAGCTAAATTTTAAATTAAGTTATTCTTATTTAAATTCTGACCTTTTTTTTTTTTTATTATTTTACTGCAACCTATGTAAGTCCCCAATTCATAGACAGATTCTTAAGCTACGAAACTCATCAAGACTCTCTATCTGTTGCAGCACCTATTCCTAACTTTGACGTTCAAATTAAGGTGGCAGGCATAGTTGCCAACCTCCCAATTTTTTTCATACCAATATTTTTATTCTAAAATACTTGCTTTATACAATCGCACAATTTATGCAATTAAATAATGCGAACGTTTTTGTAAGATTTTACTGGTATCCAAGAAATCGGGAGGTTGGCAACTATGGGTGGCAGGATTTTCCAATAATTCATAAAATAGAACTTTTGCAAGCAAGCTGTTAACCAGACATATAACGCAATTGATGATAAAAGTAATCTGTGCTACGTCACTTTCTCTTGATAAGGAATAATAAAATTAATATGAAACAATGCAATGAATTCTTAAAATAATTGCTGATTGTCAATACGCAGACATCTTTAGATCGCGGGAATCAAAAGGAAAGCATTTTTTCTCCGCAACATCAAGAATAGCAAATGTAACATTTTATATTAAACCTCACACCGGAATACTAGAGAAGTAAATGTTTATAATTATTTAAACATTACATACATAACACAATCACTATTACTCATGGGACAATTCACGTACGTCAGCTGCTGGAAGGTCTCTGAGAGGCCTCTGGCATTCGATGTGTTTAAATGGTAAATAAAAGAACGTGGAGTCGAGGGGATGGGTATATGTTGCAAGCGTTCGGTAGGACTGGAGACAGAATTTTACTTCCTGTGTCAGGTTTGTATCCCTTTTTTATTCAGAAATTCCGATTTAATGCAGGAAATTCCGAAGGAAATGTTTTGCTTTATTCAATCACAAAATGTTCATTAAGGCAAAAATAACTACACGTAATTCGGGCATGCATGCCGAGTTTCTCACTAAAAATAAAAAAGGAAGGCCAAATTGACAACTAACATTCCTATGATGTGCCTCCAAAATATTTTAATTATGGCAATGTCATTCTTCTAATGAGGTGGGTGGAGTTTCCCAAAAATGACAGTTAAAAGACGAATTAAGTAGTGCCTCCTCCCCTCTCTCCGATGGTGTAATGCTAAATTTAGGTGAGTGGTACTTAGTCTTGGTGTTAGGAAAATAAAAAGTAGAAGAAAGATTTTGGAAAGCAGAAATCGAATTAGTCGACGGTGAATGAATGCAGTTATATGCTGTTTATATAATTATGAGATCTACTTCTACAGAAGTTATTTGTTAGGTACACTAATAAACAATTGTACATCTAACCTCTTCACGCCCTTGGCCACATATGTGGGCGTTTAGTTTCTTATAGTTATAATCACTGTCAATAATAAAAAGAACAAAAAATTGATAATAGTTTATTCACTACAGAATCCATAAACAAGAAAATTGAAAATTTTATGGTTTGGCTGCACCGATGTACAGTTAGAAATATAAAAAATCCAAGCCCGCTCGGCTCATAAGCACAGGCAGATTTGGAAGTTAAGTTCTAACTTCGACAACAAAAAATAAATCAGGATTAGAGATTAGCCTTGTTCAACAGCTTTACTTGGCCGCTTTTGACGAGTTTTTAATTTCATTTTTCTGTAAGAGTTGATTTTATTAAAATCATGTAAAGGTGATTTTTTTTTCTTCTGCAATGTCCCCCCCCCCCCCCAATCTATTATTATTATTATTAATATTATTATTATTTTATTATTTTTATTTTTATTTATTTTTATTTATTTATTTATTTATTTATTTATTTATTTTATTTTATTTTATTTATTTTTTTTTTTTTTGCTGTAAGACTTGGTACTATCAAATACGTGTCAATATAAAAGTTGTAGATAATATTAAGAAGATTTATAATAATTTCAAGTGTGTTTGATATCTTCAGAATTGACGAAGTTATGACTTTTTTTCTCCTTAAAATCTATTTTTGCACCACTTGAGACCATTTTTAATCATATCAAAAATATCTTATACATAAATTCTTGGCCCTTTTTCTAGAAGTAAAAATGACTTTAAACTAATTCGATATGTATTATTATATCTAAGAAGTTATGGGGGTTTATCTGTTTTCACAAAACCCCTCGCCATTTCCATTCCCTTCGTCTGATTTTGCCCATTAACGAACTTGACCGAGATTTTCTGCCCCTTGATTTTCCCACCTTTAAGATTCGATTACCGTCCAATTGATAGCTGAGTTTTGCAATTACTGTTTTTAGCTTATCCGTTTGACATCGATTGATTGTAGAACATCTTTCAGTAGAATTTCAGAATCGATCGTTATTTTATACGATGGCGATTTTTATCGACACTAAAATATTCTTGGTACCATTCGTAAGTTTGGAATTAAAATTAGGTATCCCGACCCGAGCACACTGTGCCGGAAAGGGTTAATTACATGATTTAATATTAGCTTAAAAAAAAAAAAAAACCTTAACCCCTTCGGCTCTGATTTAATTTGGAAACAGATAAAAAATAAATTGCAAGTTAAAGAAGCTTGAATAGACATAAATAGCTATAATTTGAAGTATTGTATCATTTCGATAATTAGTAAACTAATTAAAAAGTGTTCTAATAATAGGTCACCAGGGCTTATATTACGCAAAATGAACAATTTTATTTTCTGTGCACATTTTCAATTATGTAAGATATAAAGGACATGAGAATGAATAAAATGAGTTTATTTCATATGAAATCCTTTAAAACAATTTATCTGTGCGCGAAAACATAAAAATACTTGTTATTTTTTACAACAACCGGTACTTTGATTTGTACAACCTTCCATTTTGTATCTCTGTTGCTTTTCACTCCTTTCAATCATATGGTTCATTCCATCAAATCTAATATTTTTAGAAGGCCTAACAGCAGTATTCATTTTGTTCTTTCGCAAAACAGAGCTTCTTGATGAGTGCCTTCCACGTTTGATACGGATTAGCGGCTGGTTTTTGAGTGATGAGCTTCTGCTGTTTCAAATGTGAAATCCAATAAATCCATTTGATCTTGCAAAAGAACTTTCAAGCATTTTGCATTATTTTTATACTCTAACCAAAAATTTATAATGGCCATACTAATATAAATGAGATATTACTCGAAGTGTCGGTTTTGTACACTTTATAAGAGTTCGATACAATGACGGTAAGAAATCATGTTTATCGACTCCCCCGATGCTTTTATTGTAGAACTTCACAACTTCTGGCCTATATACATAAATATGAGTGGAATCTTTTTTGCTCCATCTTTTAACAATATCCTTCGCATTATCTGACAGAAATGTAGATGCTAGTGTCACAACTTTATAGTCATACCACTTTTCAACAACGATTTTATCATAATTGCTGGCACAAGTGTCGCAAGTACCGCGCCCATATATTTTTTTAATTCGGCATCACTGTTTAATGGACAGTTTGTCAGCCTATTTCTGCGTACAAAGCTGGCAGCAATAAAATCAAGACGCTGGTGCTTGAAAAGCATCGTATGTGTCTTAAAGAGAGTTGGCTAAAGATATCTCACATATCTTTTAAGTCCGTTCATAAAGATATGACCAATATTTTGCATTTGAAACGCATCAACACACGACTGATTTCGAAAGAGCTCAATTTTCTCTTACTGTTCTGCAAGAGTTTTTAGCCAAAAACGCAACTAGTGTCATCAACCAAGGACCGAACACGCCTGGTAGGGGCTCAAGTGAAATTTTTCTGTTCACGAAGCTAAAATTACCACTTTCAAGAAAATGTTTTGAGTCAATTAAAGCCATAAGAGAAAATTCGCAGATGGAACTAAAGGCCATACCCCAATTTACCTATCTAAAAAGTATGGAAGATTGGGACCTGTGCTGGCATAGTTGCATTGAACTCAGTAGGGTCTACTTTGAAGATGGCAAAATAAATTTTGATGAAAAAAATATTTTTTTGTGTGTTTTATATAGCAATTCTGGGTTTTTTTACACACACTTTCTTAGACCTAAGGCCTCATTTGCTAATGTTTGATTCCTAGTTATAATGTGATTTATCATTATTTTCTAAGTTAGATGGCTAATTTAGGTAGCAAAGGCCTTAATTTATAAATTATAATTAACAAAACGTCACTAAGTTATTATTAGTATTTTTATTGAAAAGGTTGAAAATGTGTACTTACGTTTTGGCCTTAAACTGGTAGAAGCCTCCATTTTACTGCTTACGGAGACATCGCTGCCATGTGTGATCACAAATGAGATTAAATTGTTAATCTGCAATATATTATTAGTAGGATACTGGGTTTTCAACTTAAAATTCTTAAAAACGAATAATTTAGAACAATATAAAGATGTGTTCTAATAGTAGGACGCCAGGGCCGAAGGGGTTAAAATGGCAAAAAAAAAAAGTTCTCTTAATTAAATCCATCGGAAAATAAAATGTAATAAATTTAAAATTTCGAAATTCCTCAAAATTCCTCAATTCTTGAATAAGGAAAAAAAAAAATGATTGATGAAATATTTTACAACTTTTAACCTGAAAATGGCAAAAAAGAACAAAAAATCTGTAATGTAATCTGCAATTTAGATAATGAAATCTATTCCGAGGGAAAAATTTCAAACTCAGACACCGCGTTTCAAACCGACACCCGTTTGTCAGCATGCAAATGCGCTACCACGAAGCCATCTCTCCTGTGTAATAAAGACTGAAATTAAGGTTTTGTTTTAAAATCCAAATCGCACAAATGGTCGGACGTCATTAAATTAATTCATTTAATTAAAATAATATAAGACTTTTTCAAAATTTTATGATTTGTCGTGAGTGAGACGAATAGTATTTCGTCAGATGAACGAAACCTTAAAAAAAGGAGAAACAAGTAAGAAAAAAATCATTCGTCAACCATATATTATGTAACACTTTCCAACACATTCAGAATAATGTTACAAAACTGCACCGTTTAAAAAATTAAAATATTACGTCTAATTCAACCATATGGAAACGCATAATACATTTCAAAACCCAATTTCAGCTGTTCCCATACACAATCGTAAAATTATGCAAATTTTTTCATCAGCCCTGTTTATGATATATAGATTTGAATCTATGAACTACTACATGCTTGCCAAAATTTAGTTCACTTAAGAGATACAATATTTCAGTTGAAAATTTACCTTCAGCAATTTCCTCTAATAAGGAGGATTTAGGGAATAGAATTTATATATAACGAGTAAGATGCAAAAAATTAATTAAATTTAAAAGCGTATACCGAATTTTAAACAGTACACTCCAGCAATTATAACTCAAAGACAGTACTGTAACCGATTTCTTTTGAGTGTCCCCGTAAATGAATAAAAAATGCTACAAATGCACTGTTCTAACGTGATCGTAGTGAAATTCAGTGATTTATATCAGTTTCAATACATTTGAAATAGCATAATGTCATTAAAATACTCAACAAACGATTTCCCCCCATATACCTGCAATATATTATTAGTAGGATACTGGGTTTTCAACTTAAAATTCTTAAAAACGAATAATTTAGAGCAATATAAAGATGTGTTCTAATAGTAGGACGCCAGGGCCGAAGGGGTT
>CAWVRF010000097.1:57200-140200 GCA_963932465.1 Maratus speciosus | reverse complement strand
ATGGTTCGAAGGCTTCACTAAGATGGGAGATGAAAATATGATGAAACTTTTTTCTGCTTATTCTGCAGAACTCGAGCCAGTCTTCCAAAGAATCCGACGACGATTCAAGACCTTCGAAGCAAAGTGGAATTCGTTTAATAAGGAGAATCCCAATTCTCAAAGGGACGAAAAGCTGTATGAAAAGTCAAAAAAGGTGTATGAAAATCTCGCTGTAGCTTTAAAAAATCGTAAATAATTCAATGTTCAACAAATGAGTTTTTTTCATGTCTTTTTTACTATTCTTACAATCAGTGAGTCCCTTTTCTTTTAACATTTTCAATAATAAAAACAAATATTTCCAACAAGATTTTAAAATAAAGCAAATCGGGGCGAATTTTGATGACTGTTAGCTAAAACATTATAGTCGGATAAGGTTTCTTCTAGTATGTTCAGAGAATTATGAATGATATGAAAAATAGCTTTTTTTAAATTTCTACTGATTGGGGAATATCCTGTTCATCTATTTTTCAATGATCCATATCATTTTTAAGCAATACGAAAAAAAAATTGGTCAGTCAGACTGTTAACCGGATAGTTTTTTGAGGATTTAATTAAATATATTGTGCCGCTCAAAAAGAATGGAAAGAATAAAACTTATGAAAGATCATATTTAAAATATGACACTACTCACTAGAGGGCGCCTTGTAGAATTATTATATAGGGCAGTTTCAAATAACGTCACAAATCAAGCATTGGAGGTCAGTCAACCGATGTAGGGTAGCCGAGAGCATTGTGAGTGCAGTTGGAGGTTAGTTAACCAGACAGTGGCGAACGAAAAGGTCTTCCCTATAAAAAAGCCACTATGCAAAAAAAGAGAAGATTATTTTATTTGAAAAATAAAATGAGTCATATTTAAAATGGAAGACTCTTGAGGGCGCAGCCTTGAAAAACCATTATATAAAGCCAGAAATCCCTCGATGCTGCTCACCTATTCAGCAAATCCTTTACGACATGGAAAGCAATAACATTTTAGCCACAGTACTCGAAGAAGATCTCAAAATGTTTCTTGCGGATTTTATACCCTGGGTTTCAGATTTGAGAAATCTAAAAGGTAGGAATGAGGTAACTTCAGGATTCGAAAACTTTTCGAGAGACGTACGGATGGTGTACGATTTATCAGCAAAGTGGAAACTGGATGTTCGCCTGTTAACATTATGTTGCACGGAGCTGAACGCCAAATTTTGCATTTATATGCAAAATTTACAGAATTACGAAGCGTTATTGCGACTGGACTTTTCAGTGCCGATAGAAAATTCTACAGACGAGGAATCGATTTCGGATAATGAATTTCAAGATGAAATAAGACATTCGGATAATGATGAAATGATATATTCTGATGATAGTGGAACGGTAAATTCGGATGATAGTGAAATGGATTCCGAACTGGAAGATTTTCTGGAGTACGACCTTCTGGAGAAACAATTATCTGAAAGATCCTCATATCTCAGTAGCAAAATGAAAAAAGTTTTAGAAACTATTGACATGATTTTAAAATAGTCGCTTTTTATGTAGTATTCTGTCTATATACTTTAATGTATATTAGAAAATAAAAAGAAAAAATTCTGTAATTTTTTTTTAAATTTTGAGTTTAAAAGGCAGATGCAAAACAATTTGTCTCACATACCCCAAGAGATGGGGTTATTTTAAGAGAAGATATAATATATATATATATATATATATATATATATATATATATCAGATTCATCAAACAATATTTTCCCAGTTCTCTGAAACATATTCTTCCAAACGAATCTTGATAATGTGGCATAATAAAAAAAGAATAGTTCTGTGGAATTTCCCTAGAGGGCGGAGCCTTAAAAGATGGGTACGCACGAGTAAAATATTTCATTTCGGATCTCACCGCATCATAGAAAACATGCAGTTTGTCGGTATTACAATTGGAAATTTGCAACCAGTTTTTAAAACATTTATGGAAGCATATGAATCCTGGAACGAAACAAGAGGTTTAGACCATATCAAGGAAGATTACATGAATTTCATTAAAAAATGGAAGTATTACTACGATATATTGAATGAGGCTGAGGATGTACAATCTTTATTGAGCTGCATTAAAGAAATGAAACTTCTACTCGTAAAAATCATTCCCGAGTTTGAAAACTTTCAAAAAAAACGGTTGCATACCTTCAAAAGAGTTTCTGAAGCCCATACAAGTCTGATTCATAGTATGAAGGAATATATTCAAAATATCGAGACATTTTTGACAATAGATGAAATATTAAAAAATATTATGGGCTATGAAGTACACACATTTCATAGAATTCATGTGAAATAAGTATTTTTTTGGTGCGAGAAAGAAAGGTCATCAAGAAAATTATTTTCACGCTAAAGAAATAAAACTCTACAATTTGTTACAGCTAAATTACATTTCATTTTGCTTTCATCAATCATAACCTTGTTCGAGATTTCATAGTGAGGGAGAATAATTTAAAATGGGACGTTTTAAAAAAAAAAGTGAAAAAAAAAAGGATTATCAAATCTCGTTAGAGGGTGACTTTTTTTGCCCTTTAAAGACGACTATATATAAACGCATCATAGAAGTTTGCAACCAATTTCTAAAAACATTCATGAAAGAAGCATCCTTGAATGAGACACTATCAAGGCAAATTTGACAATTTCTCTTGAAAAGTGGGAGGTTACATTGTTCCAGAAATAGAGTCTTCATTGAGCTGTTCTAAAGAAATAACATGTCAACTGAAACAAATCATTCTCACCTTTCAAAAAGAATAATTGCATGCCGTGCCTGAATTTCTAATTGATATTGTGAACAGCTGCTGTAAAGAAATAAAATTTCTACTGGAAGACATTATTCCCAAGTTTGAAACCTTTCAAATAGAACTGTCGGCCACTCCCTCCGAAAGAAAGTTTCATGCAATTCTAATTGGTATTGTGAAGCTATATTTTAAAATTCTCAAGATGTATTTGATAATTGACAGATTATTAAAAGATTACTTGGACAAGTGAACTAAATAAACATTTTTCTTTGTGTGTGTGTGAAAAAAGCTTTACGAGCTAAAAGTAAATAATTCCATATGTACAAACATTTGATTACACGACCAGGGAGAGTTAAAGAGTGAGTATGGCATAGTTGTGAAATCCAAATGGTACATTTTTAGTTTTGCCGAATCCCTCTAGGTGGAGACTTGTTGGCCTTGAAAGACAACTATATAAAGTAAATCATTTCCTATCATTTCCTATACAGAATGGACATAAAAGCGAACAGCATCAAATTCGAAAATTTGGAATCAATTTTTAAATCTTTCATGGAAGAACATGATATCTGGAACAAAATAACAGACGGTCTCAAATCAGATTATAAGGAATTCATTGAAGAATGGAAGTATCACTACGGTAGATCATCGAAGGTAATTGATGCGGAGTCTTTATTTGCCTGCTTTGACGAATTGAAACCTTTATTGAAAGAATTCATTCCTATATTTGAAGAATGTCAGAAAGAACAATCTTTAGTGGATGAGAAAGACGAGGCCTTCAAAAAAATTCTGTATGATTCTGTAAAGCAAGAATTGGAAAAAATGAATGCGTTCTTGGAAGAAGACAGAGCGTTAAGGGGTATGGGATATGTAATAAATCAATGTGCTACAATTTTATATGATAATGGTGTGAGCTGTATTGCAATAATGTATAAAAGTATTGAATAAAATGTTTTTTGGGTAAAAATGTGTGGACTATGTTAATTTCAAGAGACAGAAAATAAGTTTGTATATTCATAATCTTGAAGGCACACATCTTTTTTTTTTTTTTTTTTTTTTTTTACAACACGTTAAATTAAAGGGAGATGTTTCTTACATATTTGCAAGAAAATGGTTTTTTATGTCACGCTAACGAAAAAGAATTTGTGATTAAAGATCGGAAAATAACTTGTAAAATCTGTAAACGATTGATATTAGATGTTGACAAACATTTGACCGCAGATACATTACCCATGCTGTCCTGTTATTTAGCAAAGCTTTACGCAAATTGGACTGGGGACTTGCAAGTTCCTTGTAGAATTGTAATTCGGAATATCCCGGGTATCCAGCCCTGTTTTGTTCAAATAAGCTATTTAAATTTAATGCATGCAATTCAATTGTTAGGAACAGCTAATCAAGATTTTATTTTATGTAAAAATCACCAGTTTGATATGAAAAGTACTTTAAAGGCAAAAATAATGGAAAATTTTATTGTTAATTATACGAAAATGATCGAAGCGATACAATGCGAAGAGGAAGAAATCGAAAACATTTTAAAAACATTTTTGCGACAATTAAAAGAATATCTGAGTACAAACGAATACAATCTTTTCGAATATTACTTAAAAGTAATAGCGCCTTTTGTAAAAACATTTGATGGTACGACTAGGGAAGAAACACTAAATGTTAATAGTCCAGGAGAATTTTTTGAACATTTATCAGGAAATGCCACTGAAATTCGAAAACACTTCGCAAAGTACTGTTTACCTTTTGATATAATGTACATCATGATTTACTGCTTCGCTTGTCATAAAAATTTAGACGTCGTCGCAAATTTTGTGTTTGACTTGATAGCGCGAATTTGTAACGGTTATTTTGATGAACAGACGCACTACCAGCGTATTTGCAAAAATGTATTGCACGCAAACGTAAATTATGAAAAAAATACACCGTTATATTATGTTATAAAACAGATCGCAGACGGAGAGGCAATGGACTCGTTATCAATCGAGTTTTATAATAACTTTGCAATCTTACAGCAATTAGTTTTCACGGAATTTTGTAAAAGTGTCACCACACCGACCGAGGCTATTAAAAAATTCGCTTTTGCTCAGTCTTTTCCATTTATCCTTTTTCCGAGCGCTTCGAACTACTACGGTTTTATAAGTATGATCTCTTTTGCAACGAGCAGGCTCTCTATAAAACACGCCCAGTTTGAAAAGGGAGCTCTTGCCAATGCACGAAAAATTATGCATTTCATAGAGAGTTATTATAGAAAAATTCGTAATTTTGGAAACGGGCGACCCACGACAGTTTCTAAAATAAAAGAATTGTTGGTAAGTAAGGCAAGCAACGAAGAAGATAGAGACCTTCAGCAGCACCTGTCCGTCGAATATTTAGAAACACAATTAAAGGGTGAAAATCTTTTTGATCTGCCAGATTCTCATGTATTGCTGATAAGCCATCCAGTAGAATTTTGGACACTCGACATGTTTCAGATATTTATTGGTACAGAGGCCGACCTCTTAAAGAATCTGAGAATTTTTTTAGAAATGTTAGCTAACACTTAGTATTTAATGACATTCCCCCCAACTCTCAAAACTTCTTTCAAACGTTTTGGCATAGATGTCACTAATTTTTGAATGTAAGATGTATCGCTAATGATATCCTCGTACGCCTCCTGTACAATGTCCCATAAATTTTCGGCAGATGTTGGAGTACGGTTGCGAGTCAAATATTCCATTCTACCCCATAAATTTTCGATGGGATTTAAATCGGGTGAATAGGCTGGCCATTTAAGAGTTTTTATATTTTTTTCCAAAAACCATTTTTGCACCTTTTTAGCCGTATGGACCGGTGCGTTGTCGTGGACAAAGAGGAATTCGCTATCAGTCGACCTAATGTATTCCTTTAAAATATTTTTAAGAAAATAATTTTGATTAAAGTGTTCGCCTCTGATTCTATGCAATCGGTTTATTTTACCTATGCATCCCCAAACTGATACGCTGAATCGACCAGACACTTTTCGTGAACTAATTACCGCTGGATCGAATCTAGTAACAGTGTTCGGCTCCTCGTTCCAGCGAGTCAATTTAGGCCGCCAAACTCTCGTGATGCCATTGCCAAAAGACTGAAATGTTTTTTCGTCCGCAAAACAAGCATTTTCCCACCTCTCCATAGACCAATGTTGATAATTGTCAGCGAATTCTCTTCGCTTGGTCATGTGCATCGGCTTTAAAAGAGTCTTTTGAGGCGCTTTAAAATTTCTCAAACCTCGCTCCACTAATCTATTTCGGACTGTTTGTGCGCATATATTTAAGGTTAAATGTCTGTTAATATCAGTAGCGGGTTGGAAAGGATCATTTTGTGACATGAGATATATTTCATTGTCCTGCTCCGAGGTAGTTTTTCGAGAACGACCGGTTTTGTGAAGAAACTCCAAATTCCCACGTCTATTAATCCAAAGGTTCACTGTTGCCAGCGAAACACCCAACTGTCGAGCAATTTCTCTTTGGTTATGGCCATCATTATCCAATTTCAAAATTTCCTTTCTCAATTCTATATTCGTGTGCCGAGTATGTTTTTTAATTAAAAATTTAATCTCTGCGAGCAATTCATTCGTTTCAAATAAGCTGTCAGATCGACTTTCTTCGACCATGAGTGAAACAATGTCAGTTGGACTATAACCTTCTCTATGCAATTTTAAAATCTTCTTTCCCATTTCTACACGCCATCTCTTTCTTTTCTTTTCCCCTTCATTTTCTGACATGTATCTTTTTTTTTAATTTCATGTTCTTTTTTTTTTTAAATTACGGAATATTTCGAGCAAAAAAAAAAAAGAAAAAAGAAAAATACTGTTGAATTTAAAGAGGGGCGAAAAAAAAAGGAAGTCTACTACTATGTTGAAAACGAATCTTTTTTCAGTATCTTATGGACTTATTGTGATTACGAAAGATAAAAAAACTGTTATTACACATAGAAAAATTCCATATTGTGTGCAAAACTTTTTAATGGAGAAAAGACATTCTTTTGATATAAACAATTATAAGGAAGAATTTTTACACAAGACTCTTAAAACGTTAACTACTAACATGAAAATAGATTACTTGCGCTTTTTGTGTGGTTTACCATTCGAAGATGAATATGATTTCGCGAGAGGACAAATGCAACTCAGTTCCGCTAAAATGAAACAGATCATTAAAAAAAACAATCCAAATCAGTTAAAGTTTTATGCTTTTATGACGGCTGTTCGAGAATTTAAAGAAGAAACGGGCTATACATTTAAAACCAGATTAAATCTAAAGCATATTCCAATAAAAACATTGCAATTTATAGGATTAGACGAATGTTATTATAAGCAAGTTTATTTTATTGTTACTGTAGATAAATTGGAAAAATGTAAAAATTACACTCTAGAAAGTTTCTATGAACCTTTATTTATTGATATATCCAAAGCAATAGACTTACTTAAAAAACAACAAACAATAAAAGTGGACAATAAGCATTTAATTTTGGAAAACAGTTCTAAAAATCGATGTCTAATTTGATTTCCATATCCTTCCGGCTAGACATCACGTTACTTTTTTGATATGCAGGATTCTTTTTTTCAAAAAAATTCGTTTTATTCTCGACGCTTATACTTTCCATAAATTCAAATGGGTTATTGCATAAGTAGTGTTTTGCTAAACCCAATTCGACTAACAGTCGATCAGCCACATATTTTACGTACTGAGACATTAATTCTTGATTCATTCCAATTAAATTGACTGGCAGGGCATCGCAAATAAATTCTATTTCCAGATCGACAGCTTCTGTGATGATAGATAGTATTTTTGAGCTCGATGGTTTGTTTTGCAGATAATTAAAAATTAAACACGCAAAATTTGTATGTAAGCCTTCGTCTCTGCTTATTAGTTCATTGCTGAACGTTAAACCAGGCAACAAGCCTCGTTTTTTAAACCAGTAAATTGCGGCAAACGAACTGGAGAAAAAAATACCCTCAACAACCGCAAAACCAATCAGCCGATCCGAAAAAGTATTTTTTTCATCGTGAATGAATTTCAAAGCCCAGTTTGATTTCTTTCGTATACACGGTATTGTTTCGACGGCTTTGAATATTTTTTCCTTCTCTTCGACATCCTGTATATAGGTATCAATTAAAAGGCTGTACATTTCTGAATGGATTGCTTCCATCAATATTTGGCAACTATAGAAACTTCGTATTTCTGGAATTTGGATTTCTGCGTAGAATCGTTCGACAAGATTTTCATTCACTATTCCGTCACTTACCAAGAAAAAAGCCAATATGTATTTCAGAAAATGTTTTTCGCTATCCGTCAGTTTATTCCAGTCTTTTACGTCCTTTGATAAATCGATTTCTTCGACTACCCAAAATGATGCTAAAGCTTTTTTATACATTCTCCAAACATCAAAATATTTAATCGGGAAAAGAGTTAATCGAGATAAACTTTTATTCAATAGTGGTTCATCCATGTTTCAGTCTTACTTTTCTTACTTCTAATTTATACACTCACTTTTTAACGAAAAAAAATTACAAAATTTTTTTCACAGTTCAAAAACACAACTTTGCTGTGTAGCCCAAAATCATATATGGTTTTAATTTATCGTTGTCGTGAGCACGAATCCGCTTTTCAAGTTCGGGTGTGTTAAATTCTGGTATTTCTTTCCAGATTTCATAGATGCATTGTTTGTGAAGGTACAGGTCATCCAAATAGAATTTTACACAGTCTAATGTTTGTAATTCCTGTAGAATAATATCATCGTTGCAATTGGATCGATAAATTTCATAGAGCACATTTAAATGCAATTTTTCATCGCTTGGAAATTTTTTCCAACGCATCGGAATGCTTGGTATTGGAGTAGTTGATGCCAATGGCAAAAATTCCAATGCCGCATACTTCCAGTTAGGCCATTTTTGAGATTCAATAATAGCTCGGCAGGTGGATATAGACGCAGTCAAATTATTTTTTTTAAATGTTCCCATAACACAGCTGAGCAAATCGCACGTCAACTCTATTTTGGCATCGAGAGGCATTTCTCTGTCTTCAAAAAATTCGGGGTGATGATCATTGTATTTTAAATGTTGCCCTAAACAGAACTTGTACAAATTTTCTAAACTCTGCATCTTCACGACACGTCGTCTTCTTTTAAGATCCACCAACTCTTTGAGCAATCACTTCTTGGAACACACTGATTGACGCTTTTTTTATTTAATAAGTTTTCAACCAATCGCCGACCAGGACCTCTTCTGATTGGCTGGGGCACATTTTTTTTAATGCCAGATTCAACCAATCCCCGGTCGGGGCACTCTACCTATATATATGTCCGAGGATTTTCAAAAGCACTCTGTTCCGGTTCCTAGGATTTTCAAAGTCGTCATGACACACAAAATCGAATTCATAGACTTGACGGACAGTGACAAAAACAAGTACAGCATGACTGTGATTTATTCAGCTATCAACTTGTATTTTAAAGTAAGCGACATTTTTTACTTTCTGAAATTAAAGGAATGGAGCATATTTACAAATATGTATGTCTCCGACTTAAAATATTTTTCGGATTTTCATTTACCCAATCAGCGGATGGACGTTGCCACTCTTTTCATTCCAGTAAATAGTCTATTCATGCTGTTACGTCTTCTGAAATGTGGCAAAGACTATGATATGAAAAAGCATCGCGATCTGATAACATTTTTGAGATTCATCGATGAGAGATGGAAAACAATTTTTGAGACAAGCGTGAATGCTGTTATCGTACGGAAGGAAAATCCACTGGATCTCTCCAAATCCGCCCAAACTGTGGACTGTTTATCGAAAAGTACGGATCTTCTGTCTTCTGAAAACTGAAAAACTGCTTGTATTGTACTGAAATTATCGTACAGAATAAAAACACATTTCTACCTCTTGATTTTTTTAGTCTGTCCTCTTAAATTTCGTTTAGGAGCTTTCAATTTTTGTAGTTGATTTTTAAATTGAAGGAGTTTCATCTGAGCAATTTCTCGTACATTTGTTACAGAAATTTCATACATATTCGCAATGTCTTCAACAAGCAATTTATCGACTTTGCTGTCCAATTTGTTTAATTCGTTCATCACCATGTCTAAGACTTCTTTTTCATTGATGAATTTTTTATAAATTTGTAGCAAGGCGAAATAGACTACATTGACAGGAGCAGCAAACTTCCTATAAATGTCTCTAATTATTTGAATGTGAGAAGATCCTTTATCACCATATTTTAAATTCAAAATGTAATTTTTAAATTCACCACTGTCAAAGTTGTCCACTGCTAATATTTCATTTAGAAAAACAGTTTCATTTCTGTTTGCTAAAATATTGATAAATTTTTGTGCATCTAATACATTGACATATTCGGAAGATTTTATCAATTTGTAAATATTTAATTCTTCGTGTGACAGCTTTACGCCCTGTTCCATAAAATCTTGCCATTTTGCATCGAATTTTCGCATATTATCATCGTGAATAAAAATCATATTTTTGGTGGTAAACGAATTTAAATCGAATTCTAAAATATCGGCACATTTCATGAGCACTTTTCGTAAAACAGCTTCTTTTGTGGTATATTGATTGGAAACTTTCATAACTTTAATTGCATAATTATACAAACTCTCGCTCAAATCTTTATCACAACAAGATGCCATATATACTTTATTTTAAGAAATTTCGCAAATTTATGTATCCTTTGGAGGGAAAACATTTATTTTTTTTATTGCGTCGCACATTTCTTTTTTTATTTTTCAAAATAAAAAAAACACCTTATTTTTTGAATAAAAGTCGCATTAAAAGAGGGGAGGGTTCTCTAAATGTCTTTCGTTCACATTTCTTACAAGGATATTTGTGATTTGATAGCACAGATAAAACAAATAAATTTTAATGAAGTCAACGAAGCATGTAACTTTGTCTTCGTCAATGAAAATTTATATAGTGGCTGTTACGGTGGAATTTTCCACCGTGAAAAAATAAAAGATTTTGAAAGTAGAAAAATGCCTTTCATTTTTGATATGATAACTTCCAATCTTTGTTTAATTTGGTGGGAAAGTTTATGTGACATAAAAGGCGATATGAGTTTATGTAAAGATAATTTTCGATTAGTCACCACAGAGATGTTTAAGAAAATGAAACGAAAACCAACGTTTAGCAAAATCAAATCGTCGTATACGCGGTTATAATTTAGCAATCAATAAATTTTTCATAATCGACTGATCTTTTTCAAATTCAACTATGGAATAATCAGCTTTGTTCAAAGATTTGTTGACATGATTATGAATGGTAAACCATAATTTAGCATAATCCGCTGAATTTTGTAATTCTTGCTTAAATTTTTCAGCAACCGTTTTATAATGCTCTTTACAAATAGAGCATAGGAGGGTTCTGTGTAGTGAATAAAGTACAAACTCCTTCCATATGTTTTTTGCTAAAGTTGCATGCTTTCTTAAATTAATAGCTTCCGCCATGAAATGCAATACTCGCCAGTAAAAGGGGCCAAAATCATCAGATGTTATGACAATAAGTTCAGAATATTTCCTCTCTATTTCTAATGGTTCTGCCGAAATAGTTAAAAGTTTCATTTTATTCAAAAAATTTCGAACCGAATCATAATAGCCTTCGTTCAATTTGTAAACCATGTCATCCAAACTGAAAAAATCTTCGTCGGTGAATTTTTTATTGTACAGAAGAGTTACAATGCTGTACGTTATTCTTTTATACATTGAAATCCAGTTGAAAATGTTCTGAGATTGGGGTATATAAAAGACATGTAATAACAGAGAATTATTTAATATTTTACCCAAAAACAATAAAAATGTGATAACTAATTCATCTTTGTACACAACAGAATTTTCTATATTCGAAAATTTACGTGCAAGGTCTGAGAATTTTGTATTGATATTAACATTTCCCAACAATAAATTCACTCGATCTTTTATCAAAGGATTGGGTAGAGAAGAAATCTGGAGTTGTTTCAGCTGGTGTTCATCTATATTATTTCTATGCGCCTGTTTCAATATTTTATAAGTTTGTCGATCCATACTTACTTATTTGAAACGTCACTGGGAAGTAATGCCAATTCAGTACTTCCTGTACCGACAGGACATTGCTGCCCGTAAAATAGTTTTGGAATAGAAGACTTAACGGGATATTCTATATTTTTTATCGATTCGTCGACGTAAATTTGCTTGACAGCTTCAAAACAAAGTCTATCTAAACCTGATCGATTTTTATTTTTCTTCAGACCATTTCGGTTCAGCGGTAATAAGGTTCCAGTATAACACTGATACCTCAGAATATTTATCATGTCTCTTTCATGTTTACTTTCGAGAGTTGTTTTTTTAAAAAATTGTAATTTCACCACAGCAATTAAATTAAAAAAATAACAAACTAATCCACATTTTTTATAAATATATTTTAAATCCGAAAAAGCCAGGATATTATTCTGATCGACGTGCCTTAAAATAAAACCTCTGTGTTCAGATTTTTGAATAATTTTCAAATAATTTGGAATAAAGCTCTCTGTTATGATGTAGTTTTTTAGAATCAGTTGTTGATTGTTCAGTGAGTCATTTGCATCCAGGCAATATGTTTCCGAAGGATTTATTTTCAATAATTCCTCTAATGTATAATTCTCAACAAAGATGGTTGTGAATTTACGCTTATTTGAAATTTCAAATATCTGATTTAAAGTGGTATAGATATTGAGCTCGAAATTGAGGTCCTTATTCAGAGGATAATTAACATTGATACAGTCTGACTGGATATCTTTCTGGTGTCTTTGATCTAGGGTGTATTGGGTGTAGATACTGGTGAATCTGCACGTGAGAAGTACACCATAATTATCGCCGGGACAAAGAAAATTTCTTTGAATTGCCTCACAAAACTTCAACAAAAACACACCTACCCGTTTTTTATGCACATTAAATATTTCTATATTATCAACATTTTTTAAATGTTCGTTAAAGATTCTCTTGATCGACGATAATTTGTGCAGTCGCGTAATATTTCTAATTCTCTTCCAGATCTTCGGATAGCGGCGTTGGACGTGATTAAAGATACGGTCAGTAACAAATTCCATGGAAATGATTTCTTTTCGTTATCGGATCGAAATTTAAAGGGGGATAAAAAAACATTTTTTTTTTGGGGGGGGGGGGGTGGCGGGCTGTCTGCAAATCGGACGAATTGTCCACTCTTTCCTTTATTTCCTCAAATGATTCAATTTGACGGTAATTAGATATGCCATTTCTTTTCTATGTCTTTCAGCTGCTTTCGTAATAAATCGTTTTCACGTGATAACTCAATATTTTTTAAATACATGTTGATTAATATATTATGGGGCGTGCTATCCCCCTCCTCTTTTAAATGTACATCTTCCCACATGTAATCGTACTTTAACAAAGCCAACAACCTATGAAACACATCGATAACTTTGAGAGGTACATTGGAACTTTTTACTTGCTCTATTCTATAATGCACATTTTCAATATTTTTCATAAACTTTCGCAACTGTATTTCGTCATCCAGAATACCTTTGGGTAGTAATTTATCGTCTGCATTTATTATTGTATTAATTGTTGAATTTATTAATTCGCGACACGTCCGCGATAAGGAATTTTCCGGAAAATATTTCATAAATAACTTCAAGGATTCGACGGATTGCCAATGTATTGGATCTACATATGAATTGTAAGAGACAAGTTTTAATGAATAAGGATTGATAATTTTGCCGAGCGCCTCACATTTGATGTCGTACATTTGCTGAATGTCTCTTAAATATTTTACAGGAGATTTTATTAAGCTTGGAATATAAGATTTTTCTTTCTGTAAAAGTTTCTTTGCAATTGCACCCCAAAATTCAGCATTCTTAAACACGAGATAAATATCGTGCGCATTTGTTAGAATATATTCTAATGTTTCTTGGTCTGTTTTTTCCGGCAATGGAATTGTATCTTCGAAATAGTTATTCGATAATGCACCATTCTCTAAATTACCGCGACACACGCGACTTAAATTATAATAGAAGTATCTGACGGCCGACGATTTAATTTCCACAGGAGAATTATGTTTCGCGTGGCATTTATCAATGAAATATTGATTGCCGCGTTCTATATATTGTATTATATTCTCTAAGTCGTTTATTATCATTAACTGACTCTGGAGTAAACCACCCTTTTCTATTGTTTCTTTTACGTTAATAACTTTCTGGAGATCGGTGAATAGTTGATTTATTAGCATACAACTGTTAGACTGTATTTCAAATTTTTTACTCCCAAACAGTAATGCTCGCAAAAATTTATATAAGTAAGGTAAATCCATCTTAATTTAGTGTAAAACTAACATGAAATCCGTGAAATGAAAGGTTTCGGTGTAGAAGGCGAGAACTCCTGGTTTCCCAATTTGAGATGTTAACCCGTATCGTCGCCAGGGTTGCCAGATTTGGCCTTTTCCTTAAATTTGTAAATTTGATAGTCACACCAAAAAATCTGTATAGTATTGTTTTTTAATGACATACGTTTCGCGATTACCTGAAGTTCTTGTTTCAGAATTTTTTATGTGTTTTTTTTATTTGGAAATTTTTAGCCAAGCTGGCATCTCAGTTACTTTTGTCTCGTAATTGGTGCTTGCTTTGGGAAGTTCTTTTAAATAGGGATAAACGCTCGTACTTTCATATTTTTCAAATTCTGATTTTGCAAGAGTCACTATCCATCTGGACATTTCAGGTGCATAATATATTTCGATTCCATTACTTCTCAATAACTGCGGCAGTTCTTTGAAAGAAAGAAAATAGGGATTCAGAATGTGCCAATTTTTGTACAACACCGACGGCGTAGTATATTTACACACGGGATATTTATATAAAAGAGCGTAAGTTTGGGCATGTCGGTGTCTTGATAGATTTTTAGCTAGGACTGTGTCGATTATTTTCTCACACTCAATCGTGTGATTCCATTTCATAATTCGTTCATGACACTCTACGATTTCAAGAAAAGTTACCAAAAAACATTCCCTTGTGTGCACCCAATACCATTCATTATCAAAAATATATTGACTAAAATTGTAAGGCCAAATTTCACTTATCTGCAAATTTTTATTCTGAACATAGTTTTGGAGTTCGAGAATTAAGTGATCGGTGGTTAAATTGGAAAATTGTATAAAACATACAGGCTGCTCCCCATTTATGTAAAAATATGTAAACAACTGTACTTGAATGGGGTTTTTAGATGGATTTTTGAAAATATTTGCACAGGCGTCATATCCGTCTGTAATTAAATAATTACCTAAATTTTGAGAATCAAATTTAATGCCAAAATTACCATATTTAGGGTCACACACGCAACCATATTTCGGATCAAACTTTGTATTGGTGAGTGGTTCACCATTAAAAATATTAAAAGAGCAAGGATTTTTCAGACATTTTTTAGCCGCAGGAAAATTATTTAAATATTCGGGGTGAAAAACACCAGATGCCTGTGAAATATGAATTTCGTCAGAACCGCACACTGATTTCTCCGTTTCTGAGGGTAAAAGCTTCTCACAACCTAATCGGGGTACTGTGACGGATTTATAACCTTTTTTGCAAAGGCATCTCGCTTCAGACATATCTTGAATAAATATAGAATTAAGCTGACCGAACGGCGGGCAAGCAATATCGAAATCGCAATTGGCACCTTCAAATTTTTGAGAAACAATATTGGGATAAAGACAGGTGCATTTGAGATATTGTTTGCCATTCAAATCCTCTAATACCCAAGTTCCTGTCAATGGATTACAATAATTGGTGCCACGATAAGTGGGATAGCATTTATTTTGAAAACATTTTTCATCGTTATTGCAATCTGAATTAGATACACAAGTTTGATAAGGGGCGAGAATGTTAAACTGTAAATTTAATTTTTCGAATGAAAACTTGGTGTCTTTTGGTACCAGGTAGTAATAAAATATTGTAAAGACATAAACTATTAACAAAAACCATAGAAATATCATACTGTTTTCTTAATTTTAATCTCAAGTGTCTTTAAAAAAGAAAATTGGATTTTCGTTTCTCATTTAAATTTACAACTGCGAGAATATTTTTGTTCTTGTTCGAGTGAGATGATTCTGAAAAGACAGTTAGAGAATGGTTTCTATTTTCAAAATGATCCTTTAAAAATAGTTGAATGCGTTGAAAAAGTTATAATATTTCAATCATAAAATCACTTATGTTTTGAAATTAAACTGTATATATAGATAGTAATTATTTTCTCATAAGAATCAAAAAAAAAAAAAAAGAATGCCTCACACATGATGATATTTTCCATTCGAAAATTTCTGATAATTCAATTTTTCCTCCTGCCCCCGCTCAGTTTTTCTTTTTTGAGGACAGAATTTTATTTTTCCCTTTCACACTAATTCTGATTTTCAATGATCTCTTGCCCTCTCAAGAGAACCAACAAACTATTAGAAATGTCCTTTTCATTCAACGAACCAAGATTGGTTTTATAAATTTTGGGAAAGCAGTCTTACCCATTTTTAGCTGCGTTCGTAATTATATAAATACGTAGCAGTCGTCGTTCGGTTCGTCCGCATATAACAGGGCAAAAACTACCCAACCGAATGGTCTGAAATTTTAAATATATAATTGTTGCAAAATTTTGTCGAGTCATTTCAAATTTTATGAAAATCGGATGTATAGTTTAATGACAGGGACAGTCCCGTTACATTACAGCCAATGGGAAAAAATATTGCAAGTGCATTTTAATGATATTATAGCCTTTCCAACAGAATGAAATACACACGTACTAAAATATACATTCAGTACAATATGCGGTGTAAAACAACATTTATAAAACTAGTTATAGTACTAACGCACCTCATTTGCCACGAGCAATTTCCAACTTTTTTTAAAAAAAAGGACCAAAAATTGGCAGGGAACTGTCTTTGCTTTTTTCCCTCAGCCCCATTTTAAAGACACCAGCAAATTTTTTTTTAAATTTTTTTTTTATAGGGAAATGTGATTGGTGCAAAAATGGGGGGACCGTGATTGGTTGATTCAGAAGACATAAAAAAGTATGTTTTATTTCAAATATTAGTTCATTATGTTCACTGACAGCAGTGTCGATTCTTATTTGTTTAGCTCTGAATTTTTCAGTCAATTTGAACGCGAGAGTGAGAAAAAATATCTCTTCGTTGAAAATGATTTAATTTTTATAGACGAGTGTGTTCATCCAAGTCGAAATAAATCATTTGAAAGGTGGATCAAGTGTGCTCAAAAAGATAGCTCTGATGATCTTGACACGCCATATAATTTTAAGCAGATTACAAATCGGTTATCTAAATCAAAAGCTACAACGAATCGCAAAAATGCGGATTTACGGGAATTTCAAATGTTTAAAAATTGTTTTCTAGTGAAAAAATTTTTTACAACAGGTTTCAAAAAAGTAAAACCGAATGAACTTCACGTTTTAACGACAACTAGTAGAAATCTACATATTTTTTTCCCGAAAAGTGAAATGAACTTAGAAGATGGAACTTTTGACGCTAAAACTGAATATTTGTATGACAAATACTCTTTGACTAAATATACAAAATTAGTGTTTTCACCGGGACAAGAGTACATTGTAGTGTCACCTGACAAATGTTTTTTTTTCTTCGAAATCCAACCTGTCGTCGCTTCTCAAGAAAATCCTCTCATTTAGTGTGTTCTGTTCCAACAGAAATTTCGTTCCGTATTCAAAATATTAGACGGTCTTAAATTATCTGGTAAATCTTTCATGTGGACTGAAGTATTTTGAACTGTGCGATTATTAAAGACTCTTGTTTTTAATTGATAAAAACTATTAGTTCCTTTAGTCGTACCAAATACACACAAATAGGAAGGATTGCATATTTTTGTTGTAGTCACAAAACCATAACCTTCTTTGTAAAATAGGTTGGCATATGTTGTAATGCCAATGCCATCCTTTGTCTGTTGCGGCAATTTATGTTCGTCTGTTAAACAATTGAAAAGAATAAATCTCATAAAAGGTGTGAATGTATCTATTGCAATCATGTTGTCACTCGTAACAGTCATTATTTCGATATTCTTAAAAACTGTGACATAATCCTCTGTATCAATGATTTTGTTCATTTCATGTATTCTGTTTGACACGGTCACGTGAAGAGATTTGTGTGAAGCTTCTGTTTTTTTAAATAAATTAATCTCAACGCCAGTTTCCTCCTGCGATGCAGGAGGAGCTCCTGTTTTTACGATAAATAAATTTCTAATAATTTCCAGTTGATATCTAGATTCGCCCTCAGAAACTTTCCCCCGATTTGATATTAAATTGTTCAAATATGCATGCATTCTTGGATTTAATTTATAATTAAAAAAATTTTCGGTTGGAGGCAAAGCACCAAGATGCTGATCGATTAAATCCCGAGTTGGAAATAGTACCGTATTCTCATCGAAACTCAATTTATCATCCACAATTAAAAAGGGTCCAAAATAAGTAGATTTAGATTCATCTTCAAAAACATGAAATTTTATTTTAAGACCAAACACCTGTGATAAATGAAAAGGGCATATGATATTTTTAAAGGTTTCTGGTGAATTATTTACACAACTTCGATTATCGCACGAAAATATACATCTTTGTGATTTGTTTAATACCATACTTACTTTTTAAAGACCGGGAGGAGAGGCAAAGAAAAAAAAAATATCTAAAACAAAGTGATGGGGAAAAAAAGTTTCGTCCCGAAAAGAATTGCTAAAATCTTTAATAAAACACCCAAAGTAAAATCTGACTTAAAGTTTATGAAGTCCATAGACGCCCCAAAAACAGACTTGGAGTTGAAGACCCGATTAAACGGTATAAAAAATAAATCTTTGTTGAAACGAATTTTAGCTTCTAAGTTAATTATAGGTGGTGGAATCGCAATCGGAATATCTGCGGCATATATCGACAATTATATGAAGGGGAATACTGGTTGTTTTTTAGAAAAAGGCGATGAAGTTTGTAAACTCACAATGTTAAGCTGCTGTAATCCTCACGCATCCAGTTATGTGGAAACATGTGACGCTCAAATTGTGAAACGATTGATTGTAGATAAAGAAGCGTGTAAAAGCTATCTCATAAGTGATGCGAGCTGTTGCAAACAATGTGATTGCCAGTATCATCACTGCGAAAAGGATGAAAAAATGTCTTGTCGCATAGCTACAGTCGCGGAAGCCGTGACCTTTTTCACAGATAATATGAAAGAAACTGTCGGTGATACTATCCACAATATCCTATCGTCCTCAATCGTTATGAAAATTTTCTTAATCGCTTTTCTTGCCGTGTTAATAGGTCTCGTTATTTATAAATTCATTTAACGAAAACAAATAAGACAAAAAAATGTTTATTGTTATTATTATTATTGTTTTATTCAAAAAATAAGAATGAACATGATTGATCTCCAGCAACTGGAAAATTCTTATACCGGTGTAGATGCACTAATAAATGAATATAGACAGACATTGGGTGATATTTATAAACATACACACATGACAAAATATAATCGTAATAAGATTATTTTCCACAGTTACATCACTTTGGACTTGGTTCGAGACCAAAAAATCAGGAAAAGGGTAGAACAGTACATCACCGATTTACTCCTGTATAAAGAAAAGTATGGATTTCTATATTTTCTGAACACTCAAAAATTATTGATACCACTGCATTTAATTTTTAATGGAGAACTCGTTATTGATCCCTCACAATACATTGAAATAAAAAATGAAATACACACTTTAGCATCCTTATTCTCATGTCCCGATAAAAACATAATCTTTTACAAAATAACATTGATTGAAATTTTATATTTTTTAACAATTTTAGTAAATCCTCATTTGAATTGGATCACAGTAGATTATATTTTACGTGGCAATAAAACGCACGATTACATCATTTCAGCTAAAGATCGTATTATACAAAGAACATGGCCCATCTCTGTTGGTTGATCGTTTCAGCAATATTCAGGAATACTATTTCGTAACTTTTCGATTTCTTACAGGTACATTTCTGACAGTATCCTTTGACGAGCATTCTGCCATTTTTCATAGCGTAATATTTTGGATCCTCAAATTTTGTTACTTTGTCACATCGATAGCAGTGTGAGAGCAAATTGCCAGAACTTTCGCGATACATTCTTAATTGTAAATAACATCTCTTACAAAATATTTTTCTTTTGTTGTAATTCAAAAAAAAAAATTAATTTAAAAATTCTAGAAATATATTTTTTTTTGCAACCATAGTATATAATGAATAAAGTTATGTCATTTGAAAAGACTTTGTTTGCTTTTTTTGGTCCAAGTTATAAACGCTATATTCCCTACCTTAACAACATCAATTTGTATTGTATGTTTATAATCACGTTGATTTTGAGTTGTTTAATATACACATTGCATCATTTCGAAAACGACTGTGAGAACTCGTTTATCAAACGTGTTAAGTCCTTGCGAATGAAAAATGAATATAAATAAGATTTCGCAATACATCTTAAGAAACTACGATGAAAATGTTGAAAATTTCATTCGGTTACTGGATGGTATAAATTGTGATTTAATTTATAATGGTCGTGGTGTGACCCATGCCATTTGTAATAAACAAATCTATGCATGTTCCATACGTCTTCGCGTGAAAAGGAATAAAATATTAGATACCATATTCCCCATCATGTTCGGTTCAAAATTAGATATGGCTATTCGGAAATTTCACATAACAGAATTCCAATCGTTAGATAAAATACCCAACATTTTAGATTTATGGAACGAAAGCGGCGATAATAAGACATTCGAAAAGGCAGATATAGCGATGACCTGTTTTCTTATCAATGGTATTTTAAAACAAATACCGTTTTATATCACCAATGACTCGAGCAATGTTCACATCGTGAAAAAAAGTATTGCCAGGCTATATCGTTATAATTCAGAAGAGAAGGGAAAACAGCTATCGATGTATTTCGATAATATTGAAGGTTACGACCGCAGTGATCTAGTTTTGAAATTAAATAATGGCGCGTCTTTCAAATTTGAAAAAAGTTCAGATGTGTTCAAAATGGTCAATGATTTTTTTCAATCTCCGTTTAACGTGAAACCCAAAATATTGTTCAAAGAAATTTTTTCAAAAGGATTTAAAATCGATAATATCGAAAACAAAGTTGTCATAAGTCCAGGTTATTTATTTTACAAGTTGTTTAAGAAGACATTATACGTTCCTCTAAAAAGCAAAGATTACGCTCTCATTCGTAAAAAACACTTGATTGTTATCAAATCCATTGAAAACGGTGACTTGTTGCATATCTTATCAAAGAAAACTATATTCCACAAAGAAATGAATTTTAAAAATAAAATGGTTAATAATAACGTAAAAACCGAGATGCCACGCGAAATTAGTCAATTTGACCAAATTGTTATGGATCGGAAATCGACCTGCTATCGGGATGTTAATTGTCAATACTATCCCTATTTCCCTTATTTATCTCATCTATGTGTCATTAAACTCTCAAAAAAAGTAAAATCGAATTCTGCATTGTCCTTTAACGATAGTTTTTTCGGTTTTTTAGGTCTGTTCGGTACATCCGAAACCAAAAACGTCGGGCGTACGATGATTCTCGCTAAAGACACTTTTGTCTCGACTCGTGATAACGTGGATGAGCTGTATAGCGTGTTGAATCTAGAGGAAGGTTCTGACGCCGTTTACGTCGTCATTAATGCTGCTTGTATTGAAGTAACACACACAACTTTCGCAGGTATCGACCTCTTGGAGTTAAAGCGATCTTTAGAATTCATTGAGTGCTATCAATCCGACAATTTTATCCACATAAATTATAAAAGTGGGCTGCTCTTCAAAAAACTAGAAGAAGGGTTGTGGGTTACTTCGAGGGAAATTCATTTTTGGATGAATAGAGTGTACGGCTTTGCTAGCATAGAGGAACTCATTACACTCAAAGGGTATGATTTTATCGTTAGTCACAGTGCCGATATAATAAAATACTTCAAACACAATAATTTCAATAAAAACATATTAACTTTAAATCATTTAAAAAATTCCATATTATCGCATACACCAGACTATAGCATTTATTTCCTCGAAACAGTAAGTGCTTATTCAGAACTCACGGAAAAACACGCGCCTCTGCTGGAACCCGAGAACAAGCTTTCCGAGTTTTTTGCAATGTACGTGCCCAGAATCAATTTAATGTATTCCAGTTTTAAAGGATCCACCCAGGAAGATTGCATTGTGGTGAGTTCTAAAATAAGAGCATTCGATTGCTATCGTATGTATACCGTGAAAGTTAAGTTTGAGAATGAATCGACGAAATATTTTCATGTCACGAATGGGCCACAAAATCCAGCGGAAAGAAATAGTTTTCTAGGAACAGTGGTTTGTCCAACAAATCCGGTTTGCATAAAATCGCACACAATGCATTTACACACAAAAACTCTCGATGAAAACATTGTTGAAATTTATTTCACAAAACCAAGATTTTCGGTGTTAAAGTGGAAGATGTCGGGACTATTTTTGTTCATATGTATCTATTCTTTTCATAAACTGAGCAGTGGCGATAAATTGTGTAGTTTCAATGGTCAGAAAGGTGTCGTCGTTTTATTCAACGAATTGCCAAGATCAAAATTTATAACTCCAGATCTGGTTATAAACCCTTACTGTTTAATTTCTCGACAAACAATGGGTCAAATACAAGAAAGTTTAGATTTGGGAGGAAAAGATTACGACAACTTGCTAAACAGTGATGGCAAACCGATCGGTGGTAGCGCATTTATAGGTCCAGTGCATTATTTCCCGGTAAATTATTGGAGTTCCGAACAGATGCACTTGGCCGATAACTGCGTTCGAGAAAAAATAACGGGTCAATACCTCAAAGGACGCGCCGGAACTAGTAAAATATCATTTATGGAAACCAATGCTATTTTAGGTCTGGGTGCTGCGAATATATTGGAAGAAAAATTATTTGAACACAGTGACCGAATTATTTGCGGAGATATCCCCCTCCCGAAAAGTGTGAAGGTATGTGAAGAAGATGCAAAGTCTTTCAAATGCAATATCACGTATACAAGCATACCTGCTGTAAAAAAAAAAGAACGAACCGATGTTGCATAAAATAAGCATGAACTTTCAACAGTACACCCATTATTATGGACTTTTCCATGGAGTCTCTGAAACTGAAGTTATAGAGAGTTGCATAGTTTACAAGCTCGAAAAAGTTTCCTGGGCAAAATCTATTGTTTTGAAATTAAAAACATTTCAAAAAGTCTTTTATGATTCCGAAGAGAGTCTAAAACCCCTTTCAAACAGTTTAATGAAGCATTTTAAATTGGATACACCGCGTACTGTGTTCAAAACAGACGAATCCTTCTCCATATTATACGGCAGTACTTGTTTGGTGTATCCAAAATCCGACGGATCTATATGTGTAGCTGCATCAGAGTATTTTGTGAATAATTTTTCAACATTTCAAAAATATATGACAAAGCTGAAAGCAGAACGCGTTAGTGAAAACGTATATTATTATATGAGTTCAGTGTTTTTTCTCGATGCCTACGATATACCATATCCCGGATGTGATTATTTCAGTATGAAAAACACTAAAAACTCCCTATGTAGAATCTGTTTTATAATGGACTATCAAGATTTATTCAGACTACATGAATTTGTCCGTAATTTAGAAAATGAAAATGACATATTTCACAAACATATGGAGACGAAATGTGTCACTGCCACAATTTCAGATTTCATCGATCCTCTACCGACAAATGAAATATTTATTCCCACAACGCATTACGAATACACAAACACGATTATAAAAAAACTGTGTTTTAAAAATCCGAATTTTATCCTTCACGATATTATCAACTCTCATTATATATTTGCGGATATAGGCATTGTAATCGAGTATCCTATATGTTTATCGTATACATCGTTAAAACAATTCAATGAATCGCGTCGTTATTATTGTTTTGCTATTAACTGTCATAAACCCAAACAGTTTTTGCTTCTCCAGTCCCCGTACGATAGGTATTATCAGTACAACTATGGCATAAAAGACGTCAATTGGACTCCCCTCTATTATGAACCAGTCCCCAAAACAAATCCGCCAGAGATGAGAGATGTCGTATTGAATACCAATGTTATCGGGTATATCTACAGAAATACATTTTTCTGCCTAAGTCACCCCAAACTGTCTCGATATACCGAGAACAGAAATACGAGATTCATGTTAAACACGTTAACATTTAATATCGAGGACGATGATGACGTGAATATAGTCTACATGCATAGATTTGATTCTCAACTTATCATTTACTGTGTAAAACACAAAGCTTTACCCTATGACATGTGGTGTTTAAAACAGTCCAAAGATCGCATAAGCAATTACCGAACCAACCCACTTCCGTACTTGGTTCGAAATTGGGCTACAGAAATCGTATCGAAACATTCAGCTGCACCCGAAGTCAATTGGGGAGACTTACGCTTTATCACATTTATGTTTTTGTTGGCGAGACACAAAATTTGTTTCAGTGTACGTGAAAGTGACACGAGAGAAATAATTTATGAGGGCGAAAAAGATATCATTTTTCAAATAGAAAAAAGTGCAATTCAATTTATTAATAGAAGACGACTAGATTTCTTAAGCGCCCAAGAAACAGAAAAAGAAGAGCATAGCTGTAAAATTGTGTAAATCATTCCTTTAATCAGAACCGTTCGAAAAAAAAACCTTGCCTTAAAAAAAAAATAATAATTGCAAAGCCATTGTTGAAACTTTCAAAAGAAAATGTTAAAAAAAAAAGTAGACTGCTTTTAAATAGACTACTGAGTGGAGGAACTAAACTAACTGATTACCATGTCATTGCTTGTAAATTTGTGTTTAAACGTTATCATTCGTGAATTTGCCAGATTTCACTACGCTTTTAAAACAACACTTTTCGAGCATTATTTGCAGTTTTTGCAGAGAAATTACTCGCTTGAAATTATCACCAAACTATATATTGCTGGAAATCTACGTCACCGCTATCTTCGATTTTTATTGAACCCGAATCTCAAACAATTAGATTGTCGTTGGTTAGACGATTTAAATGACAATATCCTAAAACGTTTACCAAATCTGACTCAAATTACCTTTAATTTCTTATGTCGCGATGAACATCTGAAAATGATAGCCAATCATTGCCCACAACTTCTCGAATTGAATGTTAAAAGCTCTTACGTTACTGACAGAGGCATCGAGTACCTCTGTCAAAATTCCCAGTTACAAACACTACTTGTTAATTTTTGCGAAATTACAAGGAAAGGCATAAACTATCTTATTCAAAATTTACCCTCCCTTCAAAACATTGATTGCAATTCTTGCATTCCTGAATTGTTATACACGTTACATAAAGATGATGTGACCAAAGCGCGCAAATACAATTTGACCAGCCTTAATTTCGCAGCAGTTGGAGATTTCTCACATAATTTTACAGATATTCTAAAAATTTCTTTAGCTGTTTGCCCCAAATTAAAATCTGTGGAATGGTGCCGTGTATTCAATCAACAACAGCTCGATTCGTTTAAAAATTTACCATTAGAGATTTTGAATTTAAAATTTTTTAACTCTGACATTAATACGGCTAATTTTTTTAAAAGTAACGGATTTCACTTAACTTGTTTGAGTGTTGAAAATTGTACAATGTCCATATCTGACCTAGCTGTAAGTTGCCCTAAACTCCGTTTATTGTCCATAACTAATGTCACATTTACAGATAACTCTTTCCAATTCATATTCAAATATTTAATGAAATGCAATATATTTTGTTATAATAAAAATTGCGCATCTATTAAAGCAATACAATCCATTTTATTTTGTTCGCCCAAATTGGAATACGTTAGTTTTAACTGCTGGACTTTGTCGCCCGAAACAAAAGACCACATCGTACAATGCTGTAAAAATCGTATCCTAAGAAGGATTTTTTTCAACTATTCCGGTGTTGATTGGCCCTTCGTCACAACACTTCTTGAAAATGCCCCCTCTCCACCCATTATATATCTCAACAGTAACCGATTGAAAATAGTACCCGAATACCTTCGCCGCTATCAAGTCTATACGAATCGTTATCCAGAAGAATATTTTTTTGAAGCACGGACCATACCTTTACTGTACTTTTGGTAGCTACAAGGGCAGGGCACCTTTTTGAATGAGAATCACTTTTGTACTGCGATTTTTTTTACAGAAAAAAATCCCCCTATTTAATAAAGTCGAACTGTTGTGATTGTAAAATGAAGCCCCTTTTACTGTTCAATGCTTTGACACAAAAAAAAGAACCATTCATTCCTGAAAATGCAAACGATGTTAAAATTTATTGTTGTGGTCCTACCGTCTATGATACGCCCCATCTTGGCCACGCGAGGACCTATATTTTTTTAGATGTTCTACGTAGAATATTGCGGAATCAATGTGCCTATCGCGTTCGTTCTGTAATGAATGTGACAGACTTGAGCGATAAAATCTTCGAGAGAGCAGCCTCAGATCGTCCACATATCCTTGCCCAGAAATATGAACGCGAGTTTTTCGAAACCATGGATAAGTTGAACGTGGAAAGAGCAGATTTTACGCCTCGCGTGACCGATTTTCTAGATGTCGGAAAGAAATTATCACAAACCTGTTTGTCGAAAGAGTTTGCTTATCATGAATCCAACAGTTCTCCCACCCTTTATTTCAATACGGAAACGTATTTAAAGCAATTTGGACGTGCGTTTCCCGATACACAAAAGCGAGACGAGACCCTTCGAATACTCAAAGCAGAGGGGAAAAAAAGAGATACGAGAGATTTTGTGTTGTGGAAATCTAAAGAGTGGATCGATGCCACAGGAAAAGTTTGCAATGAAATACCTGGCTGGCATACGGAATGCGCTGCCTTCGCAATACACTATTTTGGAAATTCTGTGGACATTCATCTAGGAGGCATCGATTTACAATTTCCACATCATGAAAACGAGATAGCTTTAGGTCGTGTGTATTTCAATAAAAAAAAATGGATTCGCTTCTGTTTGTATACAGGTCATCTTCATGTGGAAGGAGAAAAAATGTCCAAAAGCTTAAAGAATTTTAAAACCGTAAATGAGATGTGTTCGAAAGGATACTCGGCTTTAGAAATTCGTTATATGTTTTTGAAATTTGCTTACGACAAACCTATGGCATTTCAAGAAGACGAATTGAAAAACGCTCAAAGATCGTATAAACAATTCACATATCATCTAAAAAAAATTGAACTGTTTCTACTCGAATTGAAAGATGCTGAAGATAAAGGAAAATGTGACGAACAATCGGTATTAGGGGAGCTTAATTGTGTGAAAGCGAGTATAGATGATTTGTTAATGGACAATTTAAACATACCGGAGGCCCTAAAAGTACTCGAAGATTACGTTCGAAAATTATCGAAAACCATACGAGGAAAATCTTACGAATCGCTTCAATATTGTTTCAATTACGTTTTATGGATGACAGAAACATGCTTTGGTTTACAATTAAACCATAAATCCAAAAAATCTGAATTATTATATCCTATTCTTAAAAGGTTTCGAGCTGAGGTACGAGAGTATGCTTTGATGATAAAAGATCGAGAACCTTTATTGAAACTGTGTGACGAAGTCAGAGATTACATGCATCGAAATGGTTACATAGTGGAGGACTAAAAAAAAGTACATCTGAATGTAAAAAAAAACTAGTCGGATGTACCAATCCCAAAACTTTCTTCTATCTCATACATGTTAATACTTCAAAATTCGCTATCACACTGCCAAAATTAAATGACAATCTATGCATCTCATGAGGATTCTAACGATACGAAATTCCGTGCATTAGTTCTTGAGATATGACTATCGCTGAAATCGTCTAAATTCAGCAAAATGCTGCCTAGCAGCGCCACCTATTGGGTGATTTATACCAAATCCTAATCAGCAACAATTTATGTCAACGTCTGACTGAATCTGAAGTTTGGAGAAAATCCGTACATTAGTTTTTGAGATAGAGCAATAGCGAAAATCGGGAAAATTTCTGGATAACAGCGCCACCTATTGGGTGATTAACACCAAAACCTAATTAACAACAACTTGTGTCAACATACCATTAAATCTGAAGTTAGATGAATATTGGTCCACTAGTTCTATTGAGGCAATCGTGGAAAAGGCAGCAGACCTGTTGAGCGATTTGCACCAAAAACTAATCAGCATCAATTTGTATCAGGGACTAACTGAATATGAATTTTTATTAAAATCCGTGCATTACTTCTTGAGATAGAGCGCCCACAAAATTTGTGTCACAGACAGACATTTTGTAAAAACATGTTTTTGGGGAACCCTAAAACGTGTAAATCCGTCGAAAACCGGAATTCGAAAATTTTCATGAATCCAATACTTTCTTCTTGTAAAGATAGAAGAAAGTAAAAAAAAAAAAAATCAGAGATTATAAATGAATGTCTGCTTTTTTTACGTCATCATGCATCGAAATGGTTGTTACATCGTGGAAGACTAAAAAAAAGTCCACCTGAATATAAAAAAAAAAAAAAATCTCCGCGACTATAAATAAATATTCTGTTGCTTTTTTTGCGTCAGTATGTCTGATAAACTGGTCCTTTTAAAAAAGCGCTTGCAAACTTATAGTTATCGAACAGATATCTTATATTTTCAATTAGTATCGCGTCGTATGAACAGCCGCCTAAAATTTATATTAAACGATAGAGGAGAGTTTCACCTTAATGATTGTGTTTGGAGTATGAGGGGAGCGGTTGAGGGGCCAGACACGTGCTATTGCTACAAAGCGAAAGAAAACCCCGAAGAGTTTTTCGAAAGACGAATAAAAAATCCCTCAAAAGATGCTATAATTGACAACACCACGGATTGTAAACAGTCTCCATTGAAAGCCGATAAAGAAGAAAATGAGAAGGATTTTTATGTCTGTCGAGTTCTAGATTCTGAAAATGTTAGTAAATGGTACGAAGAATATAAGAAAATAACACATGCACTCCAGTTTCAAGTACAAGTTCGAGAATTGAACAAACAGAGCGAGATTGACGCCTTTTACAATACGGAAAGTGGAGAATTTCATCTTACAGACTGTATACGAAGTGTAAATTGTGATCTGGGTCCGGATACTTGTCATTGTGCAAAAGCTATGCAAAATCCATGGAAATATTTGGAGACCACATATCACTATATAGATTTGAAAAAAGTAATAGAAGTCATCAAACAACACAAAATACCCGTCCGCTATTGAATTGTATCACTATTACTATTATGTAATAAAAAATTGAGGCCCTTTGTTGTCGACTATCTTTGCGCACTATTTTGCCTGTTACTTTATTATTTCAATTATCTTTGACTATATGTGATTTGAAATAGGGCCAAGGCTAGCATTTTTTTAAAGGGTGAGGGGAAAAAAGAACAACCTTGAACCGGGCTTCCTGATAGGCTAGTATTTTTTTTAAAGGGTGAGAAAACACCCCTAAAAATGAAGTCGACTGATCCTGCCTTATAAAAAGACCACGAGATTTGGAAGTCTCGGAAAACTTGAGAGTAGTAATATGAATCCTAATAATCATTATGAGTTTTATCGTATCGATAATATGGATCCCAAAATCATTTCAACGCTTATGAAACAATATCCATTAAATGACACACAACGGCATTTGTGTGATACGCTGCAAGTCCCACACTTTGCGTGGTCTATTTATGAGTCTAAAAAATACACCCTGATCGACATCTGGATAGCAGATCAGAGGGAAAATAATAATATTTACATCAAATTATTTAAAAATCAAATCAAAGCAATGAATCTAAGCCATAATGAACAATTGTTCATTATGATTCTTGAAAAAATTATTCAACGAACGTCCTATTTTGTCTTTTATTCTCCCACCAGTCTACAAGACGCCTGCATCAGCAAAATTTCTCAATTAGTAATGCATAAGGATAGAAAAGAAATTGAAGCGTTTCTACCCAAACGGATTCTTTCGCAAGTCGAAGACCAGGAAAGGCTGTCGCAACACTTTCCGATGCCGTACGATGACCATAAAACAGTGACTCTAATATTGTGGCTTGAAGCGCGTCAAGCTAGAAATATGCTGCAAGAAGTTTCAATGCCAGTTTTGGGAGAAATGATCCACTTTAGCGATACCGAACATGATTATAAATATGACTATTTCCGCAAAGTTGATGGTTGCGTATTTCCTAGAAAATACGCATTTTGGTTCCAAACTTCTACGTTGGTGCACGAGGAATTTCAGAAAGCATCTCGGGTGAAAGTGGTTCATTTTTATTTTACGAGAAATAACCTTCGTTACGACTTATGCATGAACTGTATGAAGCTACGCTTGTCTTTGTTGTATGGTGTGAAACATGGTACATTTGAAAGATTTTTTTATAATCACAACGAAGGTCCGTTTTTCATAAATTACGACATTCAGAACCCCGACAATTGGTGTGCAAGTTGTAAGAGAGTTCCCCTTTTTCAAATACTGATGCCAGAAGAATACAAAATACTCTACGCCCACAGTCCTGAGACGCAAGGATGGTTTCCAATCAAAGTGGAGCGTTTCATCTAAGTTGTCCGATATCGATGATCAGTTTGGGAAGAGGTAGTTAAGAAGGAACGGAAAAGATGGGGAGAGGAGGGTGTATAAAAAATGCAAGCTCATAGGACTATTTTTTTATGACGTCAGGTGGTGTTTTGTGATTGGTCAGTTCCCTGTTATTTAAAGGAAACCACTTTCTCAAAGTATGATGTATTCGAAAGGAGATGTTTTTCCAAATGCGTTTCCTATATCATTGTAACATCTACCATTTATTGGGAGGTGTCAGTTGCAACGGAAAATTATATTTTTCTGCTCTAGACGTGGGTCTTGCTCTAAATCAGGCCAATGTGTATGGTTGGGCCGAAACAGTTGCCAGCTGCCAATGGAAAGACATTTTACATGACTGTGATTCTTTACTCGGAACAAGATGGGTTATTGAACATCATGCATTAATGCAATTGCTTATGTGCCGCCGTTTTACCTTGCAATCATCCCAAGTTGAACAAAATCTCTTGGGTATGCTACAACAAAGACACTTTCGTGTTGTGCAAAATTTCAGCGAAAATATGATTCAATTGGAGGAATGCACGGTACATGAAGGGAAATCTTTTCTTGCCTGGAAAAAAGACTTCCGGAATAGAGTTTTGCAACCGCCACAGTGGTTATTAGACTTGGGATTGAATCCGTAACGAGAGATCCTCAGATACTTTCTCCATTTTTTTTTAAAATCTTGCTTGTTATTTAATGATGTCCAAATTTATTGAGAATATGTATAAATAAATTTTCTTTAATAAATTTACTTTCAAACCGAATTTATTCTTCTCAAAGTTTTATTATACTTGCTCTTTTTTTTTACAAGACTTGATCTCACAGTTTCTATTTATTTTATTGTTATTCTTTTTTTTTAATAAACACAAGAATATAAAAGTAAGTATGGTCCTTGAAATTGATAAACCTGATCAAATGAAACGAAAAATGTCCACGGAAGAAATTCCTGATCCAATAAAAAAAGCAAAAACCTTTGATGCTGACAGGATGAAACGAAAATTGTTATCAACTGATGAGGACCCGGTGAAGAAAATGAAAACTTCAGATTTGAATGTACTAAAAGAAATGCAAAATAAGTTAAATCAAACCGACGCTAATATCAACGCCGAAATTGAAAGAACGAAACAAAAATATTTCGTGTCATACTTTAAAAAGGTATTAAAAGAAATTCCAATTTGCAGTGATGTAATTGATTTAGATTCCATCGAAGAAAATAGAGATGGTTTTTTTAAAACATTTTCGATTGCAAAAACTTGCGTAAATTCTCATTTGCAATTAAAAAAAATCATGGCATTCAATTCCATTTTTGATATGGTTCACGGGGTAATAGGAAAATTTGTCCATGATAAATATGTGAGACCCAGTTTGAAAAATTTTTTATCAGAAAGTTCTTTGAGTAATGCCTTTGTTAAGTATCAAGAATCTTTGATTAGTGAAGACCGGGAGAAAATTCTTGAACTTCACTGTGTTGCTTATTTGATTCAATTGGAAATTCAAAAGCAAGAAGTTCTCCAAATTCCTAATCCTTTATACAATAGATTCACACAACAAATGTCTGCTATTAGTAAATATATAACTGAAATCATTAAAGAAATAGCTATGAAACCTTTAAATCAGACATCAGAAAGTAAATAAATATTCTAACATTTGAATTTTTTTTTTCAAAAATACGAAGGATATTTTTGTTTTTAACCGAACCTCATAACAATTTTTTTTGTAAAAGAACCTGTTGGATTCAGAAGAAGGGGAACCCTCTTAGCTTTCCTGTTAAAAAAATATTTTTTTTTTGTTCTCGTTTTTTTCCAAAATCTTTTTTGAATTAAAGAACTGTTATTATAAGTCTTTGTTTCGAACTTTTTTTTGTGCTTCAAAATTGATGATTCCAATGAGTTAGATTTTGAACTTTCACGTTCCGATAATGTGTTAAGATATGTGGATGAAAAGTTCTACTCTAAAGGACATACTTGTCGAAAATTATCAGTCTATATCATTTTTGTGTTATTAAAAATCGGTTTTCATTCTCTGGACATATTATTATTAGATAGTAGTGTTTATAAGGATAAATATATCTCTTATTACGATCTTAAATTGCTGGGTTACTCAAAAGATGAAATATATACCATGTTTTATTTGATTAATCATAAAAAAATATATACAATTTTTATTAAGGACTTAATAGTTTCAAACGACTGTCCTATTTGTCTTGAAACTTTTTGCTCTGATATAAAAGTTGCTCAATTGCCATGTGGTCATATTTATCATGATACATGTATTTTAGAGTGGTGGAAAATAAAATTTACCTGTCCGTTTTGCCGATATTGTCTGTATCCAAAAAGGATTAAAGAATGGCTTGAAGAGAATTCGGATTCCATTATTTATTTAGAAATAATCCAACAACAATGTAGAGGGAATGTCGATTTACGACTATTTTAAAATGTGTGAAGAAATTTTTTTTCCCTGTTAACTAAAGAGTAGAAAATGTCAGACAAATGTATGGATTATCCTATTGAAGAGAATTTCACATTACTAAAAGTTAGTCATGTTCGACCACCGTTCGACATAAATACAACGATTCCTTATAAATGCAATAGTGGCTACATTCCAATAGATGCGTCTTATGTTGCTCAGGGAAAAAAGCCAGTGTTTACTTGTAAATTGCTTAATAATTCTGCTGTATGGCAAATGGATACTGGATGCAAACCTGTTTCTTGTGGTCATCCAGGATATGTGGAAAATGCAAAAAGGAGTGGTCATGAATTCATATTCCCCAAAAAAGTGACGTTTGAATGCTATGACGGTTACAGAATGTTGGGTATAAATTCCCGGTTTTGCGGTGTAGATGGGCAATGGACACCGTCGTTAGAGAGAATAAAATGTGTGCCAAAAGAAATCAACTGTCCTCCCCCTGGTCCCTTCCCAAATGTCATTATTTCCCCAAAACAAAAAGCCTATATGTTTAAGAATATTATTATGTATCACTGTCCCATCACTAACCAAACTTCAACAGCTATCTGCAAAAAAAATGGTAAATGGTCAAACCCACCGCCACCGTGTGAAATTAAAAAGCCAGTCCTTCTGAAAACAAAACAACCCACGAAAGTAAAGAAAACAGATCTTCAAAATTCAATTCCTTATCTTATTTGCAGTATTATACTAATAATAATTGCAATAATAATTATAATTAACAGCGCATCTTAAACGAGAAAATGATTGGCTAGCTGCGTTATTCAATAATAATAATAATAATCAGGGGTCGCAGCATATAGGACAAATTCTATTGTTCTTACCACTATCTTTTATAAATAATCTTCAAGAGACATTTTTACAATAATTGCAATAGGAACGTATCATGAGAATTATTCATAAAAGATACAGGGAAAGAACAATAGAATGTGTCCTATATACTACGACCCCTGGTAATAACAAAAAACAGTATAAAATGATTGACTAGACCTAATAATCATTTTCTAATTCCTTTCGTACGGCCAGTCTGTTTCATGGAGGCTTCAAACTTTTACATCGATTGGACTTCCCAGCACATTCTAAAAACGAACTTTAAGAATGGATTTTCCTTTTCAGAGTTCGCCTATGTTCTAAAACCAGATCTATTACCCTTTCGCATCAATCTTTCGGAAAACTTTCCAACTTCTGTAAAAGCGTTCTTTGAAAAGCGTCAAAAAGTGGCATCCAGCTCCATTTATACAGCAAATGGAAATTTGTATTGTTTCAAGAGCGGAGATTTACAATATGGATCTAAGGGAGAATACTTTGAAATCGGAGATCATTTCCCTGACGAGAAGATTCTCAGTTATGGAAATAAGTTTGTCCAACTAGGAGAAGAAACGCTTTACTTAATCACTATAAATCGTGTAACAGAGTTTGAGGAAGCACTAAAGAAACACTACTATCCTATGTCGGAACTCATTTATCTACATGCAGTGAATGTGGTCGAATTGGAACAATGGAATAAACAATACAATCGTACATTGTATTTAAAGACATCTGCCGATTTATCAAATACCGACTGTTGGATAGACAGAAATACACACAGTGTTTTTCTTCACAACGCAGTGAGCCAAGATTATTTCGTAGATGTTTTCGAACAAACCTTTGCATTTATGAATTCTTCTTAAAATTTTTTTGTAAAAGGAAAAAAAAATCCTATAATTTTATACTGATATGGGATAAATAAAATTTTGATTTCTCTCATATGGATTTCTTCGATCACTGCATGACTACATTATTTAAACATGCTCATTTCCACGAAACTAAACAACTTATTTTACAAAGATTATTACAAAAATGTGCAGACACAATAAAGATTCAATTAATTTGGTATGATACGAATAAAAAGTTGCGTATACACCCTGAGAACATGTTAAAAATAGATTTTAAATGGAAGGATTTTATTCTAGCTGATGTTAAACTTTTACCTGAAGAACTTAACTTGTATAAGTTGATAAAAACGGAACTTTTTATCGATTTAATAGATGTGCAAAAATTTATTAATATTTTTATTAATAAAAACGAGATGAATTTTTTAAGAGAACTATTAGCAATGGATGGTTTTTTAACACTAAATCCTTTGAAGTACGTGGAAAACTTGAAAATTGGAGATAAAGAGTCTGATCACATATATGTTATTCGAAAAGTATACAGAGAAATAAAATCCCTTCGTGTCGAAGTAGTATATTCAAGCTTATTGAAAATTTATTTGAATTTTGCAAATGATGATGAAATAATTCAGTTACTGATTAATACAATCAAAAGCCTCGAATTAAACCAAGATAGCGTCGAATCTAAAATAATAACACCCATCTATACAAGTCACATTTTGGATTTGGAAACGATTGCCTTAACCAAGATAGCTCATTTGAAATTACTAAAAAAGAAAATGATTCGACCCATTCTTTCAAAAAAGAAAAAAAAAAAGAGTCCGATTTGAGTGAAGAATTCTTGAATGACGGCAATTCAGTTCTAAAATAGAATTTCTTATTGATATATCGCACTGGTTCTGAAACATATCCTTCCAGTAAAATAAATTCCCCACATTTTTTTTAATCAGTGTGTCTCGACTAGTGGAACAACATCGAAAAATATTGATTTAGCTTGTCTCTTAGATCGCAATTTTTTAGCGACCCAGTGACCGAATGCAACGCATTCTTTCATAGGACAATGGACATTTTCAAACCTTAAATGATAGCCGCAGTCTTCAATTTTCGGTTCCATTAAGTGATCATATTTGGGACATCCAAAATTTTCTAAATTTAAACTTGGAATGCATAATTTTTCTAATAGATTTCTTTCTAATATTCCGCCTTTGTATCCGATCACATATTCGCTTTGTGTTTTATTCTTCTCATAAAGATCCTTTACAAGAGCATCCAAACTCTTTTCATCGTAGCAGTCTTTTTCCCAGGGTAATGGTTTTACAGATAATCCGTGTATGTGAAACTTACAATGTATAGCCGTTCTCCAGTCGGCTTCACTCATTTGATGTATTATAGGACATAAATTAAACCTAAAAGATCCATATGTCTGTTTTGTGAGAGAGAAAAAACCAAATTCACGCACATGAAACGTTTTATTAAAATTAAACCCATCCAGATCAATAATTAAGGATAAATTTTGTAGTTCATACATTTTCAGAGAATGTAGATGGATAGTGTATTTATAAAGGTTTTTTATTTTTTTCTCAGGAAAAAAAAATAAGACAAATAATGGATTTAAAAAAAAAGCCTTATAACACGTTGATGATAGTTTTGGGGAAGAATTTTTATGAATTTCAAGAATGAAAAAATATTATGGCAATGTCTCGCAAAATATGCGATTAGTAAAAACTTCAGAAATACGAAATCTGGTTTTGAAATTCGAGTTGAATTTTTAAAATCTATTGCTAAGTATATGAACCTGGATATGACTTCGGTTCAATTTGCAAAAACATATTTTATATCGCCTAACAATTTCATTATCATTGATAATGCTTGGAGAAAAATATTAAAACAAAATTTTCAAATATCACAAGACGATTTAAATGTTTATTATCGTGTTAAATATGATCCGTTGGTTTCTGATAACGATCTCGTCAGATTTATAACATTTTTAAGAAATCACGATTTTATCGTTCGGGAAAATTCAGAAAAAGTTTTAAAGTCGAATACATTGCTTATTTTACTTGCGGTTGATGGTTTTCAGGGTTATTCCTATAAAGATTTGGTGAATTACATACCCAATTTAAGGAAGGAAGAATGTTTCTGTGACAAACTCGAGTTATGTGAGTGCAATAGTCTATTGGAATTACATACGGAAACAGTTCGTGGAATGTATCATTTAGATAATGTAAAAACACTATCTGGAACGGACGCAACGGCTATCGTATTTTTAGCCTTGCTAAGAACCTATGAAAAATATACATGCACGAAAAATTTAAAGATGCATGTAAATGATGTAGAGAACTATTTATTAAAAAATTCCATTCAAAATACAAACATAAAGAAGGCAAAAAATGAAATAGACGAAATAGGGAGATTTTATAGATCCAATGTAAATTCAATTTCAAAAATTGCTAGCATAAAAATAAATCAATTAAATTTATTAAAATAATATATTTTTTTTTCACCGAGTGGAATATATAAGGGCGGCACACACTTGTGAAGAAACACACATAAGATGGACTTACCCGAAGACGAGCAACAATCAAGTGAACATGCGGAGAAACAAGATGTTGTTTTAAATATTTCTGAATCAGACAATGAATTATGGGATGATTTCGGTATACCATTATCCGATTTGAATGTCACAGAACAAGCTGACACAACAAAAGGGAATCAGAAAAGTGCTGAAGAAGTGACTCTAACAACATCAACAGAATGTGGAAAAAACATGATACAAGAAGTAAAACGCATGCAAAGGGTTTTTGGCCTCTTGTGCATGGCTTTTAAAGATGATCCTTACGAATTTACACTCACCACAATGTGTGAATATATTAGTGGTGAGTGTGATGCTGAAGGTTGCTGGCTAAAAAATTTAGATTCTTACATTGAGCAACTTCAGATCACAGAATTGTATGTTTTGGGGCAAGCCCAAAAAAGTAAGATTCGAAGATTTATCCACAACACTCCGATTTATCAACTCAGACCGGAAAATTTTCCCTGCAATAAAAGAAAGTGCCCAGCCTGTTTCAGATTCGGCTGTTCTAAATTCAAATGTGAAAGTATTTTAAGATACAACTTTTTTTACGGTTTTCAGATACCCTGTTCACAAAACTATTTTTCTGATTAATGGTGTGACTTTTTTTTTACATATGTAATATGTCTTAAATGAAATAAAATAAAGTATTATGCTGTTTCAAATTGCTATAATCTCTTTATTGTCATTTTTAGCAAGTACAGAGTTATGGTATAAACACTATTTAACTTACTCGATTGAAAATAACACAGATTTGAATTTAACATGCCTCGATAATGGAATCCGTGAATGGCAGGTGCCGTCTTTAGAAATGGCGAGAGTTGGAAAAGGAAAAGGCGATATAAAAATTTACTTTAAAAATTTTACATCGAGTCATATATTAGGCATTGCTTTTTATCCACCCAATGGGAAAATTATTCTCAATCAGGAAATCGATAACGTTCACGTTTGTAGAACAATTAAGCATGAGATCGGCCACGCTCTGGGCTTACAACACTCGAAAGAAAATTCCTCTATCATGTATCCATTATCTTTATCTCCGTTTACTGGCATTCAAGAATCGGACAAAAAAAATTTAAATGATTTATACATTTGCCGATACGATAGTGTAACTCTACTAAATTATCATACTTATCTGAAATTCAAAGGGCGTAAATATAAGAGAATCGATTTAAACACGGGGTACACAACAGAAAACTTTTTATGGCATTCTTCTATTTTTAGGGTCAACGCAATGTACAGAAATAATTCATATGTTATCATTTCAGGGAATAAATATTATGAGTTTAATAGTTCCATGCAATTTATAAGTGAGGGGAATGTTCATATGAAATTCCCCACTGTCACACACAGCATTCAAGCTGTATTGACTCTAAAAAACGGTAGCATTATTGCATTTTTAGAGGGTAATCATGTATGGTACAACGACGTACAATATTACCAAAATTTATTTAAAGTTTTTCCAAAAGGTAAAATACAAGGAGCCTTTTCCACTTTAAGTTCAATCGTTTTAACAGTAAAAGATTACATGTATTTGTATGATGAAAATTTTAATTTTATTGAAAAAAGACGCATGTGCGATAGTTTTTTATATGAGAAACTTCATTGTTGTAATCAATATTCTAATGTGAGCTAAACACAGAATCGAGTTTCCCTTGAAGGGGTTACATAAAATATTGAAAATTAACTTTTCCTACAGGACAAAAACAATCCGTTTTAAAAACTAATGTAGCTACGCTGCAAACGCACAATTAATTTTTAAGTGAAAAAGAAAATAAAAAAAATCTCTATGATATATTGTTTAGTTGTTCCGCTTAATTTTTTTTCTTCTAAAACCCATCGTCAAAGTCCCTTTTAATAAATACTTTTACTCGGTTACAGATCTAGAAACAGAATGAAGTTGTTACACCTTTTCAATTCATTAACAAATCGTATGGAAATTTTTAAACCTGTCAGCGATACAGATGTTAAAATGTCGCTTTGTTCGTCAACTGTATCCCGACCTGTCAATTTGCAAGACGCAAGGATTTATATTTGCATCGATATAATTAGAAGAATTTTAGAAGGTTATTTTTCATATAATCTTCGATTTGTCATGAATATTGTAGACATAAACAGTGAATACGATAACGAGTTTTGGGAGCTGATGGATAAATTAAATGTGAAAAAAGCCGATTTTGCACCGAAGGCAACTGATCATATTAATGAAATCAAAAAATTCATATCTGATTTATCTTATTTCACGTTCGTATCAGGTGGAAATGTATACTTTAATTTGGATAAGTATAAAACTCATCATTCTTATAATCTATTGAGCTCGCAAGATAGTGAAAATTCCAGTTTTGTTTTGTGGGAAAAGTCTCTTCACGGAATTTCATTTACCGATTTATTTGGTACAGGTATTCCAACTTTTCATGTACAATGTGCAGCTCTATCGTCAGCAGTTTTAGGCTCAACAATTGACATTAAAGCGGGTGGATTAGATTCGTGCTTTCCACATCACGAAAATGAAATTGCATTGATTCGAGCTCAGTCTGGGAAAAAAAAAGTTTTTAATTATTTGCTGCATATTGGTGAGTTGAAACAAGAAAATAATGCGACCCTTTCTGAAATTTTAGAGAAACATTCACCTCACGCCTTGCGATTATTATTTATACAACATCATCATTGGCACTGCTTCATGAGTTTTAACGTGAAAGAATTGGAAAAAGCTCAACTCACAATAAATAATCTGTTTGACATTTTATCCCAAATTGAAATTCATTTACTAACAACAACAGATGAGAATACACGCGTTCCCGAAAACGAGATGGATATTTTTTGTAAAATGAAATTCAAGTTGAACGAAGTCTTCTGTGAAAGCATTAATACCTCGAAAGCCTTCGAAATATTAATGGGATACATAAATTATCTAAAGCTAAATTTAAAAAATCTCAGTATACCTATGTTACGAATATCGGATGCGTATGTGAAATCCATCCTCATTTTATTCGGTTTAATCCCGCGGGATGCTTAAAAAAATAATAAAGATGTCATCAAATCAAAGGAACTATCGTAAAACTCCAGATGACGTAGAATATTATGAATTCGACAGAGATGGTAATGAAATTTATTTTTCGCACAATAATATTCAAATATATGCTTTTAATTTTCCAGGCAAAGAAGAAATTTATGCAACTTCTAAAGGAATTCCGTATTATGCAAAGAATAATCACAAAGAAATATATGCGGTCGATTTAAAGAGAGACGGAGAAAAATTTATAAGCATAGACGGTACCGATAAATACGCCCGGAATCGTTTTAATGTGGAATTTTATCCACGAGATTTGGTTGGTAGAGATAAAGTGGCTAAAAATAATACAGCTTACTTTTATGCAAGAGGGGAGAATCAAGATTTCTACTATCCAACAGATGAGTATTCAAATGAATTCATTATTCAAGACCTCATGATAACGCTACAGAACGGCGAAATACTTACACCTAGAAAAAGAGATGGATCTGTGAATTATATAAAAATGGGTGAAACTGAAATACCTTATAAGTGCAATAACATTTACTTTGTCGGTAAAAATGCTATCGGGATAGGTCAGTATCCTTGCGACTCATTAGGAATTTCCTATTATCCCGATAATAATAGCGATCCCAAATTTGCTACCGATGCCCATAACAATTACATGTATGCTTTAGATAGGGAGAATTTTTTAATATATCCTCGAATTTCAAATGAAGAAACCTACATAAAAAATGAAGCGGGTTCTTATACTATTTTAAAAAGGCACGCTCGACACTTCAAACGATACGCGCAACACAACCAATTATATCCAATCATCATTTCTGAGAATGGTCAGATTTCAGAAATGTTGATTAATGACATGTATGCTGAAAAAAATAATAAAAGGATTTACCCAAAAGATTGTTTCAAGAATGAATATTTGAACTTGAGCGGCGAACTTTTAGATCAATACCCAGTTACATCCGACAATTGTGTAATCGTGCCGAATCTTAACAATAAACCTTTAGTGAAACCCACCGATAATCATTTAATTAAACAAATCAAATGCCTTTTGTTTAGACCTGATTTCAAGAGATATGATTTTCTTTTAAAATGTTTACCCAATACTAATAATCTCGTGCTTCACAGTGAATCCTTTTCGACGCCATTTATCAATTTAAGATATGTGATAGTACTATTAGGTACAACAGTGTGTATTTTACTTTTCATTCTTATAGTATTCAAAAAATGAGAGAGATATATATACAAGGTACATTGTTTAATATACTTATTTTCAGGATACACTGTTTAATACATTTTTATCAAACAAAGATCATTTGCAGGATATATTGAGTGTAAAATTATGATAGTACTTCATGTAATGCTTTACTTTGCCCACACTGCAGGAAAAAGTACGGCACTGATCACAAACTGTTTCTTTGTTTCGTTCAGGTAAGACGATGAAATAAATGTTGGGGATGTGTGCTTTCAAGTATCTTGCCTGCGATCGGCCTTGAATAACAACATGTGTCACGTTTAAACATTCTAATTGACCACGCAACTTCTCTATCCAATTTTCAGTACAGGGTTCCTCTACAACATATTCTGTGAATGTCGCTAGGGTGTAATTTCTAACACCCACCAACGGATTCTTGTTGAACTTGAATGCCAAGAACGCTTTGGTATTTAACAGTCGTTTCACCCTTTTGGAAGCAGAAGGTGTATCACTTTCTCTTTTTCTCTTTGGAGAAGGCTCTTTCACCATCAATTCAGTCACAGGAGAAAGTGTTGGCATGATTTCTTCTTCGAGTACCGGGTCATTCTGGGTGCTTAAAGTAATGGAACAAGTATCCAAATCCACTGTGATGTTCACTTTTTCATTTAGTCCATATTCTTTCAGTATCCTGGTGTGTAGTCCTGTGTCGATCAAGTGATTCGCGATCGATAATATTGTCTTTATATCCTCACCCTTTTCGTTTTTCAATAAATCTATGTCGCATTCCGCAATTTGTTTCCAAGCCACTTTCAAATCGGGATAACTTCTTGCGAGCATTCCTTCATACCAACTTTTGAACGGTGTCTTTAATTCGTTGCTAAGTTCCTCTACCAGTGCAAAAATAGGAATATCGTCTTTCGGGAACAGCTGTTTATTTGCAGCATTCACAATAAAAATGATCGCGTGAAAGACATACTGCTTAAAAATAAACTCGACCATGTTTTGCATTTCGTCGTTTGATGCCATTTTGAACGCATTCTCCCACCGACTATGAAATATATATTATAGTTAAACCACGCCCATTGAGAATACGTATCCGCGCACAAAGAAAATAAAGCCAATCAAAATTGTCTGCAGGGGGAAGAAATTACATTTTTTTTTTTTTTTTTTAGTTCAAAATAAAGATGTTGCATTTCATAAATTTGATGAAAATAATAAAACCCCCAGAAGCACAGCTATGTAAAAAATTTTACACTCTATATTATGTCCACAGTCGTAATTTTTTTTATCCTATCTTTCATTGTAAGCATAACGACTCAATTTATGGGAGATGCTGTCATCCACTGTAATATAGCAGGTGAAAAATCCATTACAGAATCAATGGCTTATTCTTTCTGTTATTTAAACGGGACGTATACTATAGTGAATAATAAAATTTTCTATCATCATTATTATAAATGGATTTCCATGGTTCTTCTTATCGAATCTTTTACATTCTATTTACCTTATTTTTTGTGGTGTACGCATTGTAAAAAATACATACAAGATTTAATTTATGATAGAAAGGATACTGTTTTAGAAATTAATGCAACAAAGTGTAAATTGCTCTTAAAAGAAATACAACATTCAAACTTTTACATGTATAAAAAACACTTATTCTTAGAAATAGCTTTTTTTACAAATGTCATACTGCAATTTGTTCTGTTACACATATTACTAAACTTTAGGTTCTTTATGTTCGATTTTAATATTTTATTTCCTTATGTTACACAATGTAAACTCAATATCAATGGATACGGTGGAGGTGTTACACAATTAAACCCCACTTGTAATCTACCTTTAAATATACTGTATAAAAAAATTTTTCTTATAACACACGTATGGTTCTGTTTTTTAATTCTGGGCAATGTTGTTTTCTTTTTTTACGATTTATACACGATGCTGAAACACGAAAAAGATTTGACACTAGATCAATTGATGTTATACAAAATAATTTTATACAACATGACTGGGGAAAATAAACGCGTTATACAAAATGGCATACCTAACAGACGAAAAGGTCAAGAATCACATGTATAATGAGTGTTGAAATTGTGTAATGTTTTCAAGTAATAATTAATTCTATTAACGGAACAATACCATCGCTGACACTTGGAACATCTGATACTCGTTTTACAGTTTTTTAAAGCTGTAACACTTACACCATTCAAATTTTCTTTTAGAAAGGGAATTATGTTCGTTCCTTGAATACTGTATAATTTTGTGAGTTTCATTTCGTAGACATAAATTCCTAATTTAAATAGCCAATTTTCACATTCTTTTTCGTGAATAATAGAATTAAAGTTTGCTAAGCAAAATTCTTTAACTGTGGGAAATGTACGTTTTCTATCGTACTCAACAGCTAAAAAACCAATGTTAATCGGATAAGGTTTGATTTTTTTTTTCAACTCATCGACATTCATTTGAGCATCGTCGAAGAGAAACTTTTCTAAATCATATTTTTGAATGATACTTTTCAAATCTAAAACAATACTAGAATGCAGTGAATCACTGTTTAAAAACTCATAATTCGAATGTATCAATCCCAAATAAATCGTTTGTAGTTGTGCCAAACTTTTTGTTGCAAGAACATAAAACCATCGATGATAATGTACATTTAAACTGTTTAGAATCTTTTGAAATCTTTCATTAAAATTAGGCATGTTTTCAACATTTACATTATTGGATCTCAATGCGTATAATGTAAACTGTTTTAAAATACTGTATATTAAGTTTTCGCTATCCATACTCAAGGTGTCCTTTTTTCTATCCATAAACAAATGCATCGTATGTTACAAACCTATTTGGTTAAAAAATAAGGGACCATTTTTTTTAATTTAATTTTTTTTGGGGGGGGGAGGATTGTTGTATTAACCCCTCGGATCTAAAACTTTAGTCAAACCGCATTGCTGAGCAAAAATGCCGATCGGGAGTAATGAAATCTTCAATTACTATTTTTTAAAATCTTACAATGTTTGCCCAGTATGCAAAAACATCACCAGTGCTACCAAAATCATGGTATGGAATATTACAATTATCTTGTGCAAAAAATATTTTACATGCATTGCCCAACTTGTAAAAAAAGAATAAGTTCTCACGAATTAGGCAGATCACATGCACATGGAGCCAAACATTGTTGCATCTGGTGTTCTCAAACTTGGCATTCGTTGCGTTCCAAGCCCAACGATCATCTGCTGTTGTGTTTTAAACAATTTATGAACAACGTCGTTCTTCCACCCAAAATTCCCTATACTAACGAAGATTATTTTAAAAAAGATATCAAGAAAAAAACATTGTCCGATTTGCGTTAAACCTCTCTTTGGCTGTTCGATTCGCATACTATTTAAATGCCAACACCAATTTCACTGGTCGTGTCTTTCAAATTGGGTAGTGGAATATTTTGTCCAATCTGCTTCACGCACATTCAAACCAAGTATTTGAAAAAATATGCCTATGCCATCGAATGGGAGTCGCTGGAAAGTTTTTTTTTATGGACGCGGTATTTTATATATACACTGAATACTATATTATAATATCAAACGAAGAAGTCGAATATTCTTTCAAAGTGTTGAAAACATTTTATCAGAGGAATAAAATGACTAAAGTGAAACCTTACAGGGACATTAATATTTATCCTCGATGGACACTCGAAAGACTTAAAAAGAGATTTGCTCATATAACACAATGCTCTGATTGGCTAATGAGATATTACGTGTCCGAATATAGTGTGGATAACATTGTTTATTTACTAAACTAATTGGATTATTATGTATTTCCCAATGAAACATGCCTTACAAAGGATTTGTTGTGCTCAATTTGTTTAAGAGGATATGATTTAGAAAATAAAAATTGGACAGTGTCTTGCAAACATTTTTTTCACTCTAAATGCATTTCAAAATGGTCTCAAGAATTGGGCGATCTTAAGACATGTCCAATATGTGATTTGTGTGCAATTTGTCTACGGGAGTTTGATTTTGAGAATGAAAACGTGATATTGCCTTGTAAACATATTTTTCACCAGAAATGCATTATAGAAGGAACGTGTGGTGGTTTGTGTGTAATTTGTTTCGATGAAATCGATGACAGAAACGAAAAAAGGATATTGTCCTGTAAACATTTTTTTCACCAAAAATGTATTTCACAATGGTTTTTTTCAGCGTGTGGTAAACAGCAAACATGTCCCATGTGCAGACAGGAACATACTCAAGAACAGTAACAAAGTTTTTTTTATATTTTATTTTGAATGTAAAACGCAGGCGAGTTCGTGCGACCAATTACTACAACTTGCAGTACAATAAAATAATAGAACAGTAAAAAAGTCCACATTTACAATAATTGTCTTTCAATTACTTATTTTCAGCCAGACAAATTAGAAGCCGCAGACAAAAAAAAATCCATTAAAAATAGTCGCATCCTTTTTTCAGAAAACTCCAATAGGACTCTTCTTGATCTAAGATGTAAAATTCTGGGACGTTTGTCCAATGTATATTGGATATTTTGGTTAAATGTATCGGTTTGCTGTTTTCCAGAGTCTTGAGTACTCTGTCTAGCACATCATCAATATTCACCTGAGAAATTAAATTAAACCAGGAATGTTCGCACACAATACATTTCATTTCATACCAAATAATATGATTCAATATAGCATACATGACTTCTCTTTTTTGTGTGGTTAATATGATTTGCCATTTTTCTTTGAATGGATTCCAGCAATAAATTTGTTCATCTCTAATCACAGGAAAAAAATGCTCTTGAATCCAATGAATGAAATCTTCGATTTCGTCGACTGTTGTGACGCATCGTAGAAAGTCTTCGAATTTCGATAATATGGTGTACATCTGGCGTTTAATTGGACACGTGATTTCGAGCGAGTTCTGCATTTTCAAACTGCAGTATATAATTGTTTTTGGAGTTAAGTCTCCCAGTTCCATAAAATTCATACTGTCACGTCCGAAATGAATGATTTGTTCTAAACGATCAGCGAATATCTCGGGTGGATACCTTTTTTTTAATATACTGCATAGTGCATTGTACACAGGTACAAAAAAATAGCCACATTCTGTAAATTTACTTTCATGAGAAAGCAATGTTGCCAGCGGATTAGTATTATGCTTAAGATGAGAGCCATACGATCTCAACGTACGTTGAAACGTTTGAAATATTCCAGTATCGTTAAAGTTCGATGATGAGAAGCGTTTACACCATGTTTTGAGGACTCGATTATGAATTGACCTGAATGAAGTTATAGCATGTGCGTTCCTTTCCAAATAATAAAAACATTTCAACCAGTCTTTTTCATCCTTCAAAATAGCAATCTCATAACTCTTACAAATAACATACTTTCGTCTATTCAATATATGGGTAAACTTTGCAACGACACTCTGCTTATATTCTCGATTATCCGGAAAAATTTCAGATGGATAAAATACTCTATACAAAGGTTTCATAGAGCTCACACACGGCATCATTAATTCTCGCAATTCTTCTTCAAATACTTGTTGCTTGTCAATTGAAATTAAACGCTTGTAGCACGATTTGTCATTGCATACATTCCTTTCTTGCAGTTGTGAAAAATAATTTTGCTTGTATACAGAAATACATTCTATTTTGTCATTTGCAATGTCCACAAAAATAATTTCTACTGGTATATATGGGACACCGCCGGGTTTAGAAGAACCCACTAGAAACATGCTTGAAGGGCAATCTAATCTGAAAGTTATTTCAAAATTTCTTTTATTACATTTGGATTTCATCTGATTACATAAGAAAATATAATCATCATGGCTTATTTCCACTTCTGGGAAATGAGCGTGAATGCCGCTGGAATAATCTTCCCGCATAGCTAAAATCACTGTGAAATCTTTAAGGATGGAAGCTAAATGGAATTTGAGTACATCAAGAAAGACATTATAAAAAAAATGTAACAGCGATTCGCGAGATATGTTGGTTCCAGATACATCTATATCAAATATAAGGGAATGCGACAATGAATAGGGCAAAGCTAGAGTTAAACAATTATTTTCAAGAGAAGAGGCCAAATGTGAAGACATTTTAGGGTAATTTGAGGGATAACAAATATATAAGGATTTGTTTGCGATGCACTGTACAATATAAGATTGTTTCGTGCAATCATGAAGCGATGCGCGAGAGATGCTATGCAAATATTTCTCCATAATAAATGCATCCTCCATACGAAATCTCGGTTTTATAACAAAAATTACAAAAAAAAAAAAAATCACAAAAATATAATAAAACTAGCTGACCGGCCGCGCAGGTCCGTACAGGTGCAAATTACCAGGGCCCGACTCTTGTTCAGTTCCAAAGTTTTGTAAATTCACAGGTTAAGTTTTTTAATTTTTATACTTTTTTTATTCTAAATTAATTGTTGAATTCAATTAAAAATTAATTATATTTTCAGTAATTTAATTTAAGCAAACTTCTTGCTGCTGTTTAATTCGCACTTCCAATTCAGTGCTTTGCAGAAATCGCACGTCCCACGGTTATGCCCCGGAATGTTTAAATCAATAATTTGGATTTCTGAAGCATGTACGCGTGTATGCTACGGTTATTAAGCCTATTTTAGCGATCGCTTATGCTTTGTATTTAACGACGTTATCGATGCAATCTATTTCGATTTTCTCTTCTTCCCTTTCAAGTATTCGCCGAGATCTTTTGCGGATATTTCAAACGGAGCTCCATAATTACAGCGAAAGAGCGAAACGTCATGGAACTCTTTCCTCCATAGCGAAGCGTAAATAAACCCGATCGCCCTAAAACCTGCCAAAGGACTTTTACACAATAACCAATGAGATGCGTCTCTTGCCATTAAACAATAACAAATAATCGCGCTTTCTGACGTTGGCGTGATATAGATATATTATAGATTTTTTGGATTCTTCTTTTCTCTCTCAGAAAAGTAAGACAATGGAAAGGTACCGGACCGATAGTTTTGGTAATCAAATTTATCCACCGTCGAATGATGGCGGTGGGGAGAAGTATCTAAAAAACGGTAAATTTGAATTCATGGCTAGGAAAAGAGATTCCAGAGGAAATTTACATCCTTATTTTGCAAGTGATAGAGAAGGTAACCCCATCTGCCCTTTTTTAAAGGAGAATATGGAATATTTGGAACTTAATATACCGTATCCAAAGCGTGGAACCAAAGAAATTTACCCTAAACGCGATAATAAGGAATACTATATAGGTCAGAACGAAAATTGTAAGTACGCGTTCGATGAAACAAATAAAGAATACTATGCGCACTCCGAAAATGGATATTATTATGCGTTTCAACGAAACCAAAATGGAGATCTTGTTGATTTTCCTATCAATGACGAACAAAGAGAACCAAAATACATAATCACTCGAGATAGCATTCGATATCCTGTGAATTGGACGAAAAGAAGAGTCATATACCCTGTAGATTCAGATGGAAATGAATACTATTTAGAAAAAGACGGAACACAGTATTATGGGATTTTTCCGACCACCAGCAGAGCACTCGCTATGCCTAGCTATGCTAAAAATAAGTTCGGGGACGCTATTTTTGCAATTCATGCCAACTATCCTTATTATGCGTTTTGCATAGATCCAAAAGGAAAAAAAAGAGAATTTTATCCGAGAAATAAAGAAGGTCAAAACGAGCATTATTTAAAAAAGGAGGGACGAGAAATTTATGCAAAATACGGTGACAAAGAATATTACGCACGAAACGAAATTGGAGATTATTTAGCTCGCGATAGACAGAATATCTCGTACTATGCAAGAGATGAAGATAACAATGAATTTTATCCATCTACTTATCTCAGGAAAAATATATATAGAGTAGAGAACAACGTAGAACGGGTCGCTAAAAACCTAACAACGAACGAGGGATTTTATGCGAGAGATGAACTGAAAAATGAGTTTTATCCTAAAATATATTCTAGATTATAGAGTGACGGTTGAAAAAACTGTAGGGCAACAACAACAAAAAAAAAACACCTGACGTCATCGCAATAGTTGCAACAAAAGAAAAAAAAGTGTTTTTTTTCCATAAAATTTTTCTTTCGGAAATAAATAGATTTATTATTTAAATAAATATTTTTTCTTTCGATCATTTATAGAGAAAGAAAAGTGTATCGGAGGTGAAAAAAAGAGAAGGTGAAAATGATTGTCGCAGCAATTGATGTTAGTAATTCTACTAAAATTATACGCTCTTATAAGGATATTATATTCGGTGTTTTAAAGACCTTGAAAGCACCTGATCGTGTTATTGAATGGCACAAATTTGCTATTGAGAAAACGTACAACGATAAAATAATGAAAAATGTCGACTATTGTGAAGGTTTTAATTATACTGAACCTGAAAGTTTCATAAAACTGTTGTGTGACAAAAATCCCATCGATTTATATATATTCACAGACGGCGCAATGACTAACTGTCATATACAAGAATGTAAAAGAATCCTAAAGAAGAGAAATGTACAAGTAAAAAGCGTTAAACTGTACTTTATCGGCGATACAAAAAGCATGAATTTCAAATTCGTTGAAATATTCGAAAACATCTCTCAAGAAATCTATATAAACGGCGTATGCAATGTCACATCGTATAAAGAGACATTTAAAGAACTGTATTTTTCTTCAGAATTCTTTTTTATCTGGCAACTCTGGAAAACATTGTGTGAACAGTCTAAATTAGCTATATTTAACATATTGGCACATTATTTCGATTACGAAATAATGGACGAACCGGAAAGTAAATTTCAATTGGTTTTATATATGGATGAAAAGAAAAAATATCCACCTTTGATGTATGAATTCCTTCACTCCTTGTCTCTGAAAATAGTCTTAAGTGTATACAAGAAATTTATACAAACAGAATCGCCTACTTATGATCATGTCCCTTTCGAAGATTTATTCGGTGATACAACTTACGATGATTTATTTTCCAGCGACAAGGATCAAACCAAATTTGATTTATTAGACCATACTCACGTGAATCTCGTCACCTGTCACCCGTTTGTAATATGTCCAATAACGAAAAAACACTGGAAAGAATGTGTACAGGATTACAATGTAGTAAAGCATTCCTACTTAAGATTGTTCAGAAGGTATTGTGAAAAATATAAGACGTACCCCCAAAACATTTCGCAATTGATTGTTTTCTTGAATGAATATATTTTCAAGAATCTAGATGGCATGCCCGAAATATTTTCTCCGACATTGAAACGTGATTTGGAAAAAGTATTATTGATTTTCAAGAAAGTTCAAGAAACGTTTTCATGTCTAGATTACTTGTCACGATCTCGCAAACATGAATCAGAAAAACTCCGTTTGCAATATGAATGAAGGATAAGCAATCACTGATTGCGAATGTATTAATGTTTTTCTGATTTCAAAAAAATAAAAATCAATTTGGACGGGTTTTTTTATTTATCATTTTAATCTCTCTATATGTAAAAAAAAAAAATCTCGCAACTACATTGCAAATATATATATATATATATATATAAGGTATTTTAAAGAATGCGATAACATTTAAAAAATATAGTCATGCTGCATAAATTACCCGAAGAAATACTCTTTAAAATTGTACGTGAATATATCGATTATGAGGAGAAAGTACGATTAATGAATGATGCTTTTTTCAATAAAATACTTTTAACAGAATACGCTTGGAAAATATTACCAAAAATACCTTTGCAATGTTTAAATTTTATTTCACAACAGTACTTACATATTATTACATCGGGATTTTATGTCTCAAAAGCTGAATCTTATGACATTTTTACAGTTCATGTAAACAAACAAACTGGATCTGTGACCATAGAAGGTTATGAAGTAGCGAATTACTTTACTGTCGGATTTCAAAGAAAATCTCCAGAAATTCATTACCAGACTGTTTCAGATTTGAAGGAAATATTGCTCCATTTCAAAAGATCCTGCCATTTCACTCCTGCCATGAATATTGATTCCAAAAGTTATACTAGGAGTGGATATTTTTTCTCAAACGCAGTACGCAATAATCATATGTTCACTCTGAACGAAAAACCTTATATGTACGCTTCAAAAACATTAAAGAATACCTATGAATATGATTATGAAAATAATAGAATCAAAACAACCTATTTTTATAAAAAAAGAAATATGATTTGATACCGCACTCACCAAAACTTTCGGGTATGCGATTTCAAATAAATTTGTTTGTTTTTTTAATTCTGGTGTAATTTCCATATTATAGGATTGCCCCTGAAACCCAAAAGCATTCTGATTGGTCGAGAAAACAAAAAGTCTATGACGTCATGGTTTTGTTTAGCCTATTATATAAAGGCTTGCCGCAAATCAGATGTGGAAAAAAATGGACACCGATTATTATTTCAATTTTGAAAATTACTCTAGTGATGAAGAAGAATGGGATTATGTTGAAAAAAATTTTCGCCTCGACCCCATTTCTTTTGCAGAGATGAAATCTTCAAATATTTCGATTGTCTTTTTTTTTGCACTATTTAAATTAAATTTTACTAAAACAGAAATCCAATTTATAAATGATAAATTATGTCACGGGTATATTGATTTGCATGAGCTTGAATCTTTAGGATTGGACATCGAAAAAATAGCGGCTGTAACTTATCTGTTGAGTCCCAAATATGCAATCCTTCATTTTACACCTGATATGGAAGTTCTGACACTGGATGAAAAAGATATTCAAAGAATAAAAACATGTGCCGTTTGTTCTAGAGACTTTACTGTTGGAACTGAGGCATTTAGTTTGACTTGTCTGCATTTTTGCCATAAAAACTGTATTGTAAAACGATTACTGAAATATATTTCATGTCCTGTTTGTCATACTAAGTATGAAAAATACCCGAAACTAATCCAAAAGTGGATTGATACTGATATAGAAGCCACAACATTTATGTACAAAATATTGCATCGCGTTTCGGGACTCATTTGTGTGAACCCTATTTTTCGATAACCCTCTCAAGAAAAAAATATTTCTCTGTTCACCAACAGCCTAATAGACAGTTTTGGGAAAGCTGCTTGGAGATTTTTTGTGGTTAAAAGAAATTCGGAGGGCTGAGCTGAATGTTTTTTATCTCTCTTACATATATATATATATATATATATATATATATATATATATATATATATATTCTCCCCTCCAAAAATGTTATTACTATTTCAAGCCTTTCAAGTTGTTTATATAGATGTGTAAAATTACAAAAAAAAAAAGGATTTTTTTTTGTTAAATATTCTATGTGATTTAAAATATTCAAACTTATTAAAGGAATGTTTTGATTTTTCTTTCATTTGCCTCCTCTTAAAATATATTTCTCTAACAGTCTTTTTTTCACATTTCAAAGTTGCCAGTTATGTATTACAGAGATTTTCGTTAGACAGATTATAAAAATTTAAAGCGATAAACTAAATCAAAATATATACAACATTTTATAATGCATATTACAAGTGTAATTACTACAACAATACTATAAAATTTAATTTCGACAAATGGAATTGTGAAACCTCCAAAAATTTCTCTTTCCGCTCTCTGATAATTAATGCGTTTATTTAAATTAATCAACTGTATTACGGGCTCTGGGGCTAAAATTATTTTACCGTGCTTATTAAAAGTGATGACAGAGTTTTGCCAATCCACGTTATTTAATGTTGAAATATTAAATTTTTCCGCATAGGGATATTTTCTGTAAGTGTCCGCATTTTTTTTTAGATACTCAGATAACACATTCGCAGTAAAATAAACATTTTTAGGAAAATCAATAACATTGAATTCTAAATGAAAATTGTCGTGGTAATCCATCCATGAATTTGAATATAAAATGTCTTCCATTTCTTAATTTTTTTTTATAAAAGCAGAATGAGAAAAATTATATTACTGCGCTTAGATAATCTATGGGATTATCAGAAAAATTGAATATTTTTTCAAATGTGAGTACGCCACTGACGTTTTGTTTATTACAAAAAATAAAATACTCCTTCAAGGAATTCAAGTTCATGCAATTGATGGAACCTGAAAAGGTATTTTTTTGGAGTCGAAATGCTTTCTCCACGCAAGGAGATGATAAATCATAAGCATTTTCATGTGGCAAATGTGCACAGTCACATTGTTTTGTTAAGCTATTAAACCCAGGTATGCCGCGCCTAAAGTGTAATTTTTCTAAACAATAATCGGAGAAACATCGAAAAGGGATTTCATCTAAGGGAATTAGCTTGTTATTATTTTTATCTAAAGAACCACAATAACATTGATAACGCAATTTGCCATTGTGCAATTCATAGTAATCGTTAATAACTTCGTTGGACACTGGCTGATTAGTTTTCCTATCAATTAATACATTTAAGGAATTGTCCACAGAATAGGAATTTTGACAAGCAACAAAGTGATCGTTATTCCAAATGGATGGGTTTTTTGCAACGCAAATCCATCCGCTTACGGAATATATAGGGACTGATCTCTGCACGTTACAGTGTTCAAACCCTTTCGGCAAACAGTAAGTGCCTGGTGATAATTTTTCATTAAACATTATCACATTTTCATCGGGATAAATGTGAAATTTTTTATACTGCCCGGAACAAATAGATTTACAGTTACAAGAGTGATCTTCACATTTGTACCCAGTTATGGAACAAAACAATTTTGCATCCGATGATATCATATTGGGAATTTCTGTAAATTTAGAAGATTTCTTGTTTATGCCAAACAGATTGTATATAGCGGGTTTATAAAATAAATTGTAAATTGAAATAAGAAAAACTAAAAACATTACTAAATACATGAAGTTGATTTTCATTCTCTTTATAAATTCCATTTTTTTATTTCATTAGTTACGATTAATAAAGAAATAAATGAAACTTGTCTTTTTTGTTTTGTGCTTTCTATTAATATTTTTTAATTTTGAGACTGTAAAAATTTTAAGCAAAACAAGAGACAGTCATTTTATGATCATCTGGAAAATTACAGAAAATAAGCATTTGTTTCATTTATTCCCACACGAAATATATTTGCTGTTAGATCATGGCACATTTTATTTATATTTAGAGGACAATACTGAAGCGACATATATCCCTGCAGTTAATCTCAAAACAAATTATAAAGTGCATATAATTAATTTCATTTATCTACGCGAGTGGACTGAGCACTCGCCTCTAGTTCGAGGGTATTCAAGTGCTTTTACTAGCGTACCTGAAATAATCAATTCTTTGCTATAGATTTTTTGAAAACTCGTGATGATAGCGAAAAGTGGAAAATAAGATGGATAAGATAAGTAATGTTTAAAGAAAACTGCCCTGATAATCGAAGTTTTTACGATTTAGAGGTGTTAAAGAAATCCAATCGTTCTATCGATAAATTAATTGAGTTCACCATCTCACACAACAAAAATTTACCAAAATATTACAAGCGAAACTTAGCTTTCCATCAGTTTAATGATATTACTTTGCAGTTAGTCTTAGATTTTGGTATTCTTGCGAAAGCGCACATCCACGAATTGATCCACAATATGCTACAATATGGAAGTTTATATGAACTTGCAAAAATAACTAAATTTAATAACATGCATATTGATTATTCAACTTTCCCCCTCATCGAACAGGAGAAACGAGACGAGATTATGAAAGAAATTAAATTCATTGCCTCAAAATATTATTCTCCAGGAAATCTACTCTATAACATAACATGTTTAGAGATATTATATTTTTTTGCATTGCTAGTAAACCCATCTTATAACTGGATCACTATCGATTATTTAAGTCAGGCTAACAAAAGTCATCAATATTTAATCAGCATCGAGACATACTCAAAAGGATGTGAAAATAAATATTTTTAATAAGACAATTTTCTTAAATTATTTTTCAAAATATTTATGTTGGAAAGAAAAAAAAATCGATTAAAATAGCTTCAATTCAATAGTTATCCCACTATTCTCGAGTAAAAAATGGCATCCAAGCCCCTGGGTTCGAATAGATTCCTGACTTTTGAAAGGTCAAACTTAAATAGGTACGTGTTAGCAGACAGTGGGTTCTTTTGTGTCAATGACGTGTTGGTATGTCGTGCCCCATTTTCAACCACCACTCAACATTTCAATTTAAGCTGGATAGAAAAATTACAAGAAGAAAAAAAGTCCGATATGTTGCTTTGTGTTATTTGTATGGTTAACCAAAGAAATGTTGTATATATGCCTTGTTGTCATTTCAGCGCATGTACGATTTGTTCTAAAAAAATTACAGAATGTCCAATATGTCGAACCTTCATAGAGAGTACAAAAAAAGTATTTCTCAGTTGAGCTATTTCACGTGAATCGCATTAAATGTTCGGTATGGTTTGTTGGGAAATAAGTCTCTCTGTCGAGATTTGAAATTATACAAATAACAGTGGTAAGTTTTTGTAAAAAATTTTTCAAATGCATCTTTTTGTAAGGATATGGTTAATAAATATTCAAATATATATAAAGTTTCTGCGGGTATTTTTTTCCCATTTAAAGCTTGTTTTCGTGATAAAATATTATAGATATCGAGTTTTGTAAGTCTGAGAATATCTTTCATTTTCAAAGGGGTTTCCAAGAGTATCAGAAGAAGTAGTGATATTTCTTCCGTTTTATAATTTTTTTTACAGATATTTTTTAATATTATCAATTCATCTGGGTGAAATTTTATGGTAGATTTTGTTAACAACAAACGATTCTTCAGTGGGATATTTTTCTCTTTCGAGATGACATTTAAACTATTTCGAATATATGCGTCTGATCGTTTGTTATTATTGAGATACGCTCTATACAACTGCAAACTTTCATTCTCATTTAATCTGTGTCGTATACACCAATTTTTATAGCAATTTAAGTAATATTGATATGTTTTTTTGCTGGACTCCGATAGCATACTTACTTAAAAAATTGTTTTTTTTCCCTCCTGAGAATAAAGATGTACACACCAAATATACATGGAAATTTGAATTACAGTGTTGCAAAAGGTGCACAACATTACATAAAAGACTCATCGGGTACTGATGTTTATATCAAACAGGGTAATCACGAGATATATGCCTTTGACTTCAAGAAAAAGCGCGAAAATTTCGCCACAGACAAAGATAAAAATGAGTTTTATTGCAAAAGGGACAACAACGAAGTTTATGCTCTCAGTCTCAATTCAGGTTTCGAGAGATTTGCCATAATCGAAGGAACTCTTCAAATATATGCTCGCACTCAGTTTGGCAATGAAAAATATCCGTTGAATTTATACCGAAAAGAAAAATTGGCTAGAAGAAATATAAAAACACAGCCCGAATTCTATTATGCTAGATTAGCCAATGGAGACGAATTTTATTTGCGAGATGATTTAAAACAGGAATATGCATATCTGGATAAAAAAATTCCTTTAATAGCAGTGACAAGCAATGGTATTCCTAAAGCACCTCTCTTGAGGAATGGGAAGGTTAACTATAATGTAATTGGAGATAGAGAAGTTTTATACGAGTATTCGGGTAATCCTTTTTTCGGTAAAGATATGGCAGGAAATGAAATTTATCCTAAAATTTTAACTACACAAAATGAATATTATCCAATTCACAATTCGATCTTACTGTTTGCAAAAGATTCACACGGAGAAAATAAATATGCACTGGATAACAAACAACAAATTATTTATCCCGAAAGAAATGGAATTCTCTTTTATATAACTGACGCTGCTGGCAATACAGATTCAACTCTAACAGGGCAAGCCTATCATTTTGTACACTATATCTCCCCTGGAAATTATCCCGTAAAAAAGACACAGTTTGGAGTGACAGAGGTTCTTATTAACAATGTTTATTCACAACGATATCCCTTAGACTCAAATCTGAATGAATATACCAATCAAAATGGCGATATTATCGAATCACAAGGCTACCCACAGACAAATGATGGATTTCTTATCCTCCCGAATATAAAAAATAAACCTTATGTAAAACCCGACGATGGACACCTGCTCAATCGGGTAAAATATTTACTTTATCGACCTGAATTCGATTCTTACGATTTTTTAACGACCATGAAATCAAAAAGACCGGCAAAACAATATCTTTTACCGTATGAAGTTTTAGATTTGTCGAATTATAAAATAGGAACTTATAAATTAGATCATTATATTGTTGGTTGTTTATTGGTAGCAATTATTTTTCTGCTTATGTGTATTCTGATTTAGATCACAGGTAAGTAAAAAAAAAAAAAAAAGAAAAAAATATAAGAGGGTGTGATAAAAAACAATTTTTTTTTTAACTTCATTATATCCACCATAACGAAGAGAAGAATGTTGGAGGATTTTTACAATTGGAAAAAAGTCAATCAATTAAATCGTCTCATTATTAAAAACGACTCTGAGTTGAAATACATTTTAATCATACCGAAAACTATAAATTTTGACTTGTTAAATGATTTGAATCGAACATTTAAACGAAAATTCGAAATTGAAGATTACATGAATCTGTTCCAAGAAACTAAATGTTCAATAATTTATTTAACTCTATTTACTTTAAAAGAAGAAAACGAACTTGGGCCCATTGCAGTTGACACCAGCTTCAAAATTGTTAGCAATTATTTGCATAAAATTCTAAAAAAAACCGCATCACATGTTCAAATCGTTGGTCCTATTTGTCTAAAACAAACATTTCCAGTTCTCTCTTACGATACATTTATTGAGCGTTTTCAATGATTCTAAAGATCTCTACTCTACAAGACGCAATAACCTGAAGAATAAATGTTTGTTTGCTTATGTTTTCTTTTCTCGTCAATTGTTCATACTTTTCAGAAGAAACAACGTTTAATGCATTGAGAAAATCTTTCATATTTGATACTATTTTCGTATCACAAATGTTATTTAAGCATTTTAAAATATATTTCATAGACTCCACAATGGATTCGTTTGCAAAATCAAAGTCTTTAAATGCTTCAGCATAAAAGGGACCGGTTTTAATGATCGGGTTATACCTGAAGAATTTTCTTGTTTCATTCAATGACGCATGCAACAATAGGTCGATGGTATCTACTTTCTCTAAATGCGCAGCAGGCCATTCCATTTCAGTTAAGGAAGAAATCTGTTTCCTTATGTACAAATAAAGGATAGAATTATGTTCATTTTGGTCTGATTTTTCTAAATTTTCCAACAACTTTTTTAAACTGGATAAAAGTTGATGAGACTCCTCTGCTATAGGTATTTTTTCAGCTCGTTTTTGAAAATGAAAATTGTAGAATGCAACAAACAAAGATTTTAAACTTTCCAAAGTCAATGCATTCTCCTTCTTATCGTGTGTAGAAATGTAATTTGCATCATTATAAATATTTTCATAAGACTGTAATTTTTCTTTGCAGTGGGCTAATTCTGCAGTTATTTCATCTTTTTCTTGAATGCAACGAGTGAGAACTGACTCAATCGACGATGTCAATTCACTTTCAGGCTCGTCCGAATGGCATTTGCGTTTCCGGGAAAATGGAGCCGTTTCTTTTCGTAAGTCCCAATCATCTTCATTATCATCCTTATTTTCATTTTTTCTTTCCTGCAACGTTCTGATTTTTTCCTCGAGATTTTTAATATTTCCCATCAATTTTTTGTTTTCCTCTGTTAAGCGTCCTGCCACCAACTTTTCATTTTCAGTTGGATTGCAATTTGTTTGGATGTCACTTTTTTGTTTCGCTTTTAATTCTTCGTTTTCTTTCTCTAATCCTTCTATTTTAATTTCTAACGAGTGCACCTCTTCAGTTTTATTTTTAATGCAGTCGTTCTTCTCATTTAAATTTCGTTCGCAACCTGTGAGAGTTTGTTGTAATAGCTGTAGTTCATTGTTAAGTGCTGCCTTTTCATTCAAACATCTTCCTAACTGTAGTTTCAACTGTGTAATTTCTTCATGGAGTTGTGTACTTTTTTCCAAATCATTTTGTAATGCACGGATTTCAGATTCATGTTTTTGTAATAAAGCTCGTTTTTCCTGTTGAAAATTTTCGAATTGATTTCCACATTCATTTTGCATTGATTCTACATTCCTTCGACATTCTTCGAGATCTTTTTTAATGAGTGTTGTGCTGCTTTTATAATGGTCGAGATCTTTTTCGCAAATGTCTAATTTCGACTGCAATTCACTTTCTACACGATTGCAAACAGCATTCCTCAGTTTTGATACTTCTGTAGTCTGTGCTGATGAGGGAGCCATTAACTCATTTTTAAGGACTTCAAAGTGTTCTGGTAAGAGATGTTTTTCGTTTGTTATATAATGTAGAACTTGTAAAACAAATTGGATAATTTTCTGAATATTTTTACGAAGATTCTCTTCATCTGGTGGCTCGTAAAAAATACACTTTAAATCCTCTTTTATTGTTTCGAAGGTTTTATGCTCTTGAGCTATTTTTTGTATTCGCTCAATGTAAAATTCTCTATTTGAAAAAATATTTTCACCAAAGTTCTCTTTTAGTATACGCATCATAAAATCGCATTCCTGAATGATCGAGGCTTCTTGGTTAGTTAAAGGGGGATTCAAACAAACATCTTCAACGCCTAAAATTTGAGGCTGGAAATGAGAGACTAGAGTAGCGACATTAAAATTCTCTTTTGGAATACTCAAATTCGAAGAAGCCCATTGTTGTAACATGAGGTAGTCATTTTGAAATTTGTTCAATTTCGTTTCTAAATACGTCCATTTATTTGGGTTATTTTCACGTACATCTCCATGGATTTCCAACAAATAGTTATAAAGCATTTCGAACAGTGCACGAAGTTTATAAAATTCATCTCTTTCCCGATTCTGGTCGTTTCTAGCATCTAAACACTCCTGTAGTTGTTTCTGTAATTCGTTGATTTGTTGATTTAATTTTTCTGAATCGTCATTTTCGGTTTGCAGGCAAACACTTCTTTTAGTAGTAGGTCCTTTATCGAGCGTGCCGATTTTGGATTTTAAACGGCTCACCTCTTCTTCGAGATTTTTAATTTTAGACTCATCGTCATTTTCGGTTTGCAGGCAAACACTTCTTTTAGTAGTAGGTCCTTTATCGAGCGTGCCGATTTTGGATTTTAAACGGCTCACCTCTTCTTCGAGATTTTTAATTTTAGACTCATCGTCATTTTCGGTTTGCAGGCAAACACTTCTTTTAGTGGTAGGTCTTTTATTGAGCGTGTCGATTTTGGATTTTAAACGGCTCACCTCTTCTTCCAGATTTTTAATTTTGGATGTGCATTGTTCGATTATTTCCCCATCGACCTTTTCGCGAGTTAGATTTTCTATTTTCGGGGATTCGACGTTGCTCCTGGCCTTCGCTTCGCTGCTTCGATCACACTCTTTCTCGCCAAGTTTATCGAATTTTTGTTGGTCGCTCCTGAAAGACTCTTTTGCCATTACGAAACTTAAAGAGCTATCATTATCGATTAACTTAAATAAAAAGGTTAAAAAACTTGGACTTTTCAAAAACAAACTGTTGTTTTCCCGAATGATATCGCGACTCATTTCAAAGGCAGCTGTGAGATCGTGCGTAATTTGTTTTTTGTAAATTTCTATCAACTGCAGTTGAGAGGCATCTTTATTTTTTTTATAGTCTAATATGGAACAGACGAGACCTTTTATATCCATCTTAATTTGGGCGAGAAATAAAGTCAATGGAAAATGTTATTGAAGCGTACGGGGCGTTTCAAAATAAAATGTTGTTTGTGGCTGTCCGATTTCAAAAACCTATTGTTAGAGTTCAGATTACCGACGTTGCAAAAAGTGACACTTCAAATAATTTGGTAGTGCCGCAAACTTTTCTTGTAGGCTCTGCATCAAAATTGTTGTTAGCTTCATTGAATAAGTCCGATATTTATTATTCTTCTTACCACAATTCCGTTCTCTATGTATGTGGTGCGCTTAACTGTATACCCTTTCGATATACAAGAATTCCTAAAACGATAACATTTAAGGCGTTATATAGCATTAGCAAAGCGTACCAAAAAGGAAAAATAGATATCGACCAGGTTGTGTTGTGTAGCTATTTTAAGCGTAATAATTTAAAGTGGCAGAATTGGAAAAGTTGGTGGTGTTTCGTTCGAAATATTATGAATGACACATTTAAAGACAAAGTTTCTAGGAATATAACATTACAAATGGTGAAATTTTTGAAAAGAGCGTGGATGAGTTCGTGTAAGGTGAAGGATGCATACAGTATTCATCCGGAATTAACCTTTTGTGAGATAACATTAGAAAAAACGGAAAATCCTGGTATATTGTGCCTGTCCAGCCATCCAACGGAAGTCTACTACGTATCTCCGATGATCGTGAGTTACGAATGCTGCGATTTCTTACCTATTGTGGATAAAGCTAAAGTGAAGTGCGATCGCTGGTTTCCATTGTACACAAATAAACACAAGTGGTTTGATCATTTGATTTATTTCTATGTCAGAGTTAACATTGAGGACTTAAAAAGCATGTTATTTTTTTTAAAAAATAACACTACAGTAGTAAAGTATAAATTGATACGGAAAAATGTCAATCACATTTATCGACTTTTAACTTGCGACTCGTGATATATATTTTTCTTTTTTCTAAAAAAAAAGGATGAAATGTGTATGTGTCGTAGACTTGGATGAAACGTTGGGACATTTTAATGCAAGTCATCAATTTCTAGTTAGACCTTTTGCTTACATGCTGCTGGATTTTCTTATTGTGACTAACTTTGAAATAACCTTATGGTCCTTCGGAACTGATAATTATGTTGAGCATGTGATCAATACCTATTTTGATATTTTTACAAACGAAACTTTTAAAACTCGTGTCTTTGGAAGATCCGTTTGTGAAATTTCTAAACGAAAATATGGAAGTAAGAAACACTCTAAAATTATTCGGAATTTATATAACGAAACGATCCATCTAATGGCACTGGATGATCAAGTGAATATAAATATGGATTCAGGGTACGATATTCGTATCCAAGTGGAGCCCTATACGGAGAAAAATATGGCGGACAAAGAGTTGCTACATGTCATGGATAAAATCATTCAACATTTGAAGGAGGCATAGATTGCACCGAGGCCTTCACTTGAAAAGACCGAGTAGGTGGCTCGACAAATCGTACTTTCTTTGGAATAGATAAAATGCTATCGTGACTGTTTTTCATCGTTTCCTCGTTTAAATCTTCCTTCGGAGTGGATAAAATGCTATCGCGGCTATTTTTCACCGTTTCTTCATTTAAATCGCCTGTCTCTTCAATCTTGCGTTTCAAATCTTCCGTGGACATATCCTTTTTCAAAATTCCTACAATACTGTCGTTGGCTTCATTGAAAATCTCGTCAATGAAAATTACGGTTTTCACAGTTCCGCCAATTTTACACTTATCTCCGAAAGTGCAACCCATATGAATTTCCAAATGGAGAATGGCTTTGGAGGGAGTATCGAATAAAGAAGCGCAATATTCACGCAGAGCGTATTGTAAATGGCCTCCTCTATAAACAATAGCTTCTTGTATACACCATACGTTATCGTCTGGTACGTTATAATTCCGACATTTTAAACATAGTCCTTTACATCCATTAAAGTAAAAAGCAGGATTATGTAAAATGGATTTCTTGAAGTTCAAAGCCATCACGTCCCCGATAAATTGCAATGGGACACTTTCCACAAGTTTAAGCTTACTTTGCTTATTCAAATCGCTACCGTTCTCGTTGGAAACTCTGAATGAGCCGAGAACTAATATATTAATATTTTTGGAGTAGTCCCGAACCCGAAAATTGTTAATTGCTTTATTCGCTTTACTTTCATACTTTAAATAATCCACCGTGCCGTTAATGTACTCTTGAAAGGTGGGATTGTTCAATAACGTGATCTTCCAATCACTCGCTATTGTGTTCATAATTCTGGGGTCGTTTTTCGTCCTTTTTTTAATCCATTCTGTTAAGACGGAGTGTTCAGACACCTTTCCGATCAAGCTCATATAAAACGCTGCGCTGTTATCTTTTTCATACTTTGAAAACAATTCTTCGATTCCAAGAACTTCGGCACTCATGGTGATTTGACAGGGACTTGACTGAGCCATTTTATAGAGGAGCTATAAAAAAACGTGATACATTTTTTTTCTTCTTTTAAATGTGTGTAAAAAAAAAATCTTGCCGTACAATACAAAATAAAAGATCAGAATTAATCTTGCATTGAAAAAATGTTTGTCGTTAAGCGAAATGGGCAAAAAGAGAAAATGAACTCAAATAAAATACGAAATTGCCTTTACCAACTTTGCTACAATTTAGATACAAATTATATTGATATTAATTTGATTATCGAGACCGTATTGCGAGGTTTAGTGGATGGCATTCGGAGTACGGAGCTGAATACTTTATTAGCAGAAACATGTGCCTCGATGATAACTTATCATTACGATTACGGTTTATTAGCTGCACGCTTTGCTATTGCCAATTTACACAAAGAAACCAAAGCGAGCTTTTCTGAAGTTATTCAAGAACTGTATGAAAATTCGATCGTATCGAAAAAAATTGCAAATGTCGTGGCAGCTCATAGTGCATATCTGGATTTGAATATCGTACATTCTCGAGACTTCGTATTTAATTATTTTGGATTCAAAACTTTAGAAAAATCGTACTTATTAAAGATAAACGAAATTGTGGTCGAGAGACCACAATATTTGTTTATGAGAGTAGCTTTAGAAATTCACCATGATGATATGCCGAGAGTATTAGAGACCTACAATTTAATGTCTCAAAAATATTTCATTCATGCTACACCCACTCTTTTCAATGCCGGCACTTTGAATCCACAACTCAGTAGCTGTTTTCTATTGACCATGAAAGGTGAAGATGTCGAAAGCATTTTTGAAACCGTAACGCAGTGTGCAGTCATTTCCAGACACGCAGGTGGAATCGGTCTGGCAATGCATTGCACACAGAATCTAATACCGTTGTTGCATGTCTTTAACAGTACAAGTCGATTTATTCAAGACGAAAATTGCAAGAGACCCGGCGCATTTGCGATCTATTTAGAACCGTGGCATATGTTTATCTTTGAATTTTTAAACTTGAAAAGGAATACTGGCCCGCTCGATTCTCATTGCCGGGATTTATTCTATGCTCTCTGGGTTCCGGATTTATTTATGCAAAGAGTTGAAGAAGACAGCTTCTGGACCTTAATGGATCCAGTGAAATGCAGGGATTTGTCGAATTGCTATGGCAAAGCGTTCAATTTATTATATGAAACATACGAGAAAGAAAAGAAATTTATAAAACAAGTTCCCGCTCGCAAAGTTTTTAGGGCTATTTTAGAGGCTCAAATAGAAACTGGTACACCTTATATGCTGTATAAAGACCATTGCAATCAGAAATCGAACCAAATGAACCTAGGAGTTATAAGGTGCAGTAATTTGTGTTCTGAAATCATACAATTTTCATCCCCTAAAGAAATTGCAGTATGTAATTTGGCATCGATAGCTTTAAATCAATGCGTTTCAAACGGACAATTTGATTTTGGAAAGTTGAAAGAGATTACTAAAATTGTTACCTATAATTTAAATAAAATTATAGACATTAACATGTATCCCGTGATAGAGGCCAAAATTTCCAATCTCTCGCACAGACCACTTGCAATAGGCGTGCAGGGACTTGCAGATACTTTTTTTTTATTAAAATGTGCCTTCAATAGTCCTGAAGCTTATGATTTGAATGCTAAAATATTTGAAACTCTATATTACGGTGCGTTAGAGGCTAGCAATGAAATCTCTGAAATAAAGGGCGCTTATGATTCATTTTCTGACTCTCCTGCTGCAAAAGGCATTTTGCAGTTTGATCTATGGAATAGTGTCGAATCACCCAGTTTCTGGGATTGGAAGGCTCTGAAGAAAAAAATACAAAAGACAGGTTTAAGGAACAGTCTTTTGATCGCAGTTATGCCCACGGCTTCCACGGCTCAAATTTTTGATAATTTTGAATCGTGTGATCCCATCACGAATAATATCTATACGAGGAATGTTTTATCGGGCAATTATCAAGTCATAAATAGATATTTATTACGCGATTTAGTGGATCTCAACTTATGGAGTAATAGCATGAAAGAAAGAATTATTGCAAATCAGGGATCTATACAAAACATTGAAGAAATTCCTAAATCTTTAAAAATTTTATATAAAACAGTTTGGGAGATACCTCAAAAATGTCTCATTGATATGGCGGCGCAAAGAGGTCTTTTTATCGATCAGAGTCAGTCATTAAGCATATATATGGAGAATCCCACTCTTTCCAAACTATCGAGTATGCATTTCTACGGTTGGAGAAAAGGTTTAAAAACTGGAATGTATTATTTACGAACAAAAGGCGCAGCCAGTCCCATCCAATTCACCATTAGTAAAGACTGCTCAAATTGTTCTGCTTAGCCTTTTTGGTTGAATTAATTTCTTAGGATCTCAAATTTTTTTATATATAATATGAATAATTTAGTTTCTTTCTGATAAACAAATAGTCCTTTTCAAATTTTTTTTAAGATAACATTTCAGATGAATACAAAAAAAAGGAACACACATTAAAAAAAAAAGTCATTGCTCAAATGTACGTTACAAAAAAAAAAAAAAAGGTGGGTACTTTTAGACAGAGCGAATCTTGTTTTATAGCCATGCCTCTAGATAATATGCTCTCTGCTTTTATCGACATAAAGAGATAACACTTTTTGTAAATCGATATAGACATGTATGAAAAACGGTCTATTGAAATAAAAGTCTTCAACACTTTCTCGTGATATATTTTTATTAGAATTTTGTAAACCTATTCCGTGTTGATTTTGAGAGTATGATATACTGAACAGTTTTTCTTTATGGACATATTTTAAATCTAATTCAGGTAAAAATATTCTGCAATGAAGCAAATTATTGTCCTCTGCAATATTTTCCATTTGGAAGATAATGTTTCCAATATGATTTTCCATATTTAAATTTACATTGTACAAAGCCACATTATCGCGAATTTCTAAAAAATCAATTTCTCGTGAAAAATAGGAAATGTTTTTCTCCTGGTGAAAGTCATTTTTTGTAGCATACTGAAATCCATGCCAGGTACATTGTAAAATAAATGACCCCGTACCTGATGGAGTAGCGGGCTTTTCGAATTTGAAAAAATCCGGTAAACAATTGAATGGTTCTGATCCCCCAACATAAATATAATCTCTGTATTGGGAGAGCCATTTTTCAAATAATACACAATCAAGCACTTTCATCTTTGTTTTTAAAAATAAATAAATAATACAAAAGGCTCAAGTCTGTGCATATACCTGAAATATTTCATAGATGCTGTTATGTTTATCACTGTAGGATTCATACCTATTCATAAAATGACACTGAATGGAATGAGTTTGGGACATGTATTTGAATTTTACGGAATTGGTACATTTAAAGCTATTTTTAAACGAAAAAGCTTTAATGATCTTCACGAATTGAGCGAGAGTCGGAAATTCATATTGAAACATTTCATTACCGAAATTTCTAGAGCGATACAAATAAGAACACAAATCCATGCGATTGTTAGCGAATAAGTTATTCACAAGACAGATAATTAACATATTCTCTTCGTATAACAAGAATATTTTAAAGTCTAGAGAACGAAAAACTTCAAAATGACAACGAATCATAATGCATTCTTCATCCAGACCATTTCGGAAAATTCCCAAGCGAGGATCGAATGTTACTATTTCTCGATTCCAAGTTTCAAATACATGACGTTTTTGAACTGGAAGTGCAGTTGTATAGAATATAGTTAAACATTGGTGTATTTGTGAAACGGAATATTTTTTGTGAATATTAAAAGAACGTTTATGTGCTGTTTTTTTACTGTGAAACTCCAGCAGAGTAACACCAGGTGATTTATAATCGATTAAAAATTGAAAAACAGATCGTCTTTCCGGAGTTATAAAAAAACCCGATTTAAACACACTCAATAGATGTGTATCGTGTAATTTTACATTGGACAGAGATATTTTGGGGAGTTGTAGCCAGGCATATTTATCCATCAAAAGGTTGTAAAACGGTTTTATTTTTAACAAAGAATATTTGTCTTTCAGTGGAATGTAGTATCGCAAGATTTTTATTTGGATATTGATAGGTAAATCGAAAAACATCTCTTTCAATCGAACAAACTTTTTTCTTTTAAATTATAATAAAGAAATGGATGACAAAATGTACTGTTTAAGGTGTAAATTCAAAACAGGAACAACTGGTATGTACAAGGACGTCACAATAAAAAAATGTGACGTGGTGAAAGGTAACTGTTCGGAATGCGGGCGAAAGAAATGCAAATTTGTTAAAAAAAATTGCAGTTGGAAAAGAAAGAATGAAAAAAATTAATCAGGTGAAAGTTCTTTCTCAGATCTTACGAGGTGACATTTATCTACAGAAATTATATATCCAAATAAAAATTGATCTTCCATTTCGTCACTGTACTTCCAAATTCGGGGGTCCTTGTAGCAAACTGTTAAACACATTTTCTTATGATAAGGAAATAGTGTAATTTTTAAATTATTTTCCAAAACTTCAAACTCAATTCCCAATGATTTCAGATATTTAGCATTCTCTTCAGAGATATCGCGTAGAACAGACGTTTTCCAAAACTCTTCAATTAGATGGAATTCTTCAGTTGTTATTTTTTTTTTATATAAAGCGTCTTTGAGAATATTTTCGTTGAAACGAGTGAAATACATTTCAACACATTCTTGTTTTTCTTGATGTAATATAGAGGTGATAAAAAAAATCATTTATGGTGAATTTTTTTTTTTAGATAAAAAAAAATCTCTATATAATGAGAAGTTTTGTGTCATCATAGTTATACTGCATGGATCTGAATGAGAAGAAGGAGAAACATTTTGAAAATTTCGACTTTGTCAAAAGGAAAAGTCCAGAGCAGGAAAATTATAAAAAAATCGCTCGCGACCGTGCAAGCAGAAAAAGATATCCAGGTTACACATGTCCTTGTTGCAAAGATTATTACCAGTGTCTTCTCTTAGATGAAAAAAAATTAACATTGAGATTGAAAAAGGTATCGAGACATAGAGGAAAACCACCACCTAAAACACCTGAAAATTATTGGGAATTAGGATTTCCCGATTACGAGGAGTGTGTAAAACGCGGCTATACCGAACCAGCAAAGCCATATTCTTTTAGAAAAAGGCATCGAGACGCAGAGGATCACCTCCGAAAAATCGATTGCGTGGAACGCGAGCCGAATTCTTGTAGAAAAAGGCATCGAGACGCAGAGGATCACCTCCCAAAACGCCAGAAAATTACTGAGAATTAGGATTTCCCGATTATGAGGAGCCATATTATTTATATTTAAAAATAAATGATCTGCAATAATAAAAAGACCATCACAAGTTCCTCAAATGCTTTCTGTGAAATATATTTTTTTTTGTTGTTGTTCATGTCATAAGCACCCCCCACCCCCCACACACACTTTTTTTTAACCAATGAGATTTTGAAAGAATTGCTCAACCAAGAGGAAAAAACAGTTTCTGAAAAGACTTTTTGGAAACTTCTCGATAACGCACAGTCAAAAGAAATGATCTCGTCTCGAACCATTGTTTTTCAATTTTTAAATATAACTGATGTGCATGATGAAACTAGAGATATTATTCGTGCAATTCAACATTTGATAAAATTTAAATCGTCAATGCGAAGCCAGACAAAACGAATTCTCAAGAAAACCAGCACACTAGAATCTCTCATTGAAGAAGTTCCTTCTCTCATTGAAGAAATGGGATGTGCACTATTTGGAGAAGGGATTTCAAATGAAGGAATAACAGAAATGTTCTATTTCTGCAACAAATTAGCTAGAAAATTTAAAGTTTCAAGATGTGAAAACTATAGACCATTTCTAGCCGAATGTCTTTCCAGATACTTCATTATATGTACAGATGATTGGTTAATGTCTAATGGCGGATGGGATAATTTCATTCAATTATCGACTGAAAAATCTAACACGTGCCTCTCTTTTTTTTGTGAGTTAAATTGTGTCTAACCTATGTCCAAAAAGTTTCTCGACAATTTCTGAAAAAAAAAAAATACTTCATTTGTTATGATTGTCGAATGAAATGTTTTATTACTTTTTTTTGGATTTTTTTAAAAAGTAGTTAGAAAATATCAGAGCATTTTTGGACATTTTCCATTTTTGAATAAAATCGGAATAATAGAGTAAATTGTCCATTGCATTCAACAAACACAAATACATGATATGTTTACTATGACAGTGTGTCAAATCCACGTACACGAATGCCGGCTCTTTGATTTCAACAAATACTTCATCGCGAAATGGTTTTGGTTTTATAACGACAGTTTCAAATTCTTCGTAATTTTGTTCAAATTTTTTTCTCAATAGTTTATAGTTTGGGCTATGGAAAGTAATAATTGTCTCCTTATGAATTAAATCAAGATGACTTGTAAAGACAATGAGACATTTTCCATCAGCACATTTTTCAATAGTACTCTGAAATTGCGGTTCGAACCAGATTAGTACATTGAAATAATTTTCTAATTCATCATCGAATGGTCGATATAAAACTTTCCATTCGTAAAAGTATTTCATCATGTAATATATGATTATACTCGGTTTTCTTCCAACCGCGCTATGCACAATAGTTGTTTTATTTTTTTTCAAACTTTGCTTTAAAATTTGTTCAATAGAACCCATCTCTTAATGTTTTGTAGATTCTTCTCTTATTTTTAACAGGAGGATAGCAAAAAATTTTAGTTTCGTTCAAAATATTTTGATCTCATTTTTTACCATTCTTCTTCTTGTTTTTCTTAACGATTTTCTTTGCATATTTTTTTCTTAGTTTTGGGTTACAAAGAGCTTTGGTAGTCTTAAACATAATATGTTTGCATGCACCTTTGCTGTATTTTCGAGTGCGCCTGGGACTAACAGAACGTGACCGACTTGATGAAGAATTAGAAACACTGCGCTCACGGAAACCTTTTTTGCTTTTTAGATAATCAGGTGAAACACTGCGAGAACGTTCCATTTTTGAAATATCAGGTGAGCGATTGTCATTATTTATCGTTATGCCATTTTTCGTATTAAGAAAATCATCGAAATTCTCTACAGAATTTTTTCTAGAACAATAATTTGAATTGCATTTACATTTTCGCATATCTTACTTATTTATAAAACTCATATAAAATTATTAATCGATCCATGAGGAGGCTAATCGTAAAAAAAAAAAAAAAAAGAAGGAACTTTTTCAGCGACAGTTTTGGTCATTGCTAAATAGCATTTTTCGTTGATTTTCGATTTAAAATAAATTTTTTAGACGTCATAAAATGTTCTTGCAATTTTTACATCCACATGGAATACGTTATTGCAATAGATGAGTTTCGACCAACCAATCAAAACCGTCGATCTTTTTCAGCGCTCCACCAATGACAGTGGAGGCAAACAAACAAACAAACAACAACAACAACAGCAAAAAACCCATTCACGATGTTCAGCTGAAACTCAGCTATATAAAAAGGTTAAACTAGGAAGTGGTCAGATCAAACATGCTCTTCGTCGGTCACGATCCGTATATGTCGTCTGAATGTAAAGTTACTCCTCAAGCAGCCTGCCATATAAAAAGGTGTTAATTGAAACAGCCAAAATGGAGGTTCTGTTCGAATTTGAAGATTTGGAAAAAGATTTTTAAAATTCAATGTTAGAATTGGAAAAGTACGGTCATGCAGAATATATTGAGTGTGCTTTAAAAAATTTTAAGGAAGAATGGAATCTTTGTATTAGAAATATTGAAAAAATCAATACTCTGCCATCTAGGACTGATCATTTTAATGAAACTAAATCTGCATTTGAAACATTCCAAACAAAATGGATGTCATTTCAACAGAACCATTGTGATTTGGACGAAGATGTTGCATTCAAAGGTGTATCTGAAAAGCATGCTTTATTGAATGATGAAGCAAATCAACTTATCAAAAATTACGACGCAGCTATTAAACGTATTAATTCATGTGTGGAAAATACGGTCCTGTAAACAACTAATAAATCATGTGTGTGATCATGTTCATCAACTATGTATTTTGAAAGTAAAAACATGTTCAATTAAAAGGATAATTTCATTATGTTATTTATTTATTAACATTTGAAATTAAGATTGATCCACTCGAAATACGTTATTGCAATAGATCAGTTTCGACCACGTTTCCACCAACCAATCAAAACCGTCGATCACTCCACCAATGACAGTGGAGGCAAACAAACAACAGCAACAACAAAAAAAAAAAAAACATTCACGAGGTTCAGTTGAAACTGATCTATATATAAAAAGGTTAAATTAGCAAGTGGTCAGATCAAACATGAACTCCGAATACAAACGTCTGCAGACTTTCCATGCCTGTTGGGATACGCTGAAAGACCTGGGCTTTGCCGGCTCTCCCGCAGAATTTGCCGAGAAAGGTCTCCATTACGACTCTTCGTCGGTCACGATCCGATGTGCTTTCTGCAGTTTCGTGTTTCCTTTAAACTGCTGCTGTTCTTCCTCGAAGGCTAAACTTTTTTTCAAGAAACCGGGCTATGTTCACATCAAAAAGAAACCTCGATGCCCCGGCCTGAGAGATGACGGCTATCCTTTCTACAAAAATGTGCCTCTCTATTACCATCGGCTGCACAGACTCGTACAGGATGACTGCAGATTAGAAGTGGTCCGGCTGACGAGTTTTCATTGGACGCCGAGACTGATCGAGTATCGGAATCGAGAGAGCATGGCTAGGAAGGGTCTCTACTATAATAACCAAGAAAGAACCATATGCTGTGCATTCTGTACCTTTCGGGTGGCGATACTGGAGTTTCGGGGTGCGGCAGACTTGATCGATAAACATTCCAGTAGCAATTCGTGTCCCTTTTTGAAAGAATCGCAGCAGAATGATGATGACAGTCTGCGATCGTGGATTGTACGAGAATTCGAGAACGTACCCTTAGCCAAAACGGATGTCCAGTGTGTTCCGAAACATCCCGAAATGGAAGACATCGGGAAACGTTACCAAACCTTCCGTCGCAGAGAACCGCCTGATGAAACTCAGAAAAAAGTCCTCGCGATGTGCGGATTTTATTACAACTACACACTCGACTTTGTGAATTGCTACTGGTGCGGCATCACACTGGGGCGCTGGAAACCGGAAGACGGGCCCCGTTTCCAACATTTTCAGAAGAGTCCTCGCTGTCGGATAGCCCTGCAAATGGTTGACCCGAACCAAATGATCGCGTTGGCACGAAAGGGTCTAGAATCCGAAAGTTCAAAAATTAGGATGTCCAAAACCGAAATCAAAAAATTAGTAGTCGATCCAGAGTCAAAAAGGACCACCGAAAACTTAAAAGTTCATCCGGAAGAAAAAGAAGAAGTTTCGACTTTGAAATGCGTGGTGTGTTTCGAGAAATTTAGGAACGTGTTGTTTCTGAATTGCAAACATGTCGTGTGTTGCGAAAAATGTTCGCTTCAAATCGACGACCAGTGCCCCATTTGTAGAGAACCCGTATCAGAAAAAATGAAAGTGTTTTTGTAATTAAATTGTTTTATTATTATTTTCATAACAAAACATTTTTCTCCTAGCATTTGTTATTTTTGAAAAAAAAAAAGTATAATTTTAGATGATCCTTGTTAAACAACAAAATAAGAATAACTTTACTGAAATATATAAATACTCTAGGGGAAAAAATCTTGGTGACTGTTTATTATAAAACAAGAAAGATGTCTAACGCAGTGAAAGCTAAACAGATTGCTGATTTGAAAACATTTAGCAAAAACCTTTTTTGAAGGGCCTTTTAAAACTTTTTTCGAAGAATGGACCAATGTTACGGATGTTTTCGATTACCACGTCACACATGGACTCACGAGGAAATACGTTCAGTTCCTCTTTTGTATAATTTAAGAGAGTATGATGACGCGGTTGAAAAACTCCACGACCTGCTTTTTTGAAAGATTTCGACAAATCTACTCTCTTGAAAAAGTAAAATTTAGGAACGTGTTATTTGTGAATTGCAAACATTTTGTGTGTTGCGAAAAATGTTCGCTTTGAGTTGATTCCCCATTGTAGAGAACCCGTATCAGAAAAAATAAAAGTGTTTTGTAATTTAATTGTTTTATTATTATTTTCATAACAAACATTCAAAAAAAATTTCGATACTTTTCAACTTTAATAAACAAGTCGCCAATAGTTTTGTAATTTATATGTAAAATGGGTACGCATGGTAATCCAATTTTTTTAAATGACATCATACGTATCCACATTGTAGGCTCTGAAAAATTCTTCTTTACTTTCAAATACAGCTGCAGATTCAGAATCATAATAGTTCCTCATAGGTATCGTTTTACCAAAAATATTTCCACATAGATTAGGAAATTGTATTCTAAGATATCTTTTATCTTTTCCGTAATTTGTATTAACGGTTTTATGATTTCTTGTAAACCAAATTGATTAAAATGTTTATCGATTATTTTTTCCTTGTCTGAATTCGAAGTGAATTTTTGATATAACCATGATTTTTTCTTTTTCCGTCACGATAAATTCACCAGGAAGCGGTTTATTTACTCTTAATGTCATGGTGTTTGAGAAATCCGTTATTATGTAGAAAGTTGTTTCCCAGCCGACTAAATGTATCATATTTAAACTTACACATGTATGTAAAAAATATTTTTTTTTCTTTTCTATATGGGAGTATATTTCTAAGTTTAGTCACAAGATTTGGTTCAAAAGCACATGTTAAACAAATCTTGTATTTCTTTGTCTCCATATATTTCTTTACCTTTCGTTGTTCCCCAGCGACTTTATCCATGCAGGTTTTTGAAGTGATCATGTAGTTTATAAATAATTCGTCATTTGATTGTGTATTTTTCATTCTTCGCAGGATGAATTCCTGAAAAAAAAGGTAGTCATTTATAAGGCTGTATTCAAATGAGTTATCTTTACATATGGAATCGACAGTGGTTTTATCCGGACCAAAATCTGGTGCTCAGCAACAAATGCAAGGCTTTTTTATTTGAATCATCACATCTTTTTCATTTTCTTACATATTTCTCCATTCATCTCAGCTCTTCACACACATGCACAGAAAGAAAATAAATATTTTGATAATTTTTTTTTATTTCATTCGTTGAAGGACACACATTAGAAAAAGTTACCACTCTAAGTAAGTTGAAGAGAAAATACACAATAATTGTAAATTAATAGTTAATTTAAAAAGGGGGGAGGGGCACTCAAAAGTATTCCATTTGCAGGGGGAAAAAATCGTTCTGTAGAGACATTACGCAATTTCAAATGTATTGAAACTGATATAAATCATTGAATATTTCATCGCTACAAGATGATTACGATAGAATAGGGTTCGTTCATTTACAGGGACACACAAAAAAGAAATCGCTGGAAGTGCGTTTTCAATTTCGGCAAGTGTTTTTTTTTTTTTTTTTACATTTTACTAGTTGCACAAAAGAATTCACGTCTCCTCATTAGCGGAAATTGCTGAAGGGCGACTAATGTATTTCTAAACTGAACTCAAATTCGGCATGCGTGTAAATATTACATACAAATATGGGCTGCTTGTTGCTCAAAGAATTAGGATGACTTATTGAAACGGTGCAGTTTTGTTTACATTATGTGTTGGAGAGTGTTTCATAATCTATGCTTTCGAGCATGATTTCTTTCTTTTTCTTTTTTTTTTACTTTCCTAAGTTAATTTTTAAGTTTAGAAAGAAAGAAAGAAATTTTTTTAAAGCGAAGGACCCCATCGAGGGAACGGAAAAAAATTCACGTGTTGTTAGGTGTTAAATCAGAGGAAACCGTTGTTTTAACACCTACACACACAAACACGAATACAGTTTGTCAAATATTTAAATGAACTAAACAACCCTTTCCGCTTTTTTTCATGTTCATTTTACTTTTCCAGGATCATCCTTCAAAAGAAAGGAAAAAAAAAAAAAGAAATCCAGAACCGTTTTCTAATTTTATCAGCTTTATCGACTTGACTTATACAGTTTCAAATGCAAGCGCCTCAAATTTAATACTTAAAGCGGCAGTGAACACATTCTCGAAAAATTTCCTCATTACAATTTCAACGTTTGTTATTGTTTTATAAAATTCAGTCAATCGGTTGATTTAAACATTTTCATTCGACGGGTCGTAAATTTAATTGCTTGTAAATTCATAAAATATCATGCAACTTATATCCGCCACACCCCACATTTTTCTTGCTTTCTTGATTTCAGAGGAGAGAGGAAAAGAAAAAAAAAAATGTCTCCAGATATTCAGTTTTTCAAAATTCTGTGGAAGATGAAATTTTATCTAAATATCTCTTTAAAAGATGATATATATATATATATATATATATATATATATATATATATATCCTCATGTTTTACACCCTCTGAAGCTCAGAGGGATTTTGAATTCAAAATATGCAAGTAATCGAATTTGAAGTGAAAAAAATTTTTTCAAAAAAAAATTCACATTTTTTTTTTTTTGTCCTCTACATCTTTTGTGTAATACTTTAAGTTTAAAACATAGTTTCCTTTTATCCATCTTTCAAATTATCGAAATCAGTCACCCGGTTTTAAAATTCTACGGACCAATAGAAACGGTTAAAAATTCATGAGATGACAAAAGATTTATTTGTTGTAATCATTGAAAATCAGAATGAGCCCTCGGAAAACAATAAATTGAAACGACTGGAACGGAAAAAAAAAAGTGGTCTGTTCTCTCTCCTCCCTACACACTTTTTTTCTTTCTTGATTTCAGAGGAGAGAGGAAAAGAAAAAAAAAAAAATGTCTCCAGATATTCAGTTTTTCAAAATTCTGTGGAAGATGAAATTTTATCTAAATCTCTCTTTAAAAGATGATATATATATATATATATATATATATATATATATATATATATATATATATATATATCCTCATGTTTTACACCCTCTGAAGCTCAGAGGGATTTTGAATTCAAAATATGCAAGTAATCGAATTTGAAGTGAAAAAAAATTTTTCAAAAAAAAATTCACATTTTTTTTTTTTTTTTTTTTTTTGTCCTCTACATCTTTTGTGTAATACTTTAAGTTTAAAACATAGTTTCCTTTTATCCATCTTTCAAATTATCGAAATCAGTCACCCGGTTTTAAAATTCTACGGACCAATAGAAACGGTTAAAAATTCATGAGATGACAAAAGATTTATTTGTTGTAATCATTGAAAATCAGAATGAGCCCTCGGAAAACAATAAATTGAAACGACTGGAACGGAAAAAAAAAAGTGGTCTGTTCTCTCTCCTCCCTACACACTTTTTTTCTTTCTTGATTTCAGAGGAGAGAGGAAAAGAAAAAAAAAAAATGTCTCCAGATATTCAGTTTTTCAAAATTCTGTGGAAGATGAAATTTTATCTAAATCTCTCTTTAAAAGATGATATATATATATATCCTCATGTTTTACACCCTCTGAAGCTCAGAGGGATTTTGAATTCAAAATATGCAAGTAATCGAATTTGAAGTGAAAAAAAATTTTTCAAAAAAAAATTCACATTTTTTTTTTTTTTTTTTTTTTTGTCCTCTACATCTTTTGTGTAATACTTTAAGTTTAAAACATAGTTTCCTTTTATCCATCTTTCAAATTATCGAAATCAGTCACCCGGTTTTAAAATTCTACGGACCAATAGAAACGGTTAAAAATTCATGAGATGACAAAAGATTTATTTGTTGTAATCATTGAAAATCAGAATGAGCCCTCGGAAAACAATAAATTGAAACTACTGGAACGGAAAAAAAAAAGTGGTCTGCTCTCTCTCCTCCCTACACACTTTTTTTCTTTCTTGATTTCAGAGGAGAGAGGAAAAGAAAAAAAAAATGTCTCCAGATATTCAGTTTTTCAAAATTCTGTGGAAGATGAAATTTTATCTAAATATCTCTTTAAAAGATGATATATATATCCTCATGTTTTACACCCTCTGAAGCTCAGAGGGATTTTGAATTCAAAATATGCAAGTAATCGAATTTGAAGTGAAAAAAATTTTTTCAAAAAAAAATTCACATTTTTTTTTTTGTCCTCTACATCTTTTGTGTAATACTTTAAGTTTAAAACATAGTTTCTTTTTATCCATCTTTCAAATTATCGAAATCAATCACCCGGTTTTAAAATTCTACGGACCAATAGAAACGGTTAAAAATTCATGAGATGACAAAAGATTTATTTGTTGTAATCATTGAAAATCAGAATGAGCCCTCGGAAAACAATAAATTGAAACGACTGGAACGGAAAAAAAAAAAGTGGTCTGCTCTCTCTCCTCCCTACACACTTTTTTTCTTTCTTTCTTGATTTCAGAGGAGAGAGGGGAAAAAAAAATGTCTCCAGATATCCAGTTTTTCAAAATTCTGTGGTAGATGAAATTTTATCTAAATATCTCTTTAAAAAATTCTTTCTTTTCATTTTATTGTTCCTTGTTAAAAAAATTTGTATTTCCAGTCACACATTCTTGAGATCCGACACGAAAAAAAAAAAAACTGAAACGAAGGAGGGCTGAAAGAGGGCAAAAAAATACCCCCTCCTCCTATATTCATATGGAAGTTTTATCCTAAGTATAACGAAATCATTTACTTCATATCGGTGATGACATATGTGAAAAAAAAAAAAAAAACAGGAAACTATCTCGGCTATAGGTTCGTTGCTTAATTGTGTTTGTACCGAGTTTCTTAAAAACTTATTTTGAATAATATGTTTTCTGGTAATTTAAAAAAACAAAACAACAAAATTCAGATTATTCGTTGACCTTCCTTAATTGTTCAAACATTTTATGTTATTAATCAATCCTTCGATTGATTTTCTTATTTACAAAATAGAATTTCACAGATTGTAATTTTTTTTTTTTTTTTTTTTTTTTTTCATTTTGTGATATTTAATTTCTTCCTTCCTGATATTTCATAAAGATTTTTTTTTGTCGTTGCTGTTAAATACATAAATTTAATTAAAATATTTCTGTAATCTCACACATCTGTTTAAAAGTGATTTGTCATAATAGGAAATTTTATACGAAAGTACTTCGGGGCATCATGTAGTAAGAATTATAGCAAGTATTCGAATTTGTTACTCGATATCTCGAAAACCTTGATATGTCGGAAAAATTATTTTGCCCCACATATTCATCTAATGTTAATTTTAATTCTTATCTCGAGGAGTTTTCACTCAAAACCTTGTTATGTCGAATATTTTTCGAAGTAAAAAAAAAAATTAGAGAGAGGTTTCTAAGAATCTCCTCATTATTTCTCTAAGAGGGAATGGGAGTCCCGATATTTCCATCTGGTCACTTGAACGCCAAACAAAAGAAGTGTTTCCTTTTCATATGTAGTGCTCGGAAAATGTGGAAAACGATGGATTTACCGTTATTTTTCGAACAGGAAAAAAATTAATTGATGAACAATACCAAAAAAAGAGAAGACGATACCGGACATATTTATACTTATTCTCATGACTCAAATTTTTATAATATTATTCCGTTTTTTTTACGTGAATTTTTATGTTTTAGTTATGGCCTTGTTATCTCGAAAATTTTTTTAGCGTCCCTTCGACTTCGAGGGTATTACATTATTGGAATGCTACCACATGTCTTTCCATATAATGGAATTACCCAAATTCACGTTGATTGGGGAGGGGAGGGAAATCAAGTTAAGTAGAAAAGTATTAACGCAAATAACCACTAATGCCCGAAAAAACTTTTTAATTACATTGTAACGGCTCACATTTATATTCCTCATATTTCTATAACCGAAAGGAAAAAAAAAAGTGTATTCCATAGTTTCTTAAAAGTTATCTTTCTTCTGCTATTCTGTAACACCGTGTTGATAAAATACTAAATAAATAAACGGGGACAGGTGTGTGTGTGTTTTTTTTTTTCTTCTTCTTCGTCATATCACGACCCAGCTTTTACCTCCCAACTATAAGATTTTTTTAAAATTTCAACAAAAGAGATTAGAGAATCTACGAGCTGGGGAAAAAAAAAAAAAAAAAAAACCCCAAAAACAAAACTAGCTCCTCAAATAAGAATGATAGGGAACAACCAAAATCATACACTCAGAGTTATCAATTTCCTACTTCTTGCACACCATTGTTACATTATAGGAAATGTTTTAATTAAATAAAACAACATTTTCTGTATTAAAATACTAGTTTCCAGAAAGTTGGAGTCTTGGCGGCTTTGTTCATTGCAGATTATGAATATTTTTAATCAGCTTGGGCACCACACTTTTACACTTTTCATATCATTGATCAGAAATATTTCCTTTATTTAATCCTATATGTTTGGACAAATAAATAAGACAAATTTCTCTGTTAAAAAATAATACAAAATATAAAACTTGCCAGCTATGGTTTAGAGTAAAAAAAAAAAAAAAAAAATACATAACATTTCAATTGCAGTGATTACCATCAATGGTTGCGGAGGGGCTGAAGATGCATAATTTCTTTAAAGAAGCCCTACTGCATATGATATTATCAGGATCATCAGTTTCTAAAGTTGATAGTCAGGGATATCAGTAGATTCTAAAGTTGAAGCCTAGAATGCTTCAACTTTAAAAAAAAAAAAAAAAAACTCACCCAATGCTAATTACTTTTTACCCATATTTTAAACAAGTTGAAAATTGCTCGTCAAACGTGGCAAATGAGGTGCGTTTGTACTATAACTAGTTTTATAATTATTTTTTGCACCCCATATTGTACTATATTTTTTTACACTTTATAAGTGCATAGTCTGTAATACATTAAAATGCACTTGCAATAATTTTTTCCCATTCCCCGTAATGTAACGGAAAACTTTTGACTGTCCCTGTAATTAAACTATGCATCCCATTTTCATAAAATTTCAAAATGGCTCGATAAAATTTTGCAACAATCATACATTTAAAATTTCAAACCATTCGGTTGGGTAGTTTTTCCTCTGTTATATGCGGACGGACTGAACGACGGCTATAGATGGTACGTATTTATATAATTACGAACGTACCTAAAAAGAGAACTCTTGCAATTTAACGGTAGTATAAACACTTCAGAAATACTTAAAATTCTCAGAAGAAATTTAATTTGTTACTATTATTATTCCATTTATATTTATAAAACATTTTAAAATTTTATTGTAAGAGTTTTTTTTGTTGTTGTTCCCTATCATTCTTATTTGAGGAGCTAGTTTTGTTTTTGGGGTTTTTTTTTTTTTTTTTTTTTCCCCAGCTCGTAGATTCTCTAATCTCTTTTGTTGAAATTTTAAAAAAATCTTATAGTTGGGAGGTAAAAGCTGGGTCGTGATATGACGAAGAAGAAGAAAAAAAAAAACACACACACACCTGTCCCCGTTTATTTATTTAGTATTTTATCAACACGGTGTTACAGAATAGCAGAAGAAAGATAACTTTTAAGAAACTATGGAATACACTTTTTTTTTTCCTTTCGGTTATAGAAATATGAGGAATATAAATGTGAGCCGTTACAATGTAATTAAAAAGTTTTTTCGGGCATTAGTGGTTATTTGCGTTAATACTTTTCTACTTAACTTGATTTCCCTCCCCTCCCCAATCAACGTGAATTTGGGTAATTCCATTATATGGAAAGACATGTGGTAGCATTCCAATAATGTAATACCCTCGAAGTCGAAGGGACGCTAAAAAAATTTTCGAGATAACAAGGCCATAACTAAAACATAAAAATTCACGTAAAAAAAACGGAATAATATTATAAAAATTTGAGTCATGAGAATAAGTATAAATATGTCCGGTATCGTCTTCTCTTTTTTTGGTATTGTTCTTCAATTAATTTTTTTCCTGTTCGAAAAATAACGGTAAATCCATCGTTTTCCACATTTTCCGAGCACTACATATGAAAAGGAAACACTTCTTTTGTTTGGCGTTCAAGTGACCAGATGGAAATATCGGGACTCCCATTCCCTCTTAGAGAAATAATGAGGAGATTCTTAGAAACCTCTCTCTAATTTTTTTTTTTACTTCGAAAAATATTCGACATAACAAGGTTTTGAGTGAAAACTCCTCGAGATAAGAATTAAAATTAACATTAGATGAATATGTGGGGCAAAATAATTTTTCCGACATATCAAGGTTTTCGAGATATCGAGTAACAAATTCGAATACTTGCTATAATTCTTACTACATGATGCCCCGAAGTACTTTCGTATAAAATTTCCTATTATGACAAATCACTTTTAAACAGATGTGTGAGATTACAGAAATATTTTAATTAAATTTATGTATTTAACAGCAACGACAAAAAAAAATCTTTATGAAATATCAGGAAGGAAGAAATTAAATATCACAAAATGAAAAAAAAAAAAAAAAAAAAAAAAATTACAATCTGTGAAATTCTATTTTGTAAATAAGAAAATCAATCGAAGGATTGATTAATAACATAAAATGTTTGAACAATTAAGGAAGGTCAACGAATAATCTGAATTTTGTTGTTTTGTTTTTTTAAATTACCAGAAAACATATTATTCAAAATAAGTTTTTAAGGAACTCGGTACAAACACAATTAAGCAACGAACCTATAGCCGAGATAGTTTCCTGTTTTTTTTTTTTTTTTCACATATGTCATCACCGATATGAAGTAAATGATTTCGTTATACTTAGGATAAAACTTCCATATGAATATAGGAGGAGGGGGTATTTTTTTGCCCTCTTTCAGCCCTCCTTCGTTTCAGTTTTTTTTTTTTTCGTGTCGGATCTCAAGAATGTGTGACTGGAAATACAAATTTTTTTAACAAGGAACAATAAAATGAAAAGAAAGAATTTTTTAAAGAGATATTTAGATAAAATTTCATCTACCACAGAATTTTGAAAAACTGGATATCTGGAGACATTTTTTTTTCCCCTCTCTCCTCTGAAATCAAGAAAGAAAGAAAAAAAGTGTGTAGGGAGGAGAGAGAGCAGACCACTTTTTTTTTTTCCGTTCCAGTCGTTTCAATTTATTGTTTTCCGAGGGCTCATTCTGATTTTCAATGATTACAACAAATAAATCTTTTGTCATCTCATGAATTTTTAACCGTTTCTATTGGTCCGTAGAATTTTAAAACCGGGTGATTGATTTCGATAATTTGAAAGATGGATAAAAAGAAACTATGTTTTAAACTTAAAGTATTACACAAAAGATGTAGAGGACAAAAAAAAAAATGTGAATTTTTTTTTGAAAAAATTTTTTTCACTTCAAATTCGATTACTTGCATATTTTGAATTCAAAATCCCTCTGAGCTTCAGAGGGTGTAAAACATGAGGATATATATATCATCTTTTAAAGAGATATTTAGATAAAATTTCATCTTCCACAGAATTTTGAAAAACTGAATATCTGGAGACATTTTTTTTTTTCTTTTCCTCTCTCCTCTGAAATCAAGAAAGAAAAAAAGTGTGTAGGGAGGAGAGAGAGCAGACCACTTTTTTTTTTCCGTTCCAGTAGTTTCAATTTATTGTTTTCCGAGGGCTCATTCTGATTTTCAATGATTACAACAAATAAATCTTTTGTCATCTCATGAATTTTTAACCGTTTCTATTGGTCCGTAGAATTTTAAAACCGGGTGACTGATTTCGATAATTTGAAAGATGGATAAAAGGAAACTATGTTTTAAACTTAAAGTATTACACAAAAGATGTAGAGGACAAAAAAAAAAAAAAAAAAAAAATGTGAATTTTTTTTTGAAAAATTTTTTTTCACTTCAAATTCGATTA
>CAWVRF010000097.1:0-57000 GCA_963932465.1 Maratus speciosus | reverse complement strand
TTTGAAGTGAAAAAAAAATTTTTCAAAAAAAAATTCACATTTTTTTTTTTTTTTTTTTGTCCTCTACATCTTTTGTGTAATACTTTAAGTTTAAAACATAGTTTCTTTTTATCCATCTTTCAAATTATCGAAATCAGTCACCCGGTTTTAAAATTCTACGGAACGGTTAAAAATTCATGAGATGACAAAAGATTTATTTGTTGTAATCATTGAAAATCAGAATGAGCCCTCGGAAAACAATAAATTGAAACGACTGGAACGGAAAAAAAAAAAGTGGTCTGCTCTCTCTCCTCCCTACACACTTTTTTTCTTTCTTGATTTCAGAGGAGAGAGGGGAAAAGAAAAAAAAAAATGTCTCCAGATATTCAGTTTTTCAAAATTCTGTGGTAGATGAAATTTTATCTAAATATCTCTTTAAAAGATGTTATATATATATATATATATATATATATATATATATATCCTCATGTTTTACACCCTCTGAAGCTCAGAGGGATTTTGAATTCAAAATATGCAAGTAATCGAATTTGAAGTGAAAAAAAATTTTTCAAAACAAAATTCACATTTTTTTTTTTTTTTTTTTGTCCTCTACATCTTTTGTGTAATACTTTAAGTTTAAAACATAGTTTCTTTTTATCCATCTTTCAAATTATCGAAATCAGTCACCCGGTTTTAAAATTCTACGGAACGGTTAAAAATTCATGAGATGACAAAAGATTTATTTGTTGTAATCATTGAAAATCAGAATGAGCCCTCGGAAAACAATAAATTGAAACGACTGGAACGGAAAAAAAAAAAGTGGTCTGCTCTCTCTCCTCCCTACACACTTTTTTTCTTTCTTGATTTCAGAGGAGAGAGGGGAAAAGAAAAAAAAAATGTCTCCAGATATTCAGTTTTTCAAAATTCTGTGGTAGATGAAATTTTATCTAAATATCTCTTTAAAAGATGATATATATACATATATATATATATATATCCTCATGTTTTACACCCTCTGAAGCTCAGAGGGATTTTGAATTCAAAATATGCAAGTAATCGAATTTGAAGTGAAAAAAAAATTTTTCAAAAAAAAATTCACATTTTTTTTTTTTTTTTTTTGTCCTCTACATCTTTTGTGTAATACTTTAAGTTTAAAACATAGTTTCTTTTTATCCATCTTTCAAATTATCGAAATCAGTCACCCGGTTTTAAAATTCTACGGAACGGTTAAAAATTCATGAGATGACAAAAGATTTATTTGTTGTAATCATTGAAAATCAGAATGAGCCCTCGGAAAACAATAAATTGAAACGACTGGAACGGAAAAAAAAAAAGTGGTCTGCTCTCTCTCCTCCCTACACACTTTTTTTCTTTCTTGATTTCAGAGGAGAGAGGGGAAAAGAAAAAAAAAAATGTCTCCAGATATTCAGTTTTTCAAAATTCTGTGGTAGATGAAATTTTATCTAAATATCTCTTTAAAAGATGTTATATATATATATATATATATATATATATATATATATATATATCCTCATGTTTTACACCCTCTGAAGCTCAGAGGGATTTTGAATTCAAAATATGCAAGTAATCGAATTTGAAGTGAAAAAAAATTTTTCAAAACAAAATTCACATTTTTTTTTTTTTTTTTTTTGTCCTCTACATCTTTTGTGTAATACTTTAAGTTTAAAACATAGTTTCTTTTTATCCATCTTTCAAATTATCGAAATCAGTCACCCGGTTTTAAAATTCTACGGAACGGTTAAAAATTCATGAGATGACAAAAGATTTATTTGTTGTAATCATTGAAAATCAGAATGAGCCCTCGGAAAACAATAAATTGAAACGACTGGAACGGAAAAAAAAAAAGTGGTCTGCTCTCTCTCCTCCCTACACACTTTTTTTCTTTCTTGATTTCAGAGGAGAGAGGGGAAAAGAAAAAAAAAATGTCTCCAGATATTCAGTTTTTCAAAATTCTGTGGTAGATGAAATTTTATCTAAATATCTCTTTAAAAGATTCTTTCTTTTCATTTTATTGTTCCTTGTCAAAAAAATTTGTATTTCCAGTCACACATTCTTGAGATCCGACACGAAAAAAAAACTGAAACGAAGGAGGGCTGAAAGAGGGCAAAAAAATACCCCCTCCTCCTATATTCATATGGAAGTTTTATCCTAAGTATAACGAAATCATTTACTTCATATCGGTGATGACATATGTGAAAAAAAAACAAAAAAAAAAAAAACAGGAAACTATCTCGGCTATAAGTTCGTTGCTTAATTGTGTTTGTGCCGAGTTTCTTAAAAACTTATTTTGAATAATATGTTTTCTGGTAATTTAAAAAAAACAAAACAACAAAATTCAGATTATTCGTTGACCTTCCTTAATTGTTCAAACATTTTATGTTATTAATCAATCCTTCGATTGATTTTCTTATTTACAAAATAGAATTTCACAGATTGTAATTTTTTTTTTTTTTTTTTTCATTTTGTGATATTTAATTTCTTCCTTCCTGATATTTCATAAAGATTTTTTTTTTGTCGTTGTTGTTAAATACATAAATTTAATTAAAATATTTCTGTAATCTCACACATCTGTTTAAAAGTGATTTGTCATAATAGGAAATTTTATACGAAAGTACTTCGGGGCATCATGTAGTAAGAATTATAGCAAGTATTCGAATTTGTTACTCGATATCTCGAAAACCTTGATATGTCGGAAAAATTATTTTGCCCCACATATTCATCTAATGTTAATTTTAATTCTTATCTCGAGGAGTTTTCACTCAAAACCTTGTTATGTCGAATATTTTTCGAAGTAAAAAAATCCCAGCCGGCCCGGCCTACAGGCAGAGGTAGATTTCGAAGTCAAATATACTAATTTCACAAACAAAAACTAAATCATGATTATAGATAAATCCACTTTAACAATTTTATCTGTCCGCTCTTGACGAGTTTTTATTTCATTTTCATATAATAGCTGGTTTTATCAGAATCATGTTAGGGCGGTATTCAAAAAAATACTTTTCCATGCTCAACAACTCGAAATTTTCTGGCATAATTCCAGATTCATTTTTAATTAAAAAAAATATGAAACTTGCTGACGTGATTTTTGAAGAGATTTATAAGCGACCTGTGTTTTTATTTTTTGTTCAATTAATTAAAACTTGATATGTAAACAATTATTTTCTCAGAAGGACAATATTTTTCGTTTCTAACACAATCGCTTCGGGAAATTCCGTTCAAAATGCCCACTTTGACATAATTTTTTGAAATATATTCTGCCTCTATCTAAAAATCTATTATTACGGTACATTATATAGTTTCTGAATAAGCGAATCTACCAATTAAATGCGTTTGAGAGCAAAAATGAATTTAAAAACCAGTCAGAAAATAAGCAGTTTGGATTTAAGCGCATCCTTAATACAATGATTTTTCCAACACAATCCGCTTCGGTAAATTCGGTTCAAAATGCCCTTTTTAACAGCATTTAAAAAAATATATTCTGCCCCTATCAGAAAATCGACCATTACGGTACATTATATAGTTTCTGAGTAAGAAAACGTACCAATTGGAAGCCTTTGAGAGCAAAAATGAATTGTAAAATGAGTCAGAAAATAAGCAGTTTGGATTTGAAAACACCCTTACTAAGATCATTTTTTACTTCAACCGGTATGTATTTTTAATTTGTTTTTGCTCTAAGAATTGGTCCTATCCAAAACTCGTCTATATAGATGTTGTAGACAATATTAAGAAGATATATGATAAATTCATGGGGATTTTATATCTTTTGAATTGACGGAGTTATGGATTTTTTTCTTCTTCAAACCACCTTTTTGTTTTCGTTTTTAATTTTTTTTTGCGGTACGAATTGGTCCTATCAAAAACTTGTGAATATAAAAGTTGTAGATAATGTTAAGGAGATTCATGATAAAATTAATTGGATTTGATATCTTGAGAATTGACGAAGTTATGGATTTTTTTCTTCTTCAAACGCCCTTTTTGTTTTCGTTTTTAATTTTTTTTTGCGGTACGAATTGTTCCTATCAAAAACTTGTGAATATAAAAGTTTTAGATAATGTTAAGGAGATTTATAATAAAATTAATTGAATTTGATATCTTGAGAATTGACGAAGTTATGAATTTTTTTGTCCCAAAACCCCTATTTTTTGCGCCTCTTGAGCCCATTTTTAACTTTATCAAAAATCTGTGATACATAAATTTTTGGCCCTATTTTTAGAAGTAATAAAAACTTTAAACTGATTTGATATGTACAAAAATTAAGAAGTTATGGGGGGTTTTCTGTTTTCACAAAACCCCTCCCTATTTCCCTCCCCTTGGTCCGATTTTGCCCATTAACGAACTTGACCGAGATTTTATGCCCATTGATTTTATGTATCAGTTTGGAAGAGATTGGTGCAGAATTACGAAAGTTATCGTGTCCAGAAGAAAGTGATATATATATATATAGAGATAGATAGATAGATAGATATATAAAGTTTTTTACTGAGGGTGGTTTTGGGTTCTAGGGGTCATGATCGGTGTAGATCTGCAAAAATTTTTCAGAAATTCCAACATAGGAACGATCCCAATAGGTAGTATTTCATACGAAATCTACCTAAAAAAAAAAAAAAAAAAAAATAGAGAGAGGTTTCTAAGAATCTCCTCATTATTTCTCTAAGAGGGAATGGGAGTCCCGATATTTCCATCTGGTCACTTGAACGCCAAACAAAAGAAGTGTTTCCTTTTCATATGTAATGCTCGGAAAATGTGGAAAACGATGGATTTACCGTTATTTTTCGAACAGGAAAAAAATTAATTGAAGAACAATACCAAAAAAAGAGAAGACGATACCGGACATATTTATACTTATTCTCATGACTCAAATTTTTATAATATTATTCCGTTTTTTTTACGTGAATTTTTATGTTTTAGTTATGGCCTTGTTATCTCGAAAATTTTTTTAGCGTCCCTTCGACTTCGAGGGTATTACATTATTGGAATGCTACCACATGTCTTTCCATATAATGGAATTACCCAAATTCACGTTGATTGGGGAGGGGAGGGAAATCAAGTTAAGTAGAAAAGTATTAACGCAAATAACCACTAATGCCCGAAAAAACTTTTTAATTACATTGTAACGGCTCACATTTATATTCCTCATATTTCTATAACCGAAAGGAAAAAAAAAGTGTATTCCATAGTTTCTTAAAAGTTATCTTTCTTCTGCTATTCTGTAACACCGTGTTGATAAAATACTAAATAAATAAACGGGGACAGGTGTGTGTTTTTTTTTTGTTTTTTTTTTTCTTCTTCGTCATATCACGACCCAGCTTTTACCTCCCAACTATAAGATTTTTTTTTAAATTTCAACAAAAGAGATTAGAGAATCTACGAGCTGGGGAAAAAAAAAAAAAACCCAAAAAAAACAAAACTAGCTCCTCAAATAAGAATGATAGGGAACAACAACAAAAAAAACCTCTTACAATAAAATTTTAAAATGTTTTATAAATATAAATGGAATAATAATAGTAACAAATTAAGTTTCTTCTGAGAATTTTAAGTATTTCTGAAGTGTTTATACTACCGTTAAATTGCAAGAGTTCTCTTTTTAGGTACGTTCGTAATTATATAAATACGTACCATCTATAGCCGTCGTTCAGTCCGTCCGCATATAACAGAGGAAAAACTACCCAACCGAATGGTTTGAAATTTTAAATGTATGATTGTTGCAAAATTTTATCGAGCCATTTTGAAATTTTATGAAAATGGGATGCATAGTTTAATTACAGGGACAGTCAAAAGTTTTCCGTTACATTACGGGGAATGGGAAAAAATTATTGCAAGTGCATTTTAATGTATTACAGACTATGCACTTATAAAGTGTAAAAAAATATAGTACAATATGGGGTGCAAAAAATAATTATAAAACTAGTTATAGTACAAACGCACCTCATTTGCCACGTTTGACGAGCAATTTTCAACTTGTTTAAAATATGAGTAAAAAGTAATTAGCATTGGGTGAGTTTTTTTTTTTTTTTTTTTTTTTTTTTTAAGTTGAAGCATTCTAGGCATAAATCCTGATAATATCATATGCAGTAGGGCTTCTTTAAAGAAATTATGCATCTTCAGCCCCTCCGCAACCATTGATGGTAATCACTGCAATTGAAATGTTATGTATTTTTTTTTTTTTTTTTACTCTAAACCATAGCTGGCAAGTTTTATATTTTGTATTATTTTTTAACAGAGAAATTTGTCTTATTTATTTGTCCAAACATATAGGATTAAATAAAGGAAATATTTCTGATCAATGATATGAAAAGTGTAAAAGTGTGGTGCCCAAGCTGATTAAAAATATTCATAATCTGCAATGAACAAAGCCGCCAAGACACCAACTTTCTGGAAACTAGTATTTTAATACAGAAAATGTTGTTTTATTTAATTAAAACATTTCCTATAATGTAACAATGGTGTGCAAGAAGTAGGAAATTGATAACTCTGAGTGTATGATTTTGGTTGTTCCCTATCATTCTTATTTGAGGAGCTAGTTTTGTTTTTTTTGGGTTTTTTTTTTTTTCCCCAGCTCGTAGATTCTCTAATCTCTTTTGTTGAAATTTAAAAAAAAATCTTATAGTTGGGAGGTAAAAGCTGGGTCGTGATATGACGAAGAAGAAAAAAAAAAAAAAAAAAAAACACACACACCTGTCCCCGTTTATTTATTTAGTATTTTATCAACACGGTGTTACAGAATAGCAGAAGAAAGATAACTTTTAAGAAACTATGGAATACACTTTTTTTTTCCTTTCGGTTATAGAAATATGAGGAATATAAATGTGAGCCGTTACAATGTAATTAAAAAGTTTTTTCGGGCATTAGTGGTTATTTGCGTTAATACTTTTCTACTTAACTTGATTTCCCTCCCCTCCCCAATCAACGTGAATTTGGGTAATTCCATTATATGGAAAGACATGTGGTAGCATTCCAATAATGTAATACCCTCGAAGTCGAAGGGACGCTAAAAAAATTTTCGAGATAACAAGGCCATAACTAAAACATAAAAATTCACGTAAAAAAAACGGAATAATATTATAAAAATTTGAGTCATGAGAATAAGTATAAATATGTCCGGTATCGTCTTCTCTTTTTTTGGTATTGTTCTTCAATTAATTTTTTTCCTGTTCGAAAAATAACGGTAAATCCATCGTTTTCCACATTTTCCGAGCATTACATATGAAAAGGAAACACTTCTTTTGTTTGGCGTTCAAGTGACCAGATGGAAATATCGGGACTCCCATTCCCTCTTAGAGAAATAATGAGGAGATTCTTAGAAACCTCTCTCTATTTTTTTTTTTTTTTTTTTTTAGGTAGATTTCGTATGAAATACTACCTATTGGGATCGTTCCTATGTTGGAATTTCTGAAAAATTTTTGCAGATCTACACCGATCATGACCCCTAGAACCCAAAACCACCCTCAGTAAAAAACTTTATATATCTATCTATCTATCTATCTCTATATATATATATATCACTTTCTTCTGGACACGATAACTTTCGTAATTCTGCACCAATCTCTTCCAAACTGATACATAAAATCAATGGGCATAAAATCTCGGTCAAGTTCGTTAATGGGCAAAATCGGACCAAGGGGAGGGAAATAGGGAGGGGTTTTGTGAAAACAGAAAACCCCCCATAACTTCTTAATTTTTGTACATATCAAATCAGTTTAAAGTTTTTATTACTTCTAAAAATAGGGCCAAAAATTTATGTATCACAGATTTTTGATAAAGTTAAAAATGGGCTCAAGAGGCGCAAAAAATAGGGGTTTTGGGACAAAAAAATTCATAACTTCGTCAATTCTCAAGATATCAAATTCAATTAATTTTATTATAAATCTCCTTAACATTATCTAAAACTTTTATATTCACAAGTTTTTGATAGGAACAATTCGTACCGCAAAAAAAAATTAAAAACGAAAACAAAAAGGGCGTTTGAAGAAGAAAAAAATCCATAACTTCGTCAATTCTCAAGATATCAAATCCAATTAATTTTATCATGAATCTCCTTAACATTATCTACAACTTTTATATTCACAAGTTTTTGATAGGACCAATTCGTACCGCAAAAAAAAATTAAAAACGAAAACAAAAAGGTGGTTTGAAGAAGAAAAAAATCCATAACTCCGTCAATTCAAAAGATATAAAATCCCCATGAATTTATCATATATCTTCTTAATATTGTCTACAACATCTATATAGACGAGTTTTGGATAGGACCAATTCTTAGAGCAAAAACAAATTAAAAATACATACCGGTTGAAGTAAAAAATGATCTTAGTAAGGGTGTTTTCAAATCCAAACTGCTTATTTTCTGACTCATTTTACAATTCATTTTTGCTCTCAAAGGCTTCCAATTGGTACGTTTTCTTACTCAGAAACTATATAATGTACCGTAATGGTCGATTTTCTGATAGGGGCAGAATATATTTTTTTAAATGCTGTTAAAAAGGGCATTTTGAACCGAATTTACCGAAGCGGATTGTGTTGGAAAAATCATTGTATTAAGGATGCGCTTAAATCCAAACTGCTTATTTTCTGACTGGTTTTTAAATTCATTTTTGCTCTCAAACGCATTTAATTGGTAGATTCGCTTATTCAGAAACTATATAATGTACCGTAATAATAGATTTTTAGATAGAGGCAGAATATATTTCAAAAAATTATGTCAAAGTGGGCATTTTGAACGGAATTTCCCGAAGCGATTGTGTTAGAAACGAAAAATATTGTCCTTCTGAGAAAATAATTGTTTACATATCAAGTTTTAATTAATTGAACAAAAAATAAAAACACAGGTCGCTTATAAATCTCTTCAAAAATCACGTCAGCAAGTTTCATATTTTTTTTAATTAAAAATGAATCTGGAATTATGCCAGAAAATTTCGAGTTGTTGAGCATGGAAAAGTATTTTTTTGAATACCGCCCTAACATGATTCTGATAAAACCAGCTATTATATGAAAATGAAATAAAAACTCGTCAAGAGCGGACAGATAAAATTGTTAAAGTGGATTTATCTATAATCATGATTTAGTTTTTGTTTGTGAAATTAGTATATTTGACTTCGAAATCTACCTCTGCCTGTAGGCCGGGCCGGCTGGGATTTTTTTACTTCGAAAAATATTCGACATAACAAGGTTTTGAGTGAAAACTCCTCGAGATAAGAATTAAAATTAACATTAGATGAATATGTGGGGCAAAATAATTTTTCCGACATATCAAGGTTTTCGAGATATCGAGTAACAAATTCGAATACTTGCTATAATTCTTACTACATGATGCCCCGAAGTACTTTCGTATAAAATTTCCTATTATGACAAATCACTTTTAAACAGATGTGTGAGATTACAGAAATATTTTAATTAAATTTATGTATTTAACAACAACGACAAAAAAAAAATCTTTATGAAATATCAGGAAGGAAGAAATTAAATATCACAAAATGAAAAAAAAAAAAAAAAAAATTACAATCTGTGAAATTCTATTTTGTAAATAAGAAAATCAATCGAAGGATTGATTAATAACATAAAATGTTTGAACAATTAAGGAAGGTCAACGAATAATCTGAATTTTGTTGTTTTGTTTTTTTTAAATTACCAGAAAACATATTATTCAAAATAAGTTTTTAAGAAACTCGGCACAAACACAATTAAGCAACGAACTTATAGCCGAGATAGTTTCCTGTTTTTTTTTTTTTTGTTTTTTTTTCACATATGTCATCACCGATATGAAGTAAATGATTTCGTTATACTTAGGATAAAACTTCCATATGAATATAGGAGGAGGGGGTATTTTTTTGCCCTCTTTCAGCCCTCCTTCGTTTCAGTTTTTTTTTCGTGTCGGATCTCAAGAATGTGTGACTGGAAATACAAATTTTTTTGACAAGGAACAATAAAATGAAAAGAAAGAATCTTTTAAAGAGATATTTAGATAAAATTTCATCTACCACAGAATTTTGAAAAACTGAATATCTGGAGACATTTTTTTTTTCTTTTCCCCTCTCTCCTCTGAAATCAAGAAAGAAAAAAAGTGTGTAGGGAGGAGAGAGAGCAGACCACTTTTTTTTTTTCCGTTCCAGTCGTTTCAATTTATTGTTTTCCGAGGGCTCATTCTGATTTTCAATGATTACAACAAATAAATCTTTTGTCATCTCATGAATTTTTAACCGTTCCGTAGAATTTTAAAACCGGGTGACTGATTTCGATAATTTGAAAGATGGATAAAAAGAAACTATGTTTTAAACTTAAAGTATTACACAAAAGATGTAGAGGACAAAAAAAAAAAAAAAAAAAATGTGAATTTTGTTTTGAAAAATTTTTTTTCACTTCAAATTCGATTACTTGCATATTTTGAATTCAAAATCCCTCTGAGCTTCAGAGGGTGTAAAACATGAGGATATATATATATATATATATATATATATATATATATATATATACATCTTTTAAAGAGATATTTAGATAAAATTTCATCTACCACAGAATTTTGAAAAACTGAATATCTGGAGACATTTTTTTTTTTCTTTTCCCCTCTCTCCTCTGAAATCAAGAAAGAAAAAAAGTGTGTAGGGAGGAGAGAGAGCAGACCACTTTTTTTTTTTCCGTTCCAGTCGTTTCAATTTATTGTTTTCCGAGGGCTCATTCTGATTTTCAATGATTACAACAAATAAATCTTTTGTCATCTCATGAATTTTTAACCGTTCCGTAGAATTTTAAAACCGGGTGACTGATTTCGATAATTTGAAAGATGGATAAAAAGAAACTATGTTTTAAACTTAAAGTATTACACAAAAGATGTAGAGGACAAAAAAAAAAAAAAAAAAATGTGAATTTTTTTTTGAAAAATTTTTTTTTCACTTCAAATTCGATTACTTGCATATTTTGAATTCAAAATCCCTCTGAGCTTCAGAGGGTGTAAAACATGAGGATATATATATATATATATGTATATATATCATCTTTTAAAGAGATATTTAGATAAAATTTCATCTACCACAGAATTTTGAAAAACTGAATATCTGGAGACATTTTTTTTTTCTTTTCCCCTCTCTCCTCTGAAATCAAGAAAGAAAAAAAGTGTGTAGGGAGGAGAGAGAGCAGACCACTTTTTTTTTTTCCGTTCCAGTCGTTTCAATTTATTGTTTTCCGAGGGCTCATTCTGATTTTCAATGATTACAACAAATAAATCTTTTGTCATCTCATGAATTTTTAACCGTTCCGTAGAATTTTAAAACCGGGTGACTGATTTCGATAATTTGAAAGATGGATAAAAAGAAACTATGTTTTAAACTTAAAGTATTACACAAAAGATGTAGAGGACAAAAAAAAAAAAAAAAAAAATGTGAATTTTGTTTTGAAAAATTTTTTTTCACTTCAAATTCGATTACTTGCATATTTTGAATTCAAAATCCCTCTGAGCTTCAGAGGGTGTAAAACATGAGGATATATATATATATATATATATATATATATATATATATATAACATCTTTTAAAGAGATATTTAGATAAAATTTCATCTACCACAGAATTTTGAAAAACTGAATATCTGGAGACATTTTTTTTTTCTTTTCCCCTCTCTCCTCTGAAATCAAGAAAGAAAAAAAGTGTGTAGGGAGGAGAGAGAGCAGACCACTTTTTTTTTTCCGTTCCAGTCGTTTCAATTTATTGTTTTCCGAGGGCTCATTCTGATTTTCAATGATTACAACAAATAAATCTTTTGTCATCTCATGAATTTTTAACCGTTCCGTAGAATTTTAAAACCGGGTGACTGATTTCGATAATTTGAAAGATGGATAAAAAGAAACTATGTTTTAAACTTAAAGTATTACACAAAAGATGTAGAGGACAAAAAAAAAAAAAAAAAAATGTGAATTTTTTTTTGAAAAATTTTTTTTTCACTTCAAATTCGATTACTTGCATATTTTGAATTCAAAATCCCTCTGAGCTTCAGAGGGTGTAAAACATGAGGATATATATATATATATATGTATATATATCATCTTTTAAAGAGATATTTAGATAAAATTTCATCTTCCACAGAATTTTGAAAAACTGAATATCTGGAGACATTTTTTTTTTTCTTTTCCTCTCTCCTCTGAAATCAAGAAAGAAAAAAAGTGTGTAGGGAGGAGAGAGAGCAGACCACTTTTTTTTTTTTCCGTTCCAGTCGTTTCAATTTATTGTTTTCCGAGGGCTCATTCTGATTTTCAATGATTACAACAAATAAATCTTTTGTCATCTCATGAATTTTTAACCGTTCCGTAGAATTTTAAAACCGGGTGACTGATTTCGATAATTTGAAAGATGGATAAAAAGAAACTATGTTTTAAACTTAAAGTATTACACAAAAGATGTAGAGGACAAAAAAAAAAAAATGTGAATTTTTTTTTGAAAATTTTTTTTTCACTTCAAATTCGATTACTTGCATATTTTGAATTCAAAATCCCTCTGAGCTTCAGAGGGTGTAAAACATGAGGATATATATATATATATATATATATATATATATATATATATCATCTTTTAAAGAGATATTTAGATAAAATTTCATCTTCCACAGAATTTTGAAAAACTGAATATCTGGAGACATTTTTTTTTTTCTTTTCCTCTCTCCTCTGAAATCAAGAAAGAAAAAAAGTGTGTAGGGAGGAGAGAGAGCAGACCACTTTTTTTTTTTTTCCGTTCCAGTCGTTTCAATTTATTGTTTTCCGAGGGCTCATTCTGATTTTCAATGATTACAACAAATAAATCTTTTGTCATCTCATGAATTTTTAACCGTTCCGTAGAATTTTAAAACCGGGTGACTGATTTCGATAATTTGAAAGATGGATAAAAAGAAACTATGTTTTAAACTTAAAGTATTACACAAAAGATGTAGAGGACAAAAAAAAAAAAATGTGAATTTTTTTTTTGAAATTTTTTCTTTTACTTCAAATTCGATTACTTGCATATTTTGAATTCAAAATCCCTCTGAGCTTCAGAGGGTGTAAAACATGAGGATATATATATATATATATATATATATATCATCTTTTAAAGAGATATTTAGATAAAATTTCATCTACCACAGAATTTTGAAAAACTGAATATCTGGAGACATTTTTTTTTTCCCTCTCTCCTCTGAAAGCAAGAAAAATGTGGGGTGTGGCGGATATAAGTTGCATGATATTTTATGAATTTACAAGCAATTAAATTTACGACCCGTCGAATGAAAATGTTTAAATCAACCGATTGACTGAATTTTATAAAACAATAACAAACGTTGAAATTGTAATGAGGAAATTTTTCAAGAATGCGTGCACTGCCGCTTTAAATATTAAATTTGAGGCGCTTGTATTTGAAACTGTATAAGTCAAGTCGATAAAGCTGATAAAATTAGAAAACGGTTCTGGATTTCTTTTTTTTTTTTTTCCTTTCTTTTGAAGGATGATCCTGGAAAAGTAAAATGAACATGAAAAAAAGCGGAAAGGGTTGTTTAGTTCATTTAAATATTTGACAAACTGTATTCGTGTTTGTGTGTGTAGGTGTTAAAACAACGGTTTCCTCTGATTTAACACCTAACAACACGTGAATTTTTTTTTTCCGTTCACTCGATGGGGTCCTTTGCTTTAAAAAAATTTCTTTCTTTCTTTCTAAACTTAAAAATTAACTTAGGAAAGTAAGAAGAAAAAGAAAGAAATCATGCTCGAAAGCATAGATTATGAAACACTCTCCAACACATAATGTAAACAAAACTGCACCGTTTCAATAAGTCATCCTAATTCTTTGAGCAACAAGCAGCCCATATTTGTATGTAATATTTACACGCATGCCGAATTTGAGTTCAGTTTAGAAATACATTAGTCGCCCTTCAGCAATTTCCGCTAATGAGGAGACGTGAATTCTTTTGTGCAACTAGTAAAATGTAAAAAAAAAAAAAAAAAACACTTGCCGAAATTGAAAACGCACTTCCAGCGATTTCTTTTTTGTGTGTCCCTGTAAATGAACGAACCCTATTCTATCGTAATCATCTTGTAGCGATGAAATATTCAATGATTTATATCAGTTTCGATACATTTGAAATTGCGTAATGTCTCTACAGAACGATTTTTTTCCCCCTGCAAATGGAATACTTTTGAGTGCCCTTTGTAAATTAACTATTAATTTACAATTATTGTGTATTTTCTCTTCAACTTACTTAGAGTGGTAACTTTTTCTAATGTGATTCCTTCAACGAATGAAATAAAAAAAAATTATCAAAATATTTATTTTCTTTCTGTGCATGTGTGTGAAGAGCTGAGATGAATGGAGAAATATGTAAGAAAATGAAAAAGATGTGATGATTCAAATAAAAAAGCCTTGCATTTGTTGCTGAGCACCAGATTTTGGTCCACTGTCGATTCCATATGTAAAGATAACTCATTTGAATACAGCCTTATAAATGACTACCTTTTTTTTTTTTTTACCCTTTCCTGCGAAGAATGAAAAATACACAATCAAATGACGAATTATTTATAAACTACATGATCACTTCAAAAACCTGCATGGATAAAGTCGCTGGGGAACAACGAAAGGTAAAGAAATATATGGAGACAAAGAAATACAAGATTTGTTTAACATGTGCTTTTGAACCAAATCTTGAGACTAAACTTAGAAATATACTCCCATATAGAAAAGAAAAAAAAATATTTTTTACATACATGTGTAAGTTTAAATATGATACATTTAGAAACAACTTTCTACACAATAACGGATTTCTCAAACACCATGACATTAAGAGTAAATAAACCGCTTCCTGGTGAATTTATCGTGACGGAAAAAGAAAAAATCATGGTTATATCAAAAATTCACTTCGAATTCAGACAAGGAAAAAAATAATCGATAAACATTTTAATCAATTTGGTTTACAAGAAATCATAAAACCGTTAATACAAATTACGGAAAAGATAAAAGATATCTTAGAATACAATTTCCTAATCTATGTGGAAATATTTTTGGTAAAACGATACCTATGAGGAACTATTATGATTCTGAATCTGCAGCTGTATTTGAAAGTAAAGAAGAATTTTTCAGAGCCTACAATGTGGATACGTATGATGTCATTTAAAAAAATTGGATTACCATGCGTACCCATTTTACATTTAAATTACAAAACTATTGGCGACTTGTTTATTAAAGTTGAAAAGTATCGAAATTTTTTTTGAATGTTTGTTATGAAAATAATAATAAAACAATTAAATTACAAAACACTTTTATTTTTTCTGATACGGGTTCTCTACAATGGGGAATCAACTCAAAGCGAACATTTTTCGCAACACACAAAATGTTTGCAATTCACACGTTCCTAAATTTTACTTTTTCAAGAGAGTAGATTTGTCGAAGTCTTTCAAAAAAGCAGGTCGTGGAGTTTTTCAACCGCGTCATCATACTCTCTTAAATTATACAAAAGAGGAACTGAACGTATTTCCTCGTGAGTCCATGTGTGACGTGGTAATCGAAAACATCCGTAACATTGGTCCATTCTTCGAAAAAAGTTTTAAAAGGCCCTTCAAAAAAGGTTTTTGCTAAATGTTTTCAAATCAGCAATCTGTTTAGCTTTCACTGCGTTAGACATCTTTCTTGTTTTATAATAAACAGTCACCAAGATTTTTTCCCCTAGAGTATTTATATATTTCTGTAAAGTTATTCTTATTTTGTTGTTTAACAAGGATCATCTAAAATTATACTTTTTTTTTTCAAAAATAACAAATGCTAGGAGAAAAATGTTTTGTTATGAAAATAATAATAAAACAATTTAATTACAAAAACACTTTCATTTTTTCTGATACGGGTTCTCTACAAATGGGGCACTGGTCGTCGATTTGAAGCGAACATTTTTCGCAATTCAGAAACAACACGTTCCTAAATTTCTCGAAACACACCACGCATTTCAAAGTCGAAACTTCTTCTTTTTCTTCCGGATGAACTTTTAAGTTTTCGGTGGTCCTTTTTGACTCTAGATCGACTACTAATTTTTTGATTTCGGTTTTGGACATCCTAATTTTTGAACTTTCGGATTCTAGACCCTTTCGTGCCAACGCGATCATTTGGTTCGGGTCAACCATTTGCAGGGCTATCCGACAGCGAGGACTCTTCTGAAAATGTTGGAAACGGGGCCCGTCTTCCGGTTTCCAGCGCCCCAGTGTGATGCCGCACCAGTAGCAATTCACAAAGTCGAGTGTGTAGTTGTAATAAAATCCGCACATCGCGAGGACTTTTTTCTGAGTTTCATCAGGCGGTTCTCTGCGACGGAAGGTTTGGTAACGTTTCCCGATGTCTTCCATTTCGGGATGTTTCGGAACACACTGGACATCCGTTTTGGCTAAGGGTACGTTCTCGAATTCTCGTACAATCCACGATCGCAGACTGTCATCATCATTCTGCTGCGATTCTTTCAAAAAGGGACACGAATTGCTACTGGAATGTTTATCGATCAAGTCTGCCGCACCCCGAAACTCCAGTATCGCCACCCGAAAGGTACAGAATGCACAGCATATGGTTCTTTCTTGGTTATTATAGTAGAGACCCTTCCTAGCCATGCTCTCTCGATTCCGATACTCGATCAGTCTCGGCGTCCAATGAAAACTCGTCAGCCGGACCACTTCTAATCTGCAGTCATCCTGTACGAGTCTGTGCAGCCGATGGTAATAGAGAGGCACATTTTTGTAGAAAGGATAGCCGTCATCTCTCAGGCCGGGGCATCGAGGTTTCTTTTTGATGTGAACATAGCCCGGTTTCTTGAAAAAAAGTTTAGCCTTCGAGGAAGAACAGCAGCAGTTTAAAGGAAACACGAAACTGCAGAAAGCACATCGGATCGTGACCGACGAAGAGTCGTAATGGAGACCTTTCTCGGCAAATTCTGCGGGAGAGCCGGCAAAGCCCAGGTCTTTCAGCGTATCCCAACAGGCATGGAAAGTCTGCAGACGTTTGTATTCGGAGTTCATGTTTGATCTGACCACTTGCTAATTTAACCTTTTTATATATAGATCAGTTTCAGCTGAACCTCGTGAATGTTTTTTTTTTTTTTGTTGCTGTTGTTTGTTTGCCTCCACTGTCATTGGTGGAGTGATCGACGGTTTTGATTGGTTGGTGGAAACGTGGTCGAAACTGATCTATTGCAATAACGTATTTCGAGTGGATCAATCTTAATTTCAAATGTTAATAAATAAATAACATAATGAAATTATCCTTTTAATTGAACATGTTTTTACTTTCAAAATACATAGTTGATGAACATGATCACACACATGATTTATTAGTTGTTTACAGGACCGTATTTTCCACACATGAATTAATACGTTTAATAGCTGCGTCGTAATTTTTGATAAGTTGATTTGCTTCATCATTCAATAAAGCATGCTTTTCAGATACACCTTTGAATGCAACATCTTCGTCCAAATCACAATGGTTCTGTTGAAATGACATCCATTTTGTTTGGAATGTTTCAAATGCAGATTTAGTTTCATTAAAATGATCAGTCCTAGATGGCAGAGTATTGATTTTTTCAATATTTCTAATACAAAGATTCCATTCTTCCTTAAAATTTTTTAAAGCACACTCAATATATTCTGCATGACCGTACTTTTCCAATTCTAACATTGAATTTTAAAAATCTTTTTCCAAATCTTCAAATTCGAACAGAACCTCCATTTTGGCTGTTTCAATTAACACCTTTTTATATGGCAGGCTGCTTGAGGAGTAACTTTACATTCAGACGACATATACGGATCGTGACCGACGAAGAGCATGTTTGATCTGACCACTTCCTAGTTTAACCTTTTTATATAGCTGAGTTTCAGCTGAACATCGTGAATGGGTTTTTTGCTGTTGTTGTTGTTGTTTGTTTGTTTGTTTGCCTCCACTGTCATTGGTGGAGCGCTGAAAAAGATCGACGGTTTTGATTGGTTGGTCGAAACTCATCTATTGCAATAACGTATTCCATGTGGATGTAAAAAATGCAAGAACATTTTATGACGTCTAAAAAATTTATTTTAAATCGAAAATCAACGAAAAATGCTATTTAGCAATGACCAAAACTGTCGCTGAAAAAGTTCCTTCTTTTTTTTTTTTTTTTTACGATTAGCCTCCTCATGGATCGATTAATAATTTTATATGAGTTTTATAAATAAGTAAGATATGCGAAAATGTAAATGCAATTCAAATTATTGTTCTAGAAAAAATTCTGTAGAGAATTTCGATGATTTTCTTAATACGAAAAATGGCATAACGATAAATAATGACAATCGCTCACCTGATATTTCAAAAATGGAACGTTCTCGCAGTGTTTCACCTGATTATCTAAAAAGCAAAAAAGGTTTCCGTGAGCGCAGTGTTTCTAATTCTTCATCAAGTCGGTCACGTTCTGTTAGTCCCAGGCGCACTCGAAAATACAGCAAAGGTGCATGCAAACATATTATGTTTAAGACTACCAAAGCTCTTTGTAACCCAAAACTAAGAAAAAAATATGCAAAGAAAATCGTTAAGAAAAACAAGAAGAAGAATGGTAAAAAATGAGATCAAAATATTTTGAACGAAACTAAAATTTTTTGCTATCCTCCTGTTAAAAATAAGAGAAGAATCTACAAAACATTAAGAGATGGGTTCTATTGAACAAATTTTAAAGCAAAGTTTGAAAAAAAATAAAACAACTATTGTGCATAGCGCGGTTGGAAGAAAACCGAGTATAATCATATATTACATGATGAAATACTTTTACGAATGGAAAGTTTTATATCGACCATTCGATGATGAATTAGAAAATTATTTCAATGTACTAATCTGGTTCGAACCGCAATTTCAGAGTACTATTGAAAAATGTGCTGATGGAAAATGTCTCATTGTCTTTACAAGTCATCTTGATTTAATTCATAAGGAGACAATTATTACTTTCCATAGCCCAAACTATAAACTATTGAGAAAAAAATTTGAACAAAATTACGAAGAATTTGAAACTGTCGTTATAAAACCAAAACCATTTCGCGATGAAGTATTTGTTGAAATCAAAGAGCCGGCATTCGTGTACGTGGATTTGACACACTGTCATAGTAAACATATCATGTATTTGTGTTTGTTGAATGCAATGGACAATTTACTCTATTATTCCGATTTTATTCAAAAATGGAAAATGTCCAAAAATGCTCTGATATTTTCTAACTACTTTTTAAAAAAATCCAAAAAAAAGTAATAAAACATTTCATTCGACAATCATAACAAATGAAGTATTTTTTTTTTTTCAGAAATTGTCGAGAAACTTTTTGGACATAGGTTAGACACAATTTAACTCACAAAAAAAAGAGAGGCACGTGTTAGATTTTTCAGTCGATAATTGAATGAAATTATCCCATCCGCCATTAGACATTAACCAATCATCTGTACATATAATGAAGTATCTGGAAAGACATTCGGCTAGAAATGGTCTATAGTTTTCACATCTTGAAACTTTAAATTTTCTAGCTAATTTGTTGCAGAAATAGAACATTTCTGTTATTCCTTCATTTGAAATCCCTTCTCCAAATAGTGCACATCCCATTTCTTCAATGAGAGAAGGAACTTCTTCAATGAGAGATTCTAGTGTGCTGGTTTTCTTGAGAATTCGTTTTGTCTGGCTTCGCATTGACGATTTAAATTTTATCAAATGTTGAATTGCACGAATAATATCTCTAGTTTCATCATGCACATCAGTTATATTTAAAAATTGAAAAACAATGGTTCGAGACGAGATCATTTCTTTTGACTGTGCGTTATCGAGAAGTTTCCAAAAAGTCTTTTCAGAAACTGTTTTTTCCTCTTGGTTGAGCAATTCTTTCAAAATCTCATTGGTTAAAAAAAAGTGTGTGTGGGGGGTGGGGGGTGCTTATGACATGAACAACAACAAAAAAAAATATATTTCACAGAAAGCATTTGAGGAACTTGTGATGGTCTTTTTATTATTGCAGATCATTTATTTTTAAATATAAATAATATGGCTCCTCATAATCGGGAAATCCTAATTCTCAGTAATTTTCTGGCGTTTTGGGAGGTGATCCTCTGCGTCTCGATGCCTTTTTCTACAAGAATTCGGCTCGCGTTCCACGCAATCGATTTTTCGGAGGTGATCCTCTGCGTCTCGATGCCTTTTTCTAAAAGAATATGGCTTTGCTGGTTCGGTATAGCCGCGTTTTACACACTCCTCGTAATCGGGAAATCCTAATTCCCAATAATTTTCAGGTGTTTTAGGTGGTGGTTTTCCTCTATGTCTCGATACCTTTTTCAATCTCAATGTTAATTTTTTTTCATCTAAGAGAAGACACTGGTAATAATCTTTGCAACAAGGACATGTGTAACCTGGATATCTTTTTCTGCTTGCACGGTCGCGAGCGATTTTTTTATAATTTTCCTGCTCTGGACTTTTCCTTTTGACAAAGTCGAAATTTTCAAAATGTTTCTCCTTCTTCTCATTCAGATCCATGCAGTATAACTATGATGACACAAAACTTCTCATTATATAGAGATTTTTTTTTATCTAAAAAAAAAAATTCACCATAAATGATTTTTTTTATCACCTCTATATTACATCAAGAAAAACAAGAATGTGTTGAAATGTATTTCACTCGTTTCAACGAAAATATTCTCAAAGACGCTTTATATAAAAAAAAAATAACAACTGAAGAATTCCATCTAATTGAAGAGTTTTGGAAAACGTCTGTTCTACGCGATATCTCTGAAGAGAATGCTAAATATCTGAAATCATTGGGAATTGAGTTTGAAGTTTTGGAAAATAATTTAAAAATTACACTATTTCCTTATCATAAGAAAATGTGTTTAACAGTTTGCTACAAGGACCCCCGAATTTGGAAGTACAGTGACGAAATGGAAGATCAATTTTTATTTGGATATATAATTTCTGTAGATAAATGTCACCTCGTAAGATCTGAGAAAGAACTTTCACCTGATTAATTTTTTTCATTCTTTCTTTTCCAACTGCAATTTTTTTTAACAAATTTGCATTTCTTTCGCCCGCATTCCGAACAGTTACCTTTCACCACGTCACATTTTTTTATTGTGACGTCCTTGTACATACCAGTTGTTCCTGTTTTGAATTTACACCTTAAACAGTACATTTTGTCATCCATTTCTTTATTATAATTTAAAAGAAAAAAGTTTGTTCGATTGAAAGAGATGTTTTTCGATTTACCTATCAATATCCAAATAAAAATCTTGCGATACTACATTCCACTGAAAGACAAATATTCTTTGTTAAAAATAAAACCGTTTTACAACCTTTTGATGGATAAATATGCCTGGCTACAACTCCCCAAAATATCTCTGTCCAATGTAAAATTACACGATACACATCTATTGAGTGTGTTTAAATCGGGTTTTTTTATAACTCCAGAAAGACGATCTGTTTTTCAATTTTTAATCGATTATAAATCACCTGGTGTTACTCTGCTGGAGTTTCACAGTAAAAAAACAGCACATAAACGTTCTTTTAATATTCACAAAAAATATTCCGTTTCACAAATACACCAATGTTTAACTATATTCTATACAACTGCACTTCCAGTTCAAAAACGTCATGTATTTGAAACTTGGAATCGAGAAATAGTAACATTCGATCCTCGCTTGGGAATTTTCCGAAATGGTCTGGATGAAGAATGCATTATGATTCGTTGTCATTTTGAAGTTTTTCGTTCTCTAGACTTTAAAATATTCTTGTTATACGAAGAGAATATGTTAATTATCTGTCTTGTGAATAACTTATTCGCTAACAATCGCATGGATTTGTGTTCTTATTTGTATCGCTCTAGAAATTTCGGTAATGAAATGTTTCAATATGAATTTCCGACTCTCGCTCAATTCGTGAAGATCATTAAAGCTTTTTCGTTTAAAAATAGCTTTAAATGTACCAATTCCGTAAAAGTCAAATACATGTCCCAAACTCATTCCATTCAGTGTCATTTTATGAATAGGTATGAATCCTACAGTGATAAACATAACAGCATCTATGAAATATTTCAGGTATATGCACAGACTTGAGCCTTTTGTATTATTTATTTATTTTTAAAAACAAAGATGAAAGTGCTTGATTGTGTATTATTTGAAAAATGGCTCTCCCAATACAGAGATTATATTTATGTTGGGGGATCAGAACCATTCAATTGTTTACCGGATTTTTTCAAATTCGAAAAGCCCGCTACTCCATCAGGTACGGGGTCATTTATTTTACAATGTACCTGGCATGGATTTCAGTATGCTACAAAAAATGACTTTCACCAGGAGAAAAACATTTCCTATTTTTCACGAGAAATTGATTTTTTAGAAATTCGCGATAATGTGGCTTTGTACAATGTAAATTTAAATATGGAAAATCATATTGGAAACATTATCTTCCAAATGGAAAATATTGCAGAGGACAATAATTTGCTTCATTGCAGAATATTTTTACCTGAATTAGATTTAAAATATGTCCATAAAGAAAAACTGTTCAGTATATCATACTCTCAAAATCAACACGGAATAGGTTTACAAAATTCTAATAAAAATATATCACGAGAAAGTGTTGAAGACTTTTATTTCAATAGACCGTTTTTCATACATGTCTATATCGATTTACAAAAAGTGTTATCTCTTTATGTCGATAAAAGCAGAGAGCATATTATCTAGAGGCATGGCTATAAAACAAGATTCGCTCTGTCTAAAAGTACCCACCTTTTTTTTTTTTGTAACGTACATTTGAGCAATGACTTTTTTTTTTAATGTGTGTTCCTTTTTTTTGTATTCATCTGAAATGTTATCTTAAAAAAAATTTGAAAAGGACTATTTGTTTATCAGAAAGAAACTAAATTATTCATATTATATATAAAAAAATTTGAGATCCTAAGAAATTAATTCAACCAAAAAGGCTAAGCAGAACAATTTGAGCAGTCTTTACTAATGGTGAATTGGATGGGACTGGCTGCGCCTTTTGTTCGTAAATAATACATTCCAGTTTTTAAACCTTTTCTCCAACCGTAGAAATGCATACTCGATAGTTTGGAAAGAGTGGGATTCTCCATATATATGCTTAATGACTGACTCTGATCGATAAAAAGACCTCTTTGCGCCGCCATATCAATGAGACATTTTTGAGGTATCTCCCAAACTGTTTTATATAAAATTTTTAAAGATTTAGGAATTTCTTCAATGTTTTGTATAGATCCCTGATTTGCAATAATTCTTTCTTTCATGCTATTACTCCATAAGTTGAGATCCACTAAATCGCGTAATAAATATCTATTTATGACTTGATAATTGCCCGATAAAACATTCCTCGTATAGATATTATTCGTGATGGGATCACACGATTCAAAATTATCAAAAATTTGAGCCGTGGAAGCCGTGGGCATAACTGCGATCAAAAGACTGTTCCTTAAACCTGTCTTTTGTATTTTTTTCTTCAGAGCCTTCCAATCCCAGAAACTGGGTGATTCGACACTATTCCATAGATCAAACTGCAAAATGCCTTTTGCAGCAGGAGAGTCAGAAAATGAATCATAAGCGCCCTTTATTTCAGAGATTTCATTGCTAGCCTCTAACGCACCGTAATATAGAGTTTCAAATATTTTAGCATTCAAATCATAAGCTTCAGGACTATTGAAGGCACATTTTAATAAAAAAAAAGTATCTGCAAGTCCCTGCACGCCTATTGCAAGTGGTCTGTGCGAGAGATTGGAAATTTTGGCCTCTATCACGGGATACATGTTAATGTCTATAATTTTATTTAAATTATAGGTAACAATTTTAGTAATCTCTTTCAACTTTCCAAAATCAAATTGTCCGTTTGAAACGCATTGATTTAAAGCTATCGATGCCAAATTACATACTGCAATTTCTTTAGGGGATGAAAATTGTATGATTTCAGAACACAAATTACTGCACCTTATAACTCCTAGGTTCATTTGGTTCGATTTCTGATTGCAATGGTCTTTATACAGCATATAAGGTGTACCAGTTTCTATTTGAGCCTCTAAAATAGCCCTAAAAACTTTGCGAGCGGGAACTTGTTTTATAAATTTCTTTTCTTTCTCGTATGTTTCATATAATAAATTGAACGCTTTGCCATAGCAATTCGACAAATCCCTGCATTTCACTGGATCCATTAAGGTCCAGAAGCTGTCTTCTTCAACTCTTTGCATAAATAAATCCGGAACCCAGAGAGCATAGAATAAATCCCGGCAATGAGAATCGAGCGGGCCAGTATTCCTTTTCAAGTTTAAAAATTCAAAGATAAACATATGCCACGGTTCTAAATAGATCGCAAATGCGCCGGGTCTCTTGCAATTTTCGTCTTGAATAAATCGACTTGTACTGTTAAAGACATGCAACAACGGTATTAGATTCTGTGTGCAATGCATTGCCAGACCGATTCCACCTGCGTGTCTGGAAATGACTGCACACTGCGTTACGGTTTCAAAAATGCTTTCGACATCTTCACCTTTCATGGTCAATAGAAAACAGCTACTGAGTTGTGGATTCAAAGTGCCGGCATTGAAAAGAGTGGGTGTAGCATGAATGAAATATTTTTGAGACATTAAATTGTAGGTCTCTAATACTCTCGGCATATCATCATGGTGAATTTCTAAAGCTACTCTCATAAACAAATATTGTGGTCTCTCGACCACAATTTCGTTTATCTTTAATAAGTACGATTTTTCTAAAGTTTTGAATCCAAAATAATTAAATACGAAGTCTCGAGAATGTACGATATTCAAATCCAGATATGCACTATGAGCTGCCACGACATTTGCAATTTTTTTCGATACGATCGAATTTTCATACAGTTCTTGAATAACTTCAGAAAAGCTCGCTTTGGTTTCTTTGTGTAAATTGGCAATAGCAAAGCGTGCAGCTAATAAACCGTAATCGTAATGATAAGTTATCATCGAGGCACATGTTTCTGCTAATAAAGTATTCAGCTCCGTACTCCGAATGCCATCCACTAAACCTCGCAATACGGTCTCGATAATCAAATTAATATCAATATAATTTGTATCTAAATTGTAGCAAAGTTGGTAAAGGCAATTTCGTATTTTATTTGAGTTCATTTTCTCTTTTTGCCCATTTCGCTTAACGACAAACATTTTTTCAATGCAAGATTAATTCTGATCTTTTATTTTGTATTGTACGGCAAGATTTTTTTTTTACACACATTTAAAAGAAGAAAAAAAATGTATCACGTTTTTTTATAGCTCCTCTATAAAATGGCTCAGTCAAGTCCCTGTCAAATCACCATGAGTGCCGAAGTTCTTGGAATCGAAGAATTGTTTTCAAAGTATGAAAAAGATAACAGCGCAGCGTTTTATATGAGCTTGATCGGAAAGGTGTCTGAACACTCCGTCTTAACAGAATGGATTAAAAAAAGGACGAAAAACGACCCCAGAATTATGAACACAATAGCGAGTGATTGGAAGATCACGTTACTGAACAATCCCACCTTTCAAGAGTACATTAACGGCACGGTGGATTATTTAAAGTATGAAAGTAAAGCGAATAAAGCAATTAACAATTTTCGGGTTCGGGACTACTCCAAAAATATTAATATATTAGTTCTCGGCTCATTCAGAGTTTCCAACGAGAACGGTAGCGATTTGAATAAGCAAAGTAAGCTTAAACTTGTGGAAAGTGTCCCATTGCAATTTATCGGGGACGTGATGGCTTTGAACTTCAAGAAATCCATTTTACATAATCCTGCTTTTTACTTTAATGGATGTAAAGGACTATGTTTAAAATGTCGGAATTATAACGTACCAGACGATAACGTATGGTGTATACAAGAAGCTATTGTTTATAGAGGAGGCCATTTACAATACGCTCTGCGTGAATATTGCGCTTCTTTATTCGATACTCCCTCCAAAGCCATTCTCCATTTGGAAATTCATATGGGTTGCACTTTCGGAGATAAGTGTAAAATTGGCGGAACTGTGAAAACCGTAATTTTCATTGACGAGATTTTCAATGAAGCCAACGACAGTATTGTAGGAATTTTGAAAAAGGATATGTCCACGGAAGATTTGAAACGCAAGATTGAAGAGACAGGCGATTTAAATGAAGAAACGGTGAAAAATAGCCGCGATAGCATTTTATCCACTCCGAAGGAAGATTTAAACGAGGAAACGATGAAAAACAGTCACGATAGCATTTTATCTATTCCAAAGAAAGTACGATTTGTCGAGCCACCTACTCGGTCTTTTCAAGTGAAGGCCTCGGTGCAATCTATGCCTCCTTCAAATGTTGAATGATTTTATCCATGACATGTAGCAACTCTTTGTCCGCCATATTTTTCTCCGTATAGGGCTCCACTTGGATACGAATATCGTACCCTGAATCCATATTTATATTCACTTGATCATCCAGTGCCATTAGATGGATCGTTTCGTTATATAAATTCCGAATAATTTTAGAGTGTTTCTTACTTCCATATTTTCGTTTAGAAATTTCACAAACGGATCTTCCAAAGACACGAGTTTTAAAAGTTTCGTTTGTAAAAATATCAAAATAGGTATTGATCACATGCTCAACATAATTATCAGTCCCGAAGGACCATAAGGTTATTTCAAAGTTAGTCACAATAAGAAAATCCAGCAGCATGTAAGCAAAAGGTCTAACTAGAAATTGATGACTTGCATTAAAATGTCCCAACGTTTCATCCAAGTCTACGACACATACACATTTCATCCTTTTTTTTTAGAAAAAAGAAAAATATATATCACGAGTCGCAAGTTAAAAGTCGATAAATGTGATTGACATTTTTCCGTATCAATTTATACTTTACTACTGTAGTGTTATTTTTTAAAAAAAATAACATGCTTTTTAAGTCCTCAATGTTAACTCTGACATAGAAATAAATCAAATGATCAAACCACTTGTGTTTATTTGTGTACAATGGAAACCAGCGATCGCACTTCACTTTAGCTTTATCCACAATAGGTAAGAAATCGCAGCATTCGTAACTCACGATCATCGGAGATACGTAGTAGACTTCCGTTGGATGGCTGGACAGGCACAATATACCAGGATTTTCCGTTTTTTCTAATGTTATCTCACAAAAGGTTAATTCCGGATGAATACTGTATGCATCCTTCACCTTACACGAACTCATCCACGCTCTTTTCAAAAATTTCACCATTTGTAATGTTATATTCCTAGAAACTTTGTCTTTAAATGTGTCATTCATAATATTTCGAACGAAACACCACCAACTTTTCCAATTCTGCCACTTTAAATTATTACGCTTAAAATAGCTACACAACACAACCTGGTCGATATCTATTTTTCCTTTTTGGTACGCTTTGCTAATGCTATATAACGCCTTAAATGTTATCGTTTTAGGAATTCTTGTATATCGAAAGGGTATACAGTTAAGCGCACCACATACATAGAGAACGGAATTGTGGTAAGAAGAATAATAAATATCGGACTTATTCAATGAAGCTAACAACAATTTTGATGCAGAGCCTACAAGAAAAGTTTGCGGCACTACCAAATTATTTGAAGTGTCACTTTTTGCAACGTCGGTAATCTGAACTCTAACAATAGGTTTTTGAAATCGGACAGCCACAAACAACATTTTATTTTGAAACGCCCCGTACGCTTCAATAACATTTTCCATTGACTTTATTTCTCGCCCAAATTAAGATGGATATAAAAGGTCTCGTCTGTTCCATATTAGACTATAAAAAAAATAAAGATGCCTCTCAACTGCAGTTGATAGAAATTTACAAAAAACAAATTACGCACGATCTCACAGCTGCCTTTGAAATGAGTCGCGATATCATTCGGGAAAACAACAGTTTGTTTTTGAAAAGTCCAAGTTTTTTAACCTTTTTATTTAAGTTAATCGATAATGATAGCTCTTTAAGTTTCGTAATGGCAAAAGAGTCTTTCAGGAGCGACCAACAAAAATTCGATAAACTTGGCGAGAAAGAGTGTGATCGAAGCAGCGAAGCGAAGGCCAGGAGCAACGTCGAATCCCCGAAAATAGAAAATCTAACTCGCGAAAAGGTCGATGGGGAAATAATCGAACAATGCACATCCAAAATTAAAAATCTGGAAGAAGAGGTGAGCCGTTTAAAATCCAAAATCGACACGCTCAATAAAAGACCTACCACTAAAAGAAGTGTTTGCCTGCAAACCGAAAATGACGATGAGTCTAAAATTAAAAATCTCGAAGAAGAGGTGAGCCGTTTAAAATCCAAAATCGGCACGCTCGATAAAGGACCTACTACTAAAAGAAGTGTTTGCCTGCAAACCGAAAATGACGATGAGTCTAAAATTAAAAATCTCGAAGAAGAGGTGAGCCGTTTAAAATCCAAAATCGGCACGCTCGATAAAGGACCTACTACTAAAAGAAGTGTTTGCCTGCAAACCGAAAATGACGATTCAGAAAAATTAAATCAACAAATCAACGAATTACAGAAACAACTACAGGAGTGTTTAGATGCTAGAAACGACCAGAATCGGGAAAGAGATGAATTTTATAAACTTCGTGCACTGTTCGAAATGCTTTATAACTATTTGTTGCAAATCCATGGAGATGTACGTGAAAATAACCCAAATAAATGGACGTATTTAGAAACGAAATTGAACAAATTTCAAAATGACTACCTCATGTTACAACAATGGGCTTCTTCGAATTTGAGTATTCCAAAAGAGAATTTTAATGTCGCTACTCTAGTCTCTCATTTCCAGCCTCAAATTTTAGGCGTTGAAGATGTTTGTTTGAATCCCCCTTTAACTAACCAAGAAGCCTCGATCATTCAGGAATGCGATTTTATGATGCGTATACTAAAAGAGAACTTTGGTGAAAATATTTTTTCAAATAGAGAATTTTACATTGAGCGAATACAAAAAATAGCTCAAGAGCATAAAACCTTCGAAACAATAAAAGAGGATTTAAAGTGTATTTTTTACGAGCCACCAGATGAAGAGAATCTTCGTAAAAATATTCAGAAAATTATCCAATTTGTTTTACAAGTTCTACATTATATAACAAACGAAAAACATCTCTTACCAGAACACTTTGAAGTCCTTAAAAATGAGTTAATGGCTCCCTCATCAGCACAGACTACAGAAGTATCAAAACTGAGGAATGCTGTTTGCAATCGTGTAGAAAGTGAATTGCAGTCGAAATTAGACATTTGCGAAAAAGATCTCGACCATTATAAAAGCAGCACAACACTCATTAAAAAAGATCTCGAAGAATGTCGAAGGAATGTAGAATCAATGCAAAATGAATGTGGAAATCAATTCGAAAATTTTCAACAGGAAAAACGAGCTTTATTACAAAAACATGAATCTGAAATCCGTGCATTACAAAATGATTTGGAAAAAAGTACACAACTCCATGAAGAAATTACACAGTTGAAACTACAGTTAGGAAGATGTTTGAATGAAAAGGCAGCACTTAACAATGAACTACAGCTATTACAACAAACTCTCACAGGTTGCGAACGAAATTTAAATGAGAAGAACGACTGCATTAAAAATAAAACTGAAGAGGTGCACTCGTTAGAAATTAAAATAGAAGGATTAGAGAAAGAAAACGAAGAATTAAAAGCGAAACAAAAAAGTGACATCCAAACAAATTGCAATCCAACTGAAAATGAAAAGTTGGTGGCAGGACGCTTAACAGAGGAAAACAAAAAATTGATGGGAAATATTAAAAATCTCGAGGAAAAAATCAGAACGTTGCAGGAAAGAAAAAATGAAAATAAGGATGATAATGAAGATGATTGGGACTTACGAAAAGAAACGGCTCCATTTTCCCGGAAACGCAAATGCCATTCGGACGAGCCTGAAAGTGAATTGACATCGTCGATTGAGTCAGTTCTCACTCGTTGCATTCAAGAAAAAGATGAAATAACTGCAGAATTAGCCCACTGCAAAGAAAAATTACAGTCTTATGAAAATATTTATAATGATGCAAATTACATTTCTACACACGATAAGAAGGAGAATGCATTGACTTTGGAAAGTTTAAAATCTTTGTTTGTTGCATTCTACAATTTTCATTTTCAAAAACGAGCTGAAAAAATACCTATAGCAGAGGAGTCTCATCAACTTTTATCCAGTTTAAAAAAGTTGTTGGAAAATTTAGAAAAATCAGACCAAAATGAACATAATTCTATCCTTTATTTGTACATAAGGAAACAGATTTCTTCCTTAACTGAAATGGAATGGCCTGCTGCGCATTTAGAGAAAGTAGATACCATCGACCTATTGTTGCATGCGTCATTGAATGAAACAAGAAAATTCTTCAGGTATAACCCGATCATTAAAACCGGTCCCTTTTATGCTGAAGCATTTAAAGACTTTGATTTTGCAAACGAATCCATTGTGGAGTCTATGAAATATATTTTAAAATGCTTAAATAACATTTGTGATACGAAAATAGTATCAAATATGAAAGATTTTCTCAATGCATTAAACGTTGTTTCTTCTGAAAAGTATGAACAATTGACGAGAAAAGAAAACATAAGCAAACAAACATTTATTCTTCAGGTTATTGCGTCTTGTAGAGTAGAGATCTTTAGAATCATTGAAAACGCTCAATAAATGTATCGTAAGAGAGAACTGGAAATGTTTGTTTTAGACAAATAGGACCAACGATTTGAACATGTGATGCGGTTTTTTTTAGAATTTTATGCAAATAATTGCTAACAATTTTGAAGCTGGTGTCAACTGCAATGGGCCCAAGTTCGTTTTCTTCTTTTAAAGTAAATAGAGTTAAATAAATTATTGAACATTTAGTTTCTTGGAACAGATTCATGTAATCTTCAATTTCGAATTTTCGTTTAAATGTTCGATTCAAATCATTTAACAAGTCAAAATTTATAGTTTTCGGTATGATTAAAATGTATTTCAACTCAGAGTCGTTTTTAATAATGAGACGATTTAATTGATTGACTTTTTTCCAATTGTAAAAATCCTCCAACATTCTTCTCTTCGTTATGGTGGATATAATGAAGTTAAAAAAAAAATTGTTTTTTATCACACCCTCTTATATTTTTTTCTTTTTTTTTTTTTTTTTACTTACCTGTGATCTAAATCAGAATACACATAAGCAGAAAAATAATTGCTACCAATAAACAACCAACAATATAATGATCTAATTTATAAGTTCCTATTTTATAATTCGACAAATCTAAAACTTCATACGGTAAAAGATATTGTTTTGCCGGTCTTTTTGATTTCATGGTCGTTAAAAAATCGTAAGAATCGAATTCAGGTCGATAAAGTAAATATTTTACCCGATTGAGCAGGTGTCCATCGTCGGGTTTTACATAAGGTTTATTTTTTATATTCGGGAGGATAAGAAATCCATCATTTGTCTGTGGGTAGCCTTGTGATTCGATAATATCGCCATTTTGATTGGTATATTCATTCAGATTTGAGTCTAAGGGATATCGTTGTGAATAAACATTGTTAATAAGAACCTCTGTCACTCCAAACTGTGTCTTTTTTACGGGATAATTTCCAGGGGAGATATAGTGTACAAAATGATAGGCTTGCCCTGTTAGAGTTGAATCTGTATTGCCAGCAGCGTCAGTTATATAAAAGAGAATTCCATTTCTTTCGGGATAAATAATTTGTTGTTTGTTATCCAGTGCATATTTATTTTCTCCGTGTGAATCTTTTGCAAACAGTAAGATCGAATTCTGAATTGGATAATATTCATTTTGTGTAGTTAAAATTTTAGGATAAATTTCATTTCCTGCCATATCTTTACCGAAAAAAGGATTACCCGAATACTCGTATAAAACTTCTCTATCTCCAATTACATTATAGTTAACCTTCCCATTCCTCAAGAGAGGTGCTTTAGGAATACCATTGCTTGTCACTGCTATTAAAGGAATTTTTTTATCCAGATATGCATATTCCTGTTTTAAATCATCTCGCAAATAAAATTCGTCTCCATTGGCTAATCTAGCATAATAGAATTCGGGCTGTGTTTTTATATTTCTTCTAGCCAATTTTTCTTTTCGGTATAAATTCAACGGATATTTTTCATTGCCAAACTGAGTGCGAGCATATATTTGAAGAGTTCCTTCGATTATGGCAAATCTCTCGAAACCTGAATTGAGACTGAGAGCATAAACTTCGTTGTTGTCCCTTTTGCAATAAAACTCATTTTTATCTTTGTCTGTGGCGAAATTTTCCCGCTTTTTCTTGAAGTCAAAGGCATATATCTCGTGATTACCCTGTTTGATATAAACATCAGTACCCGATGAGTCTTTTATGTAATGTTGTGCACCTTTTGCAACACTGTAATTCAAATTTCCATGTATATTTGGTGTGTACATCTTTATTCTCAGGAGGGAAAAAAAACAATTTTTTAAGTAAGTATGCTATCGGAGTCCAGCAAAAAAACATATCAATATTACTTAAATTGCTATAAAAATTGGTGTATACGACACAGATTAAATGAGAATGAAAGTTTGCAGTTGTATAGAGCGTATCTCAATAATAACAAACGATCAGACGCATATATTCGAAATAGTTTAAATGTCATCTCGAAAGAGAAAAATATCCCACTGAAGAATCGTTTGTTGTTAACAAAATCTACCATAAAATTTCACCCAGATGAATTGATAATATTAAAAAATATCTGTAAAAAAAATTATAAAACGGAAGAAATATCACTACTTCTTCTGATACTCTTGGAAACCCCTTTGAAAATGAAAGATATTCTCAGACTTACAAAACTCGATATCTATAATATTTTATCACGAAAACAAGCTTTAAATGGGAAAAAAATACCCGCAGAAACTTTATATATATTTGAATATTTATTAACCATATCCTTACAAAAAGATGCATTTGAAAAATTTTTTACAAAAACTTACCACTGTTATTTGTATAATTTCAAATCTCGACAGAGAGACTTATTTCCCAACAAACCATACCGAACATTTAATGCGATTCACGTGAAATAGCTCAACTGAGAAATACTTTTTTTGTACTCTCTATGAAGGTTCGACATATTGGACATTCTGTAATTTTTTTAGAACAAATCGTACATGCGCTGAAATGACAACAAGGCATATATACAACATTTCTTTGGTTAACCATACAAATAACACAAAGCAACATATCGGACTTTTTTTCTTCTTGTAATTTTTCTATCCAGCTTAAATTGAAATGTTGAGTGGTGGTTGAAAATGGGGCACGACATACCAACACGTCATTGACACAAAAGAACCCACTGTCTGCTAACACGTACCTATTTAAGTTTGACCTTTCAAAAGTCAGGAATCTATTCGAACCCAGGGGCTTGGATGCCATTTTTTACTCGAGAATAGTGGGATAACTATTGAATTGAAGCTATTTTAATCGATTTTTTTTTCTTTCCAACATAAATATTTTGAAAAATAATTTAAGAAAATTGTCTTATTAAAAATATTTATTTTCACATCCTTTTGAGTATGTCTCGATGCTGATTAAATATTGATGACTTTTGTTAGCCTGACTTAAATAATCGATAGTGATCCAGTTATAAGATGGGTTTACTAGCAATGCAAAAAAATATAATATCTCTAAACATGTTATGTTATAGAGTAGATTTCCTGGAGAATAATATTTTGAGGCAATGAATTTAATTTCTTTCATAATCTCGTCTCGTTTCTCCTGTTCGATGAGGGGGAAAGTTGAATAATCAATATGCATGTTATTAAATTTAGTTATTTTTGCAAGTTCATATAAACTTCCATATTGTAGCATATTGTGGATCAATTCGTGGATGTGCGCTTTCGCAAGAATACCAAAATCTAAGACTAACTGCAAAGTAATATCATTAAACTGATGGAAAGCTAAGTTTCGCTTGTAATATTTTGGTAAATTTTTGTTGTGTGAGATGGTGAACTCAATTAATTTATCGATAGAACGATTGGATTTCTTTAACACCTCTAAATCGTAAAAACTTCGATTATCAGGGCAGTTTTCTTTAAACATTACTTATCTTATCCATCTTATTTTCCACTTTTCGCTATCATCACGAGTTTTCAAAAAATCTATAGCAAAGAATTGATTATTTCAGGTACGCTAGTAAAAGCACTTGAATACCCTCGAACTAGAGGCGAGTGCTCAGTCCACTCGCGTAGATAAATGAAATTAATTATATGCACTTTATAATTTGTTTTGAGATTAACTGCAGGGATATATGTCGCTTCAGTATTGTCCTCTAAATATAAATAAAATGTGCCATGATCTAACAGCAAATATATTTCGTGTGGGAATAAATGAAACAAATGCTTATTTTCTGTAATTTTCCAGATGATCATAAAATGACTGTCTCTTGTTTTGCTTAAAATTTTTACAGTCTCAAAATTAAAAAATATTAATAGAAAGCACAAAACAAAAAAGACAAGTTTCATTTATTTCTTTATTAATCGTAACTAATGAAATAAAAAAATGGAATTTATAAAGAGAATGAAAATCAACTTCATGTATTTAGTAATGTTTTTAGTTTTTCTTATTTCAATTTACAATTTATTTTATAAACCCGCTATATACAATCTGTTTGGCATAAACAAGAAATCTTCTAAATTTACAGAAATTCCCAATATGATATCATCGGATGCAAAATTGTTTTGTTCCATAACTGGGTACAAATGTGAAGATCACTCTTGTAACTGTAAATCTATTTGTTCCGGGCAGTATAAAAAATTTCACATTTATCCCGATGAAAATGTGATAATGTTTAATGAAAAATTATCACCAGGCACTTACTGTTTGCCGAAAGGGTTTGAACACTGTAACGTGCAGAGATCAGTCCCTATATATTCCGTAAGCGGATGGATTTGCGTTGCAAAAAACCCATCCATTTGGAATAACGATCACTTTGTTGCTTGTCAAAATTCCTATTCTGTGGACAATTCCTTAAATGTATTAATTGATAGGAAAACTAATCAGCCAGTGTCCAACGAAGTTATTAACGATTACTATGAATTGCACAATGGCAAATTGCGTTATCAATGTTATTGTGGTTCTTTAGATAAAAATAATAACAAGCTAATTCCCTTAGATGAAATCCCTTTTCGATGTTTCTCCGATTATTGTTTAGAAAAATTACACTTTAGGCGCGGCATACCTGGGTTTAATAGCTTAACAAAACAATGTGACTGTGCACATTTGCCACATGAAAATGCTTATGATTTATCATCTCCTTGCGTGGAGAAAGCATTTCGACTCCAAAAAAATACCTTTTCAGGTTCCATCAATTGCATGAACTTGAATTCCTTGAAGGAGTATTTTATTTTTTGTAATAAACAAAACGTCAGTGGCGTACTCACATTTGAAAAAATATTCAATTTTTCTGATAATCCCATAGATTATCTAAGCGCAGTAATATAATTTTTCTCATTCTGCTTTTATAAAAAAAAATTAAGAAATGGAAGACATTTTATATTCAAATTCATGGATGGATTACCACGACAATTTTCATTTAGAATTCAATGTTATTGATTTTCCTAAAAATGTTTATTTTACTGCGAATGTGTTATCTGAGTATCTAAAAAAAAATGCGGACACTTACAGAAAATATCCCTATGCGGAAAAATTTAATATTTCAACATTAAATAACGTGGATTGGCAAAACTCTGTCATCACTTTTAATAAGCACGGTAAAATAATTTTAGCCCCAGAGCCCGTAATACAGTTGATTAATTTAAATAAACGCATTAATTATCAGAGAGCGGAAAGAGAAATTTTTGGAGGTTTCACAATTCCATTTGTCGAAATTAAATTTTATAGTATTGTTGTAGTAATTACACTTGTAATATGCATTATAAAATGTTGTATATATTTTGATTTAGTTTATCGCTTTAAATTTTTATAATCTGTCTAACGAAAATCTCTGTAATACATAACTGGCAACTTTGAAATGTGAAAAAAAGACTGTTAGAGAAATATATTTTAAGAGGAGGCAAATGAAAGAAAAATCAAAACATTCCTTTAATAAGTTTGAATATTTTAAATCACATAGAATATTTAACAAAAAAAAAATCCTTTTTTTTTTTGTAATTTTACACATCTATATAAACAACTTGAAAGGCTTGAAATAGTAATAACATTTTTGGAGGGGAGAATATATATATATATATATATATATATATATGTAAGAGAGATAAAAAACATTCAGCTCAGCCCTCCGAATTTCTTTTAACCACAAAAAATCTCCAAGCAGCTTTCCCAAAACTGTCTATTAGGCTGTTGGTGAACAGAGAAATATTTTTTTCTTGAGAGGGTTATCGAAAAATAGGGTTCACACAAATGAGTCCCGAAACGCGATGCAATATTTTGTACATAAATGTTGTGGCTTCTATATCAGTATCAATCCACTTTTGGATTAGTTTCGGGTATTTTTCATACTTAGTATGACAAACAGGACATGAAATATATTTCAGTAATCGTTTTACAATACAGTTTTTATGGCAAAAATGCAGACAAGTCAAACTAAATGCCTCAGTTCCAACAGTAAAGTCTCTAGAACAAACGGCACATGTTTTTATTCTTTGAATATCTTTTTCATCCAGTGTCAGAACTTCCATATCAGGTGTAAAATGAAGGATTGCATATTTGGGACTCAACAGATAAGTTACAGCCGCTATTTTTTCGATGTCCAATCCTAAAGATTCAAGCTCATGCAAATCAATATACCCGTGACATAATTTATCATTTATAAATTGGATTTCTGTTTTAGTAAAATTTAATTTAAATAGTGCAAAAAAAAAGACAATCGAAATATTTGAAGATTTCATCTCTGCAAAAGAAATGGGGTCGAGGCGAAAATTTTTTTCAACATAATCCCATTCTTCTTCATCACTAGAGTAATTTTCAAAATTGAAATAATAATCGGTGTCCATTTTTTTCCACATCTGATTTGCGGCAAGCCTTTATATAATAGGCTAAACAAAACCATGACGTCATAGACTTTTTGTTTTCTCGACCAATCAGAATGCTTTTGGGTTTCAGGGGCAATCCTATAATATGGAAATTACACCAGAATTAAAAAAACAAACAAATTTATTTGAAATCGCATACCCGAAAGTTTTGGTGAGTGCGGTATCAAATCATATTTCTTTTTTTATAAAAATAGGTTGTTTTGATTCTATTATTTTCATAATCATATTCATAGGTATTCTTTAATGTTTTTGAAGCGTACATATAAGGTTTTTCGTTCAGAGTGAACATATGATTATTGCGTACTGCGTTTGAGAAAAAATATCCACTCCTAGTATAACTTTTGGAATCAATATTCATGGCAGGAGTGAAATGGCAGGATCTTTTGAAATGGAGCAATATTTCCTTCAAATCTGAAACAGTCTGGTAATGAATTTCTGGAGATTTTCTTTGAAATCCGACAGTAAAGTAATTCGCTACTTCATAACCTTCTATGGTCACAGATCCAGTTTGTTTGTTTACATGAACTGTAAAAATGTCATAAGATTCAGCTTTTGAGACATAAAATCCCGATGTAATAATATGTAAGTACTGTTGTGAAATAAAATTTAAACATTGCAAAGGTATTTTTGGTAATATTTTCCAAGCGTATTCTGTTAAAAGTATTTTATTGAAAAAAGCATCATTCATTAATCGTACTTTCTCCTCATAATCGATATATTCACGTACAATTTTAAAGAGTATTTCTTCGGGTAATTTATGCAGCATGACTATATTTTTTAAATGTTATCGCATTCTTTAAAATACCTTATATATATATATATATATATTTGCAATGTAGTTGCGAGATTTTTTTTTTTTACATATAGAGAGATTAAAATGATAAATAAAAAAACCCGTCCAAATTGATTTTTATTTTTTTGAAATCAGAAAAACATTAATACATTCGCAATCAGTGATTGCTTATCCTTCATTCATATTGCAAACGGAGTTTTTCTGATTCATGTTTGCGAGATCGTGACAAGTAATCTAGACATGAAAACGTTTCTTGAACTTTCTTGAAAATCAATAATACTTTTTCCAAATCACGTTTCAATGTCGGAGAAAATATTTCGGGCATGCCATCTAGATTCTTGAAAATATATTCATTCAAGAAAACAATCAATTGCGAAATGTTTTGGGGGTACGTCTTATATTTTTCACAATACCTTCTGAACAATCTTAAGTAGGAATGCTTTACTACATTGTAATCCTGTACACATTCTTTCCAGTGTTTTTTCGTTATTGGACATATTACAAACGGGTGACAGGTGACGAGATTCACGTGAGTATGGTCTAATAAATCAAATTTGGTTTGATCCTTGTCGCTGGAAAATAAATCATCGTAAGTTGTATCACCGAATAAATCTTCGAAAGGGACATGATCATAAGTAGGCGATTCTGTTTGTATAAATTTCTTGTATACACTTAAGACTATTTTCAGAGACAAGGAGTGAAGGAATTCATACATCAAAGGTGGATATTTTTTCTTTTCATCCATATATAAAACCAATTGAAATTTACTTTCCGGTTCGTCCATTATTTCGTAATCGAAATAATGTGCCAATATGTTAAATATAGCTAATTTAGACTGTTCACACAATGTTTTCCAGAGTTGCCAGATAAAAAAGAATTCTGAAGAAAAATACAGTTCTTTAAATGTCTCTTTATACGATGTGACATTGCATACGCCGTTTATATAGATTTCTTGAGAGATGTTTTCGAATATTTCAACGAATTTGAAATTCATGCTTTTTGTATCGCCGATAAAGTACAGTTTAACGCTTTTTACTTGTACATTTCTCTTCTTTAGGATTCTTTTACATTCTTGTATATGACAGTTAGTCATTGCGCCGTCTGTGAATATATATAAATCGATGGGATTTTTGTCACACAACAGTTTTATGAAACTTTCAGGTTCAGTATAATTAAAACCTTCACAATAGTCGACATTTTTCATTATTTTATCGTTGTACGTTTTCTCAATAGCAAATTTGTGCCATTCAATAACACGATCAGGTGCTTTCAAGGTCTTTAAAACACCGAATATAATATCCTTATAAGAGCGTATAATTTTAGTAGAATTACTAACATCAATTGCTGCGACAATCATTTTCACCTTCTCTTTTTTTCACCTCCGATACACTTTTCTTTCTCTATATATGATCGAAAGAAAAAATATTTATTTAAATAATAAATCTATTTATTTCCGAAAGAAAAATTTTATGGAAAAAAAACACTTTTTTTTCTTTTGTTGCAACTATTGCGATGACGTCAGGTGTTTTTTTTTGTTGTTGTTGCCCTACAGTTTTTTCAACCGTCACTCTATAATCTAGAATATATTTTAGGATAAAACTCATTTTTCAGTTCATCTCTCGCATAAAATCCCTCGTTCGTTGTTAGGTTTTTAGCGACCCGTTCTACGTTGTTCTCTACTCTATATATATTTTTCCTGAGATAAGTAGATGGATAAAATTCATTGTTATCTTCATCTCTTGCATAGTACGAGATATTCTGTCTATCGCGAGCTAAATAATCTCCAATTTCGTTTCGTGCGTAATATTCTTTGTCACCGTATTTTGCATAAATTTCTCGTCCCTCCTTTTTTAAATAATGCTCGTTTTGACCTTCTTTATTTCTCGGATAAAATTCTCTTTTTTTTCCTTTTGGATCTATGCAAAACGCATAATAAGGATAGTTGGCATGAATTGCAAAAATAGCGTCCCCGAACTTATTTTTAGCATAGCTAGGCATAGCGAGTGCTCTGCTGGTGGTCGGAAAAATCCCATAATACTGTGTTCCGTCTTTTTCTAAATAGTATTCATTTCCATCTGAATCTACAGGGTATATGACTCTTCTTTTCGTCCAATTCACAGGATATCGAATGCTATCTCGAGTGATTATGTATTTTGGTTCTCTTTGTTCGTCATTGATAGGAAAATCAACAAGATCTCCATTTTGGTTTCGTTGAAACGCATAATAATATCCATTTTCGGAGTGCGCATAGTATTCTTTATTTGTTTCATCGAACGCGTACTTACAATTTTCGTTCTGACCTATATAGTATTCCTTATTATCGCGTTTAGGGTAAATTTCTTTGGTTCCACGCTTTGGATACGGTATATTAAGTTCCAAATATTCCATATTCTCCTTTAAAAAAGGGCAGATGGGGTTACCTTCTCTATCACTTGCAAAATAAGGATGTAAATTTCCTCTGGAATCTCTTTTCCTAGCCATGAATTCAAATTTACCGTTTTTTAGATACTTCTCCCCACCGCCATCACTCGACGGTGGATAAATTTGATTACCAAAACTATCGGTCCGGTACCTTTCCATTGTCTTACTTTTCTGAGAGAGAAAAGAAGAATCCAAAAAATCTATAATATATCTATATCACGCCAACGTCAGAAAGCGCGATTATTTGTTATTGTTTAATGGCAAGAGACGCATCTCATTGGTTATTGTGTAAAAGTCCTTTGGCAGGTTTTAGGGCGATCGGGTTTATTTACGCTTCGCTATGGAGGAAAGAGTTCCATGACGTTTCGCTCTTTCGCTGTAATTATGGAGCTCCGTTTGAAATATCCGCAAAAGATCTCGGCGAATACTTGAAAGGGAAGAAGAGAAAATCGAAATAGATTGCATCGATAACGTCGTTAAATACAAAGCATAAGCGATCGCTAAAATAGGCTTAATAACCGTAGCATACACGCGTACATGCTTCAGAAATCCAAATTATTGATTTAAACATTCCGGGGCATAACCGTGGGACGTGCGATTTCTGCAAAGCACTGAATTGGAAGTGCGAATTAAACAGCAGCAAGAAGTTTGCTTAAATTAAATTACTGAAAATATAATTAATTTTTAATTGAATTCAACAATTAATTTAGAATAAAAAAAGTATAAAAATTAAAAAACTTAACCTGTGAATTTACAAAACTTTGGAACTGAACAAGAGTCGGGCCCTGGTAATTTGCACCTGTACGGACCTGCGCGGCCGGTCAGCTAGTTTTATTATATTTTTGTGATTTTTTTTTTTTTGTAATTTTTGTTATAAAACCGAGATTTCGTATGGAGGATGCATTTATTATGGAGAAATATTTGCATAGCATCTCTCGCGCATCGCTTCATGATTGCACGAAACAATCTTATATTGTACAGTGCATCGCAAACAAATCCTTATATATTTGTTATCCCTCAAATTACCCTAAAATGTCTTCACATTTGGCCTCTTCTCTTGAAAATAATTGTTTAACTCTAGCTTTGCCCTATTCATTGTCGCATTCCCTTATATTTGATATAGATGTATCTGGAACCAACATATCTCGCGAATCGCTGTTACATTTTTTTTATAATGTCTTTCTTGATGTACTCAAATTCCATTTAGCTTCCATCCTTAAAGATTTCACAGTGATTTTAGCTATGCGGGAAGATTATTCCAGCGGCATTCACGCTCATTTCCCAGAAGTGGAAATAAGCCATGATGATTATATTTTCTTATGTAATCAGATGAAATCCAAATGTAATAAAAGAAATTTTGAAATAACTTTCAGATTAGATTGCCCTTCAAGCATGTTTCTAGTGGGTTCTTCTAAACCCGGCGGTGTCCCATATATACCAGTAGAAATTATTTTTGTGGACATTGCAAATGACAAAATAGAATGTATTTCTGTATACAAGCAAAATTATTTTTCACAACTGCAAGAAAGGAATGTATGCAATGACAAATCGTGCTACAAGCGTTTAATTTCAATTGACAAGCAACAAGTATTTGAAGAAGAATTGCGAGAATTAATGATGCCGTGTGTGAGCTCTATGAAACCTTTGTATAGAGTATTTTATCCATCTGAAATTTTTCCGGATAATCGAGAATATAAGCAGAGTGTCGTTGCAAAGTTTACCCATATATTGAATAGACGAAAGTATGTTATTTGTAAGAGTTATGAGATTGCTATTTTGAAGGATGAAAAAGACTGGTTGAAATGTTTTTATTATTTGGAAAGGAACGCACATGCTATAACTTCATTCAGGTCAATTCATAATCGAGTCCTCAAAACATGGTGTAAACGCTTCTCATCATCGAACTTTAACGATACTGGAATATTTCAAACGTTTCAACGTACGTTGAGATCGTATGGCTCTCATCTTAAGCATAATACTAATCCGCTGGCAACATTGCTTTCTCATGAAAGTAAATTTACAGAATGTGGCTATTTTTTTTGTACCTGTGTACAATGCACTATGCAGTATATTAAAAAAAAGGTATCCACCCGAGATAGTCGCTGATCGTTTAGAACAAATCATTCATTTCGGACGTGACAGTATGAATTTTATGGAACTGGGAGACTTAACTCCAAAAACAATTATATACTGCAGTTTGAAAATGCAGAACTCGCTCGAAATCACGTGTCCAATTAAACGCCAGATGTACACCATATTATCGAAATTCGAAGACTTTCTACGATGCGTCACAACAGTCGACGAAATCGAAGATTTCATTCATTGGATTCAAGAGCATTTTTTTTCCTGTGATTAGAGATGAACAAATTTATTGCTGGAATCCATTCAAAGAAAAATGGCAAATCATATTAACCACACAAAAAAGAGAAGTCATGTATGCTATATTGAATCATATTATTTGGTATGAAATGAAATGTATTGTGTGCGAACATTCCTGGTTTAATTTAATTTCTCAGGTGAATATTGATGATGTGCTAGACAGAGTACTCAAGACTCTGGAAAACAGCAAACCGATACATTTAACCAAAATATCCAATATACATTGGACAAACGTCCCAGAATTTTACATCTTAGATCAAGAAGAGTCCTATTGGAGTTTTCTGAAAAAAGGATGCGACTATTTTTAATGGATTTTTTTTTGTCTGCGGCTTCTAATTTGTCTGGCTGAAAATAAGTAATTGAAAGACAATTATTGTAAATGTGGACTTTTTTACTGTTCTATTATTTTATTGTACTGCAAGTTGTAGTAATTGGTCGCACGAACTCGCCTGCGTTTTACATTCAAAATAAAATATAAAAAAAACTTTGTTACTGTTCTTGAGTATGTTCCTGTCTGCACATGGGACATGTTTACTGTTTACCACACGCTGAAAAAAACCATTGTGAAATACATTTTTGGTGAAAAAAATGTTTACAGGACAATATCCTTTTTTCGTTTCTGTCATCGATTTCATCGAAACAAATTACACACAAACCACCACACGTTCCTTCTATAATGCATTTCTGGTGAAAAATATGTTTACAAGGCAATATCACGTTTTCATTCTCAAAATCAAACTCCCGTAGACAAATTGCACACAAATCACATATTGGACATGTCTTAAGATCGCCCAATTCTTGAGACCATTTTGAAATGCATTTAGAGTGAAAAAAATGTTTGCAAGACACTGTCCAATTTTTATTTTCTAAATCATATCCTCTTAAACAAATTGAGCACAACAAATCCTTTGTAAGGCATGTTTCATTGGGAAATACATAATAATCCAATTAGTTTAGTAAATAAACAATGTTATCCACACTATATTCGGACACGTAATATCTCATTAGCCAATCAGAGCATTGTGTTATATGAGCAAATCTCTTTTTAAGTCTTTCGAGTGTCCATCGAGGATAAATATTAATGTCCCTGTAAGGTTTCACTTTAGTCATTTTATTCCTCTGATAAAATGTTTTCAACACTTTGAAAGAATATTCGACTTCTTCGTTTGATATTATAATATAGTATTCAGTGTATATATAAAATACCGCGTCCATAAAAAAAAAACTTTCCAGCGACTCCCATTCGATGGCATAGGCATATTTTTTCAAATACTTGGTTTGAATGTGCGTGAAGCAGATTGGACAAAATATTCCACTACCCAATTTGAAAGACACGACCAGTGAAATTGGTGTTGGCATTTAAATAGTATGCGAATCGAACAGCCAAAGAGAGGTTTAACGCAAATCGGACACTGTTTTTTTCTTGATATCTTTTTTAAAATAATCTTCGTTAGTATAGGGAATTTTGGGTGGAAGAACGACGTTGTTCATAAATTGTTTAAAACACAACAGCAGATGATCGTTGGGCTTGGAACGCAACGAATGCCAAGTTTGAGAACACCAGATGCAACAATGTTTGGCTCCATGTGCATGTGATCTGCCTAATTCGTGAGAACTTATTCTTTTTTTACAAGTTGGGCAATGCATGTAAAATATTTTTTGCACAAGATAATTGTAATATTCCATACCATGATTTTGGTAGCACTGGTGATGTTTTTGCATACTGGGCAAACATTGTAAGATTTTAAAAAATAGTAATTGAAGATTTCATTACTCCCGATCGGCATTTTTGCTCAGCAATGCGGTTTGACTAAAGTTTTAGATCCGAGGGGTTAATACAACAATCCTCCCCCCCCCAAAAAAAAATTAAATTAAAAAAAATGGTCCCTTATTTTTTAACCAAATAGGTTTGTAACATACGATGCATTTGTTTATGGATAGAAAAAAGGACACCTTGAGTATGGATAGCGAAAACTTAATATACAGTATTTTAAAACAGTTTACATTATACGCATTGAGATCCAATAATGTAAATGTTGAAAACATGCCTAATTTTAATGAAAGATTTCAAAAGATTCTAAACAGTTTAAATGTACATTATCATCGATGGTTTTATGTTCTTGCAACAAAAAGTTTGGCACAACTACAAACAATTTATTTGGGATTGATACATTCGAATTATGAGTTTTTAAACAGTGATTCACTGCATTCTAGTATTGTTTTAGATTTGAAAAGTATCATTCAAAAATATGATTTAGAAAAGTTTCTCTTCGACGATGCTCAAATGAATGTCGATGAGTTGAAAAAAAAAATCAAACCTTATCCGATTAACATTGGTTTTTTAGCTGTTGAGTACGATAGAAAACGTACATTTCCCACAGTTAAAGAATTTTGCTTAGCAAACTTTAATTCTATTATTCACGAAAAAGAATGTGAAAATTGGCTATTTAAATTAGGAATTTATGTCTACGAAATGAAACTCACAAAATTATACAGTATTCAAGGAACGAACATAATTCCCTTTTTAAAAGAAAATTTGAATGGTGTAAGTGTTACAGCTTTAAAAAACTGTAAAACGAGTATCAGATGTTCCAAGTGTCAGCGATGGTATTGTTCCGTTAATAGAATTAATTATTACTTGAAAACATTACACAATTTCAACACTCATTATACATGTGATTCTTGACCTTTTCGTCTGTTAGGTATGCCATTTTGTATAACGCGTTTATTTTCCCCAGTCATGTTGTATAAAATTATTTTGTATAACATCAATTGATCTAGTGTCAAATCTTTTTCGTGTTTCAGCATCGTGTATAAATCGTAAAAAAAGAAAACAACATTGCCCAGAATTAAAAAACAGAACCATACGTGTGTTATAAGAAAAATTTTTTTATACAGTATATTTAAAGGTAGATTACAAGTGGGGTTTAATTGTGTAACACCTCCACCGTATCCATTGATATTGAGTTTACATTGTGTAACATAAGGAAATAAAATATTAAAATCGAACATAAAGAACCTAAAGTTTAGTAATATGTGTAACAGAACAAATTGCAGTATGACATTTGTAAAAAAAGCTATTTCTAAGAATAAGTGTTTTTTATACATGTAAAAGTTTGAATGTTGTATTTCTTTTAAGAGCAATTTACACTTTGTTGCATTAATTTCTAAAACAGTATCCTTTCTATCATAAATTAAATCTTGTATGTATTTTTTACAATGCGTACACCACAAAAAATAAGGTAAATAGAATGTAAAAGATTCGATAAGAAGAACCATGGAAATCCATTTATAATAATGATGATAGAAAATTTTATTATTCACTATAGTATACGTCCCGTTTAAATAACAGAAAGAATAAGCCATTGATTCTGTAATGGATTTTTCACCTGCTATATTACAGTGGATGACAGCATCTCCCATAAATTGAGTCGTTATGCTTACAATGAAAGATAGGATAAAAAAATTACGACTGTGGACATAATATAGAGTGTAAAATTTTTTACATAGCTGTGCTTCTGGGGGTTTTATTATTTTCATCAAATTTATGAAATGCAACATCTTTATTTTGAACTAAAAAAAAAAAAAAAAAATGTAATTTCTTCCCCCTGCAGACAATTTTGATTGGCTTTATTTTCTTTGTGTGCGGATACGTATTCTCAATGGGCGTGGTTTAACTATAATATATATTTCATAGTCGGTGGGAGAATGCGTTCAAAATGGCATCAAACGACGAAATGCAAAACATGGTCGAGTTTATTTTTAAGCAGTATGTCTTTCACGCGATCATTTTTATTGTGAATGCTGCAAATAAACAGCTGTTCCCGAAAGACGATATTCCTATTTTTGCACTGGTAGAGGAACTTAGCAACGAATTAAAGACACCGTTCAAAAGTTGGTATGAAGGAATGCTCGCAAGAAGTTATCCCGATTTGAAAGTGGCTTGGAAACAAATTGCGGAATGCGACATAGATTTATTGAAAAACGAAAAGGGTGAGGATATAAAGACAATATTATCGATCGCGAATCACTTGATCGACACAGGACTACACACCAGGATACTGAAAGAATATGGACTAAATGAAAAAGTGAACATCACAGTGGATTTGGATACTTGTTCCATTACTTTAAGCACCCAGAATGACCCGGTACTCGAAGAAGAAATCATGCCAACACTTTCTCCTGTGACTGAATTGATGGTGAAAGAGCCTTCTCCAAAGAGAAAAAGAGAAAGTGATACACCTTCTGCTTCCAAAAGGGTGAAACGACTGTTAAATACCAAAGCGTTCTTGGCATTCAAGTTCAACAAGAATCCGTTGGTGGGTGTTAGAAATTACACCCTAGCGACATTCACAGAATATGTTGTAGAGGAACCCTGTACTGAAAATTGGATAGAGAAGTTGCGTGGTCAATTAGAATGTTTAAACGTGACACATGTTGTTATTCAAGGCCGATCGCAGGCAAGATACTTGAAAGCACACATCCCCAACATTTATTTCATCGTCTTACCTGAACGAAACAAAGAAACAGTTTGTGATCAGTGCCGTACTTTTTCCTGCAGTGTGGGCAAAGTAAAGCATTACATGAAGTACTATCATAATTTTACACTCAATATATCCTGCAAATGATCTTTGTTTGATAAAAATGTATTAAACAGTGTATCCTGAAAATAAGTATATTAAACAATGTACCTTGTATATATATCTCTCTCATTTTTTGAATACTATAAGAATGAAAAGTAAAATACACACTGTTGTACCTAATAGTACTATCACATATCTTAAATTGATAAATGGCGTCGAAAAGGATTCACTGTGAAGCACGAGATTATTAGTATTGGGTAAACATTTTAAAAGAAAATCATATCTCTTGAAATCAGGTCTAAACAAAAGGCATTTGATTTGTTTAATTAAATGATTATCGGTGGGTTTCACTAAAGGTTTATTGTTAAGATTCGGCACGATTACACAATTGTCGGATGTAACTGGGTATTGATCTAAAAGTTCGCCGCTCAAGTTCAAATATTCATTCTTGAAACAATCTTTTGGGTAAATCCTTTTATTATTTTTTTCAGCATACATGTCATTAATCAACATTTCTGAAATCTGACCATTCTCAGAAATGATGATTGGATATAATTGGTTGTGTTGCGCGTATCGTTTGAAGTGTCGAGCGTGCCTTTTTAAAATAGTATAAGAACCCGCTTCATTTTTTATGTAGGTTTCTTCATTTGAAATTCGAGGATATATTAAAAAATTCTCCCTATCTAAAGCATACATGTAATTGTTATGGGCATCGGTAGCAAATTTGGGATCGCTATTATTATCGGGATAATAGGAAATTCCTAATGAGTCGCAAGGATACTGACCTATCCCGATAGCATTTTTACCGACAAAGTAAATGTTATTGCACTTATAAGGTATTTCAGTTTCACCCATTTTTATATAATTCACAGATCCATCTCTTTTTCTAGGTGTAAGTATTTCGCCGTTCTGTAGCGTTATCATGAGGTCTTGAATAATGAATTCATTTGAATACTCATCTGTTGGATAGTAGAAATCTTGATTCTCCCCTCTTGCATAAAAGTAAGCTGTATTATTTTTAGCCACTTTATCTCTACCAACCAAATCTCGTGGATAAAATTCCACATTAAAACGATTCCGGGCGTATTTATCGGTACCGTCTATGCTTATAAATTTTTCTCCGTCTCTCTTTAAATCGACCGCATATATTTCTTTGTGATTATTCTTTGCATAATACGGAATTCCTTTAGAAGTTGCATAAATTTCTTCTTTGCCTGGAAAATTAAAAGCATATATTTGAATATTATTGTGCGAAAAATAAATTTCATTACCATCTCTGTCGAATTCATAATATTCTACGTCATCTGGAGTTTTACGATAGTTCCTTTGATTTGATGACATCTTTATTATTTTTTTAAGCATCCCGCGGGATTAAACCGAATAAAATGAGGATGGATTTCACATACGCATCCGATATTCGTAACATAGGTATACTGAGATTTTTTAAATTTAGCTTTAGATAATTTATGTATCCCATTAATATTTCGAAGGCTTTCGAGGTATTAATGCTTTCACAGAAGACTTCGTTCAACTTGAATTTCATTTTACAAAAAATATCCATCTCGTTTTCGGGAACGCGTGTATTCTCATCTGTTGTTGTTAGTAAATGAATTTCAATTTGGGATAAAATGTCAAACAGATTATTTATTGTGAGTTGAGCTTTTTCCAATTCTTTCACGTTAAAACTCATGAAGCAGTGCCAATGATGATGTTGTATAAATAATAATCGCAAGGCGTGAGGTGAATGTTTCTCTAAAATTTCAGAAAGGGTCGCATTATTTTCTTGTTTCAACTCACCAATATGCAGCAAATAATTAAAAACTTTTTTTTTCCCAGACTGAGCTCGAATCAATGCAATTTCATTTTCGTGATGTGGAAAGCACGAATCTAATCCACCCGCTTTAATGTCAATTGTTGAGCCTAAAACTGCTGACGATAGAGCTGCACATTGTACATGAAAAGTTGGAATACCTGTACCAAATAAATCGGTAAATGAAATTCCGTGAAGAGACTTTTCCCACAAAACAAAACTGGAATTTTCACTATCTTGCGAGCTCAATAGATTATAAGAATGATGAGTTTTATACTTATCCAAATTAAAGTATACATTTCCACCTGATACGAACGTGAAATAAGATAAATCAGATATGAATTTTTTGATTTCATTAATATGATCAGTTGCCTTCGGTGCAAAATCGGCTTTTTTCACATTTAATTTATCCATCAGCTCCCAAAACTCGTTATCGTATTCACTGTTTATGTCTACAATATTCATGACAAATCGAAGATTATATGAAAAATAACCTTCTAAAATTCTTCTAATTATATCGATGCAAATATAAATCCTTGCGTCTTGCAAATTGACAGGTCGGGATACAGTTGACGAACAAAGCGACATTTTAACATCTGTATCGCTGACAGGTTTAAAAATTTCCATACGATTTGTTAATGAATTGAAAAGGTGTAACAACTTCATTCTGTTTCTAGATCTGTAACCGAGTAAAAGTATTTATTAAAAGGGACTTTGACGATGGGTTTTAGAAGAAAAAAAATTAAGCGGAACAACTAAACAATATATTATAGAGATTTTTTTTATTTTCTTTTTCACTTAAAAATTAATTGTGCGTTTGCAGCGTAGCTACATTAGTTTTTAAAACGGATTGTTTTTGTCCTGTAGGAAAAGTTAATTTTCAATATTTTATGTAACCCCTTCAAGGGAAACTCGATTCTGTGTTTAGCTCACATTAGAATATTGATTACAACAATGAAGTTTCTCATATAAAAAACTATCGCACATGCGTCTTTTTTCAATAAAATTAAAATTTTCATCATACAAATACATGTAATCTTTTACTGTTAAAACGATTGAACTTAAAGTGGAAAAGGCTCCTTGTATTTTACCTTTTGGAAAAACTTTAAATAAATTTTGGTAATATTGTACGTCGTTGTACCATACATGATTACCCTCTAAAAATGCAATAATGCTACCGTTTTTTAGAGTCAATACAGCTTGAATGCTGTGTGTGACAGTGGGGAATTTCATATGAACATTCCCCTCACTTATAAATTGCATGGAACTATTAAACTCATAATATTTATTCCCTGAAATGATAACATATGAATTATTTCTGTACATTGCGTTGACCCTAAAAATAGAAGAATGCCATAAAAAGTTTTCTGTTGTGTACCCCGTGTTTAAATCGATTCTCTTATATTTACGCCCTTTGAATTTCAGATAAGTATGATAATTTAGTAGAGTTACACTATCGTATCGGCAAATGTATAAATCATTTAAATTTTTTTTGTCCGATTCTTGAATGCCAGTAAACGGAGATAAAGATAATGGATACATGATAGAGGAATTTTCTTTCGAGTGTTGTAAGCCCAGAGCGTGGCCGATCTCATGCTTAATTGTTCTACAAACGTGAACGTTATCGATTTCCTGATTGAGAATAATTTTCCCATTGGGTGGATAAAAAGCAATGCCTAATATATGACTCGATGTAAAATTTTTAAAGTAAATTTTTATATCGCCTTTTCCTTTTCCAACTCTCGCCATTTCTAAAGACGGCACCTGCCATTCACGGATTCCATTATCGAGGCATGTTAAATTCAAATATGTGTTATTTTCAATCGAGTAAGTTAAATAGTGTTTATACCATAACTCTGTACTTGCTAAAAATGACAATAAAGAGATTATAGCAATTTGAAACAGCATAATACTTTATTTTATTTCATTTAAGACATATTACATATGTAAAAAAAAAGTCACACCATTAATCAGAAAAATAGTTTTGTGAACAGGGTATCTGAAAACCGTAAAAAAAGTTGTATCTTAAAATACTTTCACATTTGAATTTAGAACAGCCGAATCTGAAACAGGCTGGGCACTTTCTTTTATTGCAGGGAAAATTTTCCGGTCTGAGTTGATAAATCGGAGTGTTGTGGATAAATCTTCGAATCTTACTTTTTTGGGCTTGCCCCAAAACATACAATTCTGTGATCTGAAGTTGCTCAATGTAAGAATCTAAATTTTTTAGCCAGCAACCTTCAGCATCACACTCACCACTAATATATTCACACATTGTGGTGAGTGTAAATTCGTAAGGATCATCTTTAAAAGCCATGCACAAGAGGCCAAAAACCCTTTGCATGCGTTTTACTTCTTGTATCATGTTTTTTCCACATTCTGTTGATGTTGTTAGAGTCACTTCTTCAGCACTTTTCTGATTCCCTTTTGTTGTGTCAGCTTGTTCTGTGACATTCAAATCGGATAATGGTATACCGAAATCATCCCATAATTCATTGTCTGATTCAGAAATATTTAAAACAACATCTTGTTTCTCCGCATGTTCACTTGATTGTTGCTCGTCTTCGGGTAAGTCCATCTTATGTGTGTTTCTTCACAAGTGTGTGCCGCCCTTATATATTCCACTCGGTGAAAAAAAAATATATTATTTTAATAAATTTAATTGATTTATTTTTATGCTAGCAATTTTTGAAATTGAATTTACATTGGATCTATAAAATCTCCCTATTTCGTCTATTTCATTTTTTGCCTTCTTTATGTTTGTATTTTGAATGGAATTTTTTAATAAATAGTTCTCTACATCATTTACATGCATCTTTAAATTTTTCGTGCATGTATATTTTTCATAGGTTCTTAGCAAGGCTAAAAATACGATAGCCGTTGCGTCCGTTCCAGATAGTGTTTTTACATTATCTAAATGATACATTCCACGAACTGTTTCCGTATGTAATTCCAATAGACTATTGCACTCACATAACTCGAGTTTGTCACAGAAACATTCTTCCTTCCTTAAATTGGGTATGTAATTCACCAAATCTTTATAGGAATAACCCTGAAAACCATCAACCGCAAGTAAAATAAGCAATGTATTCGACTTTAAAACTTTTTCTGAATTTTCCCGAACGATAAAATCGTGATTTCTTAAAAATGTTATAAATCTGACGAGATCGTTATCAGAAACCAACGGATCATATTTAACACGATAATAAACATTTAAATCGTCTTGTGATATTTGAAAATTTTGTTTTAATATTTTTCTCCAAGCATTATCAATGATAATGAAATTGTTAGGCGATATAAAATATGTTTTTGCAAATTGAACCGAAGTCATATCCAGGTTCATATACTTAGCAATAGATTTTAAAAATTCAACTCGAATTTCAAAACCAGATTTCGTATTTCTGAAGTTTTTACTAATCGCATATTTTGCGAGACATTGCCATAATATTTTTTCATTCTTGAAATTCATAAAAATTCTTCCCCAAAACTATCATCAACGTGTTATAAGGCTTTTTTTTTTAATCCATTATTTGTCTTATTTTTTTTTCCTGAGAAAAAAATAAAAAACCTTTATAAATACACTATCCATCTACATTCTCTGAAAATGTATGAACTACAAAATTTATCCTTAATTATTGATCTGGATGGGTTTAATTTTAATAAAACGTTTCATGTGCGTGAATTTGGTTTTTTCTCTCTCACAAAACAGACATATGGATCTTTTAGGTTTAATTTATGTCCTATAATACATCAAATGAGTGAAGCCGACTGGAGAACGGCTATACATTGTAAGTTTCACATACACGGATTATCTGTAAAACCATTACCCTGGGAAAAAGACTGCTACGATGAAAAGAGTTTGGATGCTCTTGTAAAGGATCTTTATGAGAAGAATAAAACACAAAGCGAATATGTGATCGGATACAAAGGCGGAATATTAGAAAGAAATCTATTAGAAAAATTATGCATTCCAAGTTTAAATTTAGAAAATTTTGGATGTCCCAAATATGATCACTTAATGGAACCGAAAATTGAAGACTGCGGCTATCATTTAAGGTTTGAAAATGTCCATTGTCCTATGAAAGAATGCGTTGCATTCGGTCACTGGGTCGCTAAAAAATTGCGATCTAAGAGACAAGCTAAATCAATATTTTTCGATGTTGTTCCACTAGTCGAGACACACTGATTAAAAAAAATGTGGGGAATTTATTTTACTGGAAGGATATGTTTCAGAACCAGTGCGATATATCAATAAGAAATTCTATTTTAGAACTGAATTGCCGTCATTCAAGAATTCTTCACTCAAATCGGACTCTTTTTTTTTTTCTTTTTTGAAAGAATGGGTCGAATCATTTTCTTTTTTAGTAATTTCAAATGAGCTATCTTGGTTAAGGCAATCGTTTCCAAATCCAAAATGTGACTTGTATAGATGGGTGTTATTATTTTAGATTCGACGCTATCTTGGTTTAATTCGAGGCTTTTGATTGTATTAATCAGTAACTGAATTATTTCATCATCATTTGCAAAATTCAAATAAATTTTCAATAAGCTTGAATATACTACTTCGACACGAAGGGATTTTATTTCTCTGTATACTTTTCGAATAACATATATGTGATCAGACTCTTTATCTCCAATTTTCAAGTTTTCCACGTACTTCAAAGGATTTAGTGTTAAAAAACCATCCATTGCTAATAGTTCTCTTAAAAAATTCATCTCGTTTTTATTAATAAAAATATTAATAAATTTTTGCACATCTATTAAATCGATAAAAAGTTCCGTTTTTATCAACTTATACAAGTTAAGTTCTTCAGGTAAAAGTTTAACATCAGCTAGAATAAAATCCTTCCATTTAAAATCTATTTTTAACATGTTCTCAGGGTGTATACGCAACTTTTTATTCGTATCATACCAAATTAATTGAATCTTTATTGTGTCTGCACATTTTTGTAATAATCTTTGTAAAATAAGTTGTTTAGTTTCGTGGAAATGAGCATGTTTAAATAATGTAGTCATGCAGTGATCGAAGAAATCCATATGAGAGAAATCAAAATTTTATTTATCCCATATCAGTATAAAATTATAGGATTTTTTTTTCCTTTTACAAAAAAATTTTAAGAAGAATTCATAAATGCAAAGGTTTGTTCGAAAACATCTACGAAATAATCTTGGCTCACTGCGTTGTGAAGAAAAACACTGTGTGTATTTCTGTCTATCCAACAGTCGGTATTTGATAAATCGGCAGATGTCTTTAAATACAATGTACGATTGTATTGTTTATTCCATTGTTCCAATTCGACCACATTCACTGCATGTAGATAAATGAGTTCCGACATAGGATAGTAGTGTTTCTTTAGTGCTTCCTCAAACTCTGTTACACGATTTATAGTGATTAAGTAAAGCGTTTCTTCTCCTAGTTGGACAAACTTATTTCCATAACTGAGAATCTTCTCGTCAGGGAAATGATCTCCGATTTCAAAGTATTCTCCCTTAGATCCATATTGTAAATCTCCGCTCTTGAAACAATACAAATTTCCATTTGCTGTATAAATGGAGCTGGATGCCACTTTTTGACGCTTTTCAAAGAACGCTTTTACAGAAGTTGGAAAGTTTTCCGAAAGATTGATGCGAAAGGGTAATAGATCTGGTTTTAGAACATAGGCGAACTCTGAAAAGGAAAATCCATTCTTAAAGTTCGTTTTTAGAATGTGCTGGGAAGTCCAATCGATGTAAAAGTTTGAAGCCTCCATGAAACAGACTGGCCGTACGAAAGGAATTAGAAAATGATTATTAGGTCTAGTCAATCATTTTATACTGTTTTTTGTTATTACCAGGGGTCGTAGTATATAGGACACATTCTATTGTTCTTTCCCTGTATCTTTTATGAATAATTCTCATGATACGTTCCTATTGCAATTATTGTAAAAATGTCTCTTGAAGATTATTTATAAAAGATAGTGGTAAGAACAATAGAATTTGTCCTATATGCTGCGACCCCTGATTATTATTATTATTATTGAATAACGCAGCTAGCCAATCATTTTCTCGTTTAAGATGCGCTGTTAATTATAATTATTATTGCAATTATTATTAGTATAATACTGCAAATAAGATAAGGAATTGAATTTTGAAGATCTGTTTTCTTTACTTTCGTGGGTTGTTTTGTTTTCAGAAGGACTGGCTTTTTAATTTCACACGGTGGCGGTGGGTTTGACCATTTACCATTTTTTTTGCAGATAGCTGTTGAAGTTTGGTTAGTGATGGGACAGTGATACATAATAATATTCTTAAACATATAGGCTTTTTGTTTTGGGGAAATAATGACATTTGGGAAGGGACCAGGGGGAGGACAGTTGATTTCTTTTGGCACACATTTTATTCTCTCTAACGACGGTGTCCATTGCCCATCTACACCGCAAAACCGGGAATTTATACCCAACATTCTGTAACCGTCATAGCATTCAAACGTCACTTTTTTGGGGAATATGAATTCATGACCACTCCTTTTTGCATTTTCCACATATCCTGGATGACCACAAGAAACAGGTTTGCATCCAGTATCCATTTGCCATACAGCAGAATTATTAAGCAATTTACAAGTAAACACTGGCTTTTTTCCCTGAGCAACATAAGACGCATCTATTGGAATGTAGCCACTATTGCATTTATAAGGAATCGTTGTATTTATGTCGAACGGTGGTCGAACATGACTAACTTTTAGTAATGTGAAATTCTCTTCAATAGGATAATCCATACATTTGTCTGACATTTTCTACTCTTTAGTTAACAGGGAAAAAAAATTTCTTCACACATTTTAAAATAGTCGTAAATCGACATTCCCTCTACATTGTTGTTGGATTATTTCTAAATAAATAATGGAATCCGAATTCTCTTCAAGCCATTCTTTAATCCTTTTTGGATACAGACAATATCGGCAAAACGGACAGGTAAATTTTATTTTCCACCACTCTAAAATACATGTATCATGATAAATATGACCACATGGCAATTGAGCAACTTTTATATCAGAGCAAAAAGTTTCAAGACAAATAGGACAGTCGTTTGAAACTATTAAGTCCTTAATAAAAATTGTATATATTTTTTTATGATTAATCAAATAAAACATGGTATATATTTCATCTTTTGAGTAACCCAGCAATTTAAGATCGTAATAAGAGATATATTTATCCTTATAAACACTACTATCTAATAATAATATGTCCAGAGAATGAAAACCGATTTTTAATAACACAAAAATGATATAGACTGATAATTTTCGACAAGTATGTCCTTTAGAGTAGAACTTTTCATCCACATATCTTAACACATTATCGGAACGTGAAAGTTCAAAATCTAACTCATTGGAATCATCAATTTTGAAGCACAAAAAAAAGTTCGAAACAAAGACTTATAATAACAGTTCTTTAATTCAAAAAAGATTTTGGAAAAAAACGAGAACAAAAAAAAAATATTTTTTTAACAGGAAAGCTAAGAGGGTTCCCCTTCTTCTGAATCCAACAGGTTCTTTTACAAAAAAAATTGTTATGAGGTTCGGTTAAAAACAAAAATATCCTTCGTATTTTTGAAAAAAAAAATTCAAATGTTAGAATATTTATTTACTTTCTGATGTCTGATTTAAAGGTTTCATAGCTATTTCTTTAATGATTTCAGTTATATATTTACTAATAGCAGACATTTGTTGTGTGAATCTATTGTATAAAGGATTAGGAATTTGGAGAACTTCTTGCTTTTGAATTTCCAATTGAATCAAATAAGCAACACAGTGAAGTTCAAGAATTTTCTCCCGGTCTTCACTAATCAAAGATTCTTGATACTTAACAAAGGCATTACTCAAAGAACTTTCTGATAAAAAATTTTTCAAACTGGGTCTCACATATTTATCATGGACAAATTTTCCTATTACCCCGTGAACCATATCAAAAATGGAATTGAATGCCATGATTTTTTTTAATTGCAAATGAGAATTTACGCAAGTTTTTGCAATCGAAAATGTTTTAAAAAAACCATCTCTATTTTCTTCGATGGAATC
>CAWVRF010000096.1:0-77000 GCA_963932465.1 Maratus speciosus | reverse complement strand
AAAGATTTTTTTTCTTATGTGCTTGGGCTTGATACAAAGATTCTGGAGCATTTTTCGTTTCGTCTATATCTTAAAAAATGGCTGAGTTACAGCACTTTGAATTTCTAGCATGGCTGACATTTTGAAATGATTTGATTTTTGTCACGCGATAATACACGTATTTATGAACCTATTTGGATGTGACAAGGAATGTGCATAGTACATAGCAATGTCTCGACCGAGTTCGTTGGCTAGTCTCATCCGCCATCTTGTTTCAAAATGGCGGCCATTTAAATAATTTAAAAAAAAATTTAATTTAAAATGAGGCACAAAAAAATTAGACATTGAAAAAGATTTTTTCTTATATGTTTGGGCTTGATACAAAGATTCTGGAGCATTTTTAGTTTCGTCTATATCTTAAAGAATGGCTGAGTTATAGCCGGGGATGTAGTGGAGGGTATACGGGGGTATACGCCGTATACCCTCTGGATTTTTTAAAGGAACACCGTATACCCTCTGTTTCTCAAGAAAGCTATAGCATATATGCACTAGGGTATACCCTCTGCCTTGAGCGTATATCCTTTCCTTAGAACGTATACCCTCTGTTATTTTTACGACTACACCACTGGTTATAGCACTTTGAATTTCTAGCATAGCTGCATTTTGAAACGATCTGATTTTTGTCACGCGATAATACACGTATTTATGAACCGATTTGGATGTGACAAAGAATGTGCATAGTACATAGCAATGTCTCGACTGAGTTTGTTGGCCAGCCTCATCCACCATCTTGTTTCAAAATGGCGGTCATTTAAAAATTAAAAAAAAAATTAAATTTAAAAGTGAGGTACAAAATAATTAGAAACTGAAAAAGATTTTTTCCTTATGTATTTGAGATTGATACAAAGATTCCGGAGCATTTTTTGTTTCGTCTATGTCTTAAAAAACGGTTGAGTTATAGCACTTTGAAATTTTAGTGTGGCTGACATTTTGAAACGATCTGATGTTTGTCAAGCGATAACACGCGTATTTATGAACGGATTTGGATATAACTTGGTGTGTATATAGTATATACCAACGTCTCGACCGAGTACGTTAACTAACATCATCCGCCATCTTGTTTCAAAATGGCGGCCATTAATTTTTTTTCTATTTTAATTTAAAATGAGGTACAAAAAAATTAGAAATTGAAAAAGATTTTTTTCTTATGTATTTGACCTTGATACAAAGATTCTGGAGCATTTTTTGTTTCTTCTATATCCTAAAAAATGGCTGAGTTATAGCACTTTGAATTTCTAGCATGGCTGACATTTTGAAACGATCTGATTTTTGTCACGCGATAACACGCGTATTTATGAACCGATTAGGATGTGACGAGGCATGTACATAGTATATAGAAATCTCCCGGCCAAGTTCATTTGCTAATTTCATCCGTTATCTTGTTTCAAAATGGCGGCCATTTAAAAATTAAAAAAAATGAAATTTAAAATGAGGTACAAAAAAATTAGAAATTGAAAAAGAATTTTTTCATATGTGTTTGACCTTGTTACAAAGATTCCGGATCATTTTTTGTTTTGCCTTTATCTTAAAAAAAGGCCGAGATATAGCAGTTTGAATTTCGAATGTGTGTGACATTTTGAAAAATCTGATTTTTTGCCTGCAACAGCACTCGTATATATCAGCCGATTTAGATATGAGTAAGCATGTGCACAGAAATTACTAAGGTCTAGACCAAGTTCATTGGTGAGCTTTGTTGCACCCATTATGTTGTTTTAAAATGGCGGGCTATGACCGATAATTCGGGTTAATATAATTATTAATATAATTCGGGATATCACCGAATTTGGAGATAAAATATAAATCATTTTAATAAAACCAGCTTTGATAACGCTGACTAATTTGGCGAAATTCTCATTCATATTCAATATTGACAAAAATTAGTATTTAATCTTCTATAATCGGGCTCCAGTAATTTAAGCTCTGTGTGTTTGAATAATATAAGCTGGCTTTAAAAAAATAAGGAATATGAAAGCTACCTCTTCCTCCCGGCACTGGCCGAAAGGACTTTTTATATATACATGTGTATTTTTTTTCATCAAGGGCAACACTAAATTCTGAAAAAGCAGAATTCCTGTTTTCTAGTTTGTGTTTTTCTTTGCGCTGCTATTTACCCATCACATATTCATAGTAACTGAAAAAGCAGTATATATTTTATTAATTTTAGTGTTTTAGCGGGAAATTTTAACATTCAATTCCTCCCTTCAAATCTTCACTGCTCCACTCGGTTTCTGATATTTTATTTTTTAAATTCAAACTCATTTAATAATAATTTTTGTATTTAAAGAAAACAAAAGAAGAGAGAGAAAGCTTATAAACAGTAGAAAATTGTGCGAAAATTTAATGTATGCGTATATTTTGTTAAGGGGCTACTTCACTCACGCAAAAACATCCGCTCGGTAATGTTAATCCTATGAAGGGAAATTTTTAAAAATATCTCAATTCATTTCGATTTTTTAAATGATTTTTTTCGCATTGAATAGCTGAGGCCGAGATCTGCAAAGGCTTTTTTTTTTTTTCCTTTTTTGATTTTATTAAGCAAATTAAATTTATAGCTGATATATCTATAGCTATCTAACTATCTGATATATCATAGCTATCTAGATCTATAGCTATTTAATATTTATAGCTGAAATAATATAATATTTATTATATAGATATATTATCTGATAGCTATCTGATACATCATAGCTATCTAGATCTATAGCTATATAATATTTATAGCTGATATAGCTTAATAAAATTTATAGCTGAGGCCGAGATCTGAAAAGGCTTTTTTTTTTTTTTTTTTTTTTTTTTTTTTTTTTTTTTTTTACCTTTTTTTATTTTATTTACATGTTTTTTTATTAGGATGCTTTCACTATGGGAACCGGTGTTGAAAGTGAAAGTATTCTCCTTAAAAAAAAAAAAAATGAAAAGTTGTAAACGCCCTTTGTAGAGATCTACGTTCGCTATCTAATGCAAAAAAATCATTTAACCCCTTGAAGGACGGTGATGCCGTGACGGCATCACATAATTTTAATCCCTAATTGCCCCATTTGCACCGGAATTGTGTAATGAAAATTTCATCTTTTTCAAGTACAGTAAAGCCTCGATTATCCGCGAGCGGATGATCCGCGGTGCGGTTTATCCGCGAAGCGAAATTATTATTATTTTTTTAATCAAGCCAATATCAAGGAAAATACAAAAAACCCTTAATAAATATAAACAGAAAAATTCATGTATTCGAAGTAATAGAAGAATATTTCTAGATTCGGTTGCCATGTTTGAAATATCAGATGTAAAGTCTTGATGTCTTTTTTTGATTTTATTAAATAAACGTAAACACAGCAATTAAAATATTTAACAATTAAATAAGACTATGATAAATTCCGGGAGAGCACAACAAGAATAACTTCATTTTCGGGATAAAAATTATCCCATACTAAAAGAAAAACAATAGTTTACAATGTAGAATAAAGAAAAGGTGTTTCCAAAGCAAGAAGCAAAAATAAGTGACTGATTTTTAAAAAAAGGTGTAATTGAGCTCTTTTTGTACAGTACGTATGCATTGTTTCTTGTTCACTGTACTTTATTTTAGTGATTTAGACGTAAAGCAATTGTTTCTGATGCACTGTGCATATGTATGTATTTTAAACGTTTTATTATGTTTTTTGTACACCAAAACATAGTTTTTATGTTGAATTTTCTTTTTTTTTCGTGTTTGCACCCCCCCATTTTCAGTTTTTTTGGGTTATCCGCGATTTATATTATCTGCGGTGCCCTTGCCACCCAATTCCGTGGATAATCGGGGCTGTACTGTACGCGGAAATGTTATTTCTCCTAAACTGTAAAAAAAAAAAAAAAAAAAAAAAAAAAAAAAAAAAAAAAAAATCATTCAAGGAGTTCCGCAGGTAGTAAAACTTTTCCCTGGCCTGGGCTTGGGGGTTACATCTAACCATAAGCCAAAAGCGGGTTCCCAGGGTGGGTGCTTATTTACTTACTAAATACTGGTGTCATTAAATTGTTTCAACATTTTACGAATACAAGTACCTTGCTCCCGAAAGGGTTAAAAATATCGAAGTGAAAACGAGATATTAAAGAATAATTCCCATGCGATTAACATTAGCGAGAGAGTGTTTTCGCGTGAGTGAGGCAGACCCCTTAAGAGAAAATAATTTTGGGAACATAAAAGTGAGGTCTGAGATCAGGAGATCTTTGACAATACCAATATCTCCCATTTTTGCGGGGTGAATCTTTTTTCAGCTTTCTGAGAAAATTTTAGCTATAGCATTATGTTGGGCGTATAATACTGGTATGCATATAAAAAGGGTAGAATATATGCTCACCATATATGTAGGTATCTTGTAGATAATGGGTAACTTAAAAAAAAAAAAAAAAAAAGATTTCCTCTTTGAAACAGGATCTACACTGGTGTTCAAAATTAAGGACCAATCACAGAATGCTAATTTTCAAGTACGCGAATACTCAAAAGGAAATAATATAATTTGAATAATTAGTATCTCTAAAGCACAGCTAGTGCATATAACATCTCATTCATGTCACACATGGTCACACGTGTCCCAGTCACTACAGTGAGGCAAAAAAATAGGAAATTCCATACATCTCATTATGAGTCTCAAATGATCACTATATGTGACTCCACTGAGACGTCACTGTGACTACTGCTTTGTGACGAGTCACCATGTGACTTTACAATGTAGTTACATTCTGACTCTCATGTGACTGTCACCTGTAGACTCAATTTTAAGGGGTCTCAGGTCTCTTAAAATTGGAAAAAATGAAAAAAAAGGACTATTTTCAACATTTAATATCTTAAAATGTATTTGATATTAAGACACAATTTTAAATGGGAATGAAAGATATAAGTATGTTCTTTCATTTCAAATATTTAAAAAATTGCAAGATGCAGAATTAGCAATTACAGGGAGCTCAAAACTATTAGACATTTGTCGAGCAGAAAATCGGCATAACAGCTTATGCGCACGATTACAAAATAAATTTTGCAACTAGAATGAAACTTTTGGTGCCTACTTATACATCAGATTATAATAATTGCACTGAACCTAAATAAATTTGTATTTAAAACATTTTTATATTTTTAATACAAAGTTGTATTTAGCTAATTCAAAATTTAGAAAATTTCAACAATATAAACCCCTAAAAAAATATTTTATTTTTTACAATAAAAAGGAAATTTTAGGTTCAGTTTATACAGACTAATATGAAACATGTGTTTTGAAAATTTCGTGAAAAAATATTCAGAAGTTTTTGAGATATCGTGCGCGTTATGCTCAAAAACGTCATTTGGAGAAAAAGGACTTCAAAATTTTGGAAACACCGCTTCAGCTATTGGGCGAGTATAATTCTGAATGCCATAACTTCTGTTTTAATTGGAATTTCAAGATAACAATTATATCAAAATGTTCAGAAAACATAGAAGTTTAAAATTTCTAAAAATATTAAAATTTCGAAAATTTTAGTCCTGAGACCCCTTAAAGTAATCGTGAACGCTGCATTGTGATAAGTTACCAAATAATGTCACATTAAAGTCACATGATGACTTTCAGGTGACAGAGAGACTACTGTGAAGTCACCATTGTATTCTTTTGTGAAAAGTCACCATGTGACTATAATGTGATAGTATTTGGTGACTTATCATAATGCAACGTTCATGATGACTTTGAAATTGAGTCTAAAAATGACAGTCACATGAGAGTCACAATGTAACTACAATGTAAAGTCACCTGGTGACTCATCACAAAACAGCAATCACATTGACGTCCCAGTGGAGTCACATATAGTGATCATTTGAGACTCATAATGAGACGTGTAGAATTTCCTATTTTTTGTTTCACCGTAGTGACAGTGACACTTGTGACCATGTGTGACAGGAACGAGATGCTATATAGACTAGCTGTACTGTAGGGATCGTAATTATTTGAATTATATTATTTCCTTTTGAGTATTCGCTTACTTAAAAATTAGCATTTGGTGACTGGTCCTTAATTTTGGACACCAGTGTAGTTTAAGAATCTCGCATTCTTTATATTTAACCACTATTTATTTTGCGCTTTGTATTGTCACCCAACACTTATTGTCAACTGGTCATTTTAATACTTAACGGTCGAAATACTTTTCCGAGGAACAGGCATCTCTTACTCGAATTTATTCGGTTGGCACCACTATTTTAAAGAAACATTTTTACTTACACTTTGACAACAAGTGCAATAGAAATTTACTATAAAATGTACTTTTTAAAAATAGTGGGGCGAATAGAACATAAAAATAGAATTATGTATATAAATGTATATAAATTATGTATATGGGCGGCTATTTGCCGACACTGGACTGCAAAGGGTTAAAACATTATTACCAAATCAGCAAATGTATGTACTCAAATTCTTTTGTGAATGGTAATGTTAAGAGAGATTTGCCGCTTGTTATGAGTTTTCGGTTTCGGGAAGGCCTTTCAAAGACGTCTAGAATTAATACTAGTACATTATGTCTTGTTGATTTGCTTGTTCCCGGTCTTTTTATTAGCCAACTAGTTTTTTTTTATGTTACGTATTTTTCTAAATTTAAATAAATATATATATTTTTTAAATATTTAGTGATCGAATGATCCAGAAAAAGATACAAATTCTTAATTATTCTTCTATGAGAATACAATAATATAAATAACACTCTTTTCTATTCTCTCTTATTCTGCCATAATACACATTAGTATAGGCATTTTTTAACATTTGGGATTATTATATTTAGCAACAGAAACATTAAATAAGTTAAAATTTTCTCCTATTCAAAGTAAACATCTTATAATAAGCACTGGTTAACAATACATTTTCCGACAATTTTCTTTTGAAGTAGAGGAGACTAGGGAGACTTGTACCACCAATCAGTTTTCATATTTAAAAGAATTTCTGAGTTTTTTGAATAGGTGTCAACCAAAGCTACTAGAATGCTCAAACAACAGTCTTTGTTTCATTGAGATAATCTAAATAGGTATGGAAAAAACCAATAGTGAGGCGTTTTCAACCTAAAAGACTTGTTTATTAGAAATATTTTGTAAGCTTTTTTCAGATAAAATATATCATAGAAATTTAAGTAAGTAGTTTTTAAGTAATGCAGAAATATCATTCCAGTCATAAAGATTGTACATTAAGTTAGGTTTAACATAACAATGTGCTATTCTTTAGAAAAGGACTATGTCGGGAGGCTTGATTCAGTCAATGTGAGGGAGGGTTGAAGAGATGACAAGGCTCCCTTAATTAAGTGGTTTTGCAAATATTTTTTATTATACACTGTGCATAATGAAAGGTTAATGGTTAAAAAATAATGTAAATTTATTCTGTAAAGCTACAGTAAAAGGGGGTGATGGAAAAGAAAATTTTTAAAACTGATTAAAGAAAGATGTGAAAAACTGTTGTAGTATCCACTGCAAGAAAAAATTTAATGAAATATAAATGGGAAAGTTTATAGGAGCTTTTTTCTATTTAAATATTACTTACAATAGGTAAACAGCAACAGTAAAAAAGAATAGAAAGTATGAAAGCAGCAGTCTTAACCCTTTCAAGGGCAGTGGTATGTTTATAAAATCACTTAATTTTAATTCCCAAACGCCACAATGACACCAGAATTTTGCTAAAATCTTTTCCATTTAATATGTATGTGAAATATAGCCTATTATTTATTTCTAAATAAATTTGATCATAAATTCCGGTGCCAGTCATTTATATCAACATTTTAGTACTGAAAGTGCTAATTAATCTCCGAAAGATTTAAAAGATGTTAAGGATAAGTTAAGTGCTCACGCGGCTGCAAAAGAACATAGCATTGATCAAAAAACTTTAAGAAAGTATGTAGACGAATTTCACCAGGATGAATACAGTGAGATGAAGCCAAACTATGTGACAACTAGAGCTATCAGGTCGAGTGTCACAAAAAGTAGGACAAGGAGACAAAAAAAAAACGGGGCAGTGGCTCCTAAATCCGGATATAATAATACATGAAACCCTATTAAAACGGAACCTGTCTCTAACGGAATACTGTCTTAAATGTTAAAATTTCATTTTCCCTCCTGTACAATTAAATCTTCTCAGATAAAATCTTGTTTAGAACAAAATTTTTCTCCTCTGACTTGCGATTGCATCTAAACAGGTTTGCTTAAGCATCATATTTTCAAAAATATTTTTTATAATAATTAAAGCATGAAGTATAAAGTTATTTTGCTTTTTTAAAACTAATTTTATTTCTCTTCACAAACATTTCAATATAATATAAAGTGGGTCAAGCCTACCATATGTGGCGAGCCTTGATCCATTATTTTTTCATGATTAAAATCAATGATTTTTCCAATTTCTTATATGTTACACTTATGTAGCAATTTTATTTCGATAACTGATTGTATAGCAAATAAAATGATATCTAAAACTTTATTCTACGTTCAGTATTTAAAAAATAAAAAATCATTTTGTAAAAAGTTGATCAACCCTCCCTAGTTTCTCGTACATTAAGTTTTGTTCGAATTTGAAATAGAAATGATGTAAATATATTTTCGCACATTTTGATTATACAGAAGAATTTGCAAAGTTAACCCAGCAGGTATTGAAGAAAGCTTTTTTTTATTAACATTGGTATTTTTAGATCGCATACTGTCAGATACTGGTATTTGAGATTTTTTTGTTATAAAATATTAATCCCATGTATTTATTATTCAAAATATTTTATTCAATAACTTTTAAATCCTAAAAACTGTTGCGATTCTGACATGTATTAAGATTTTTTTAAATAGATATTGAGTATCTATAAATTAGACCTGATTTGCGGCAGGTCATTTGGGTTGCATATCCTGCACTCTCACATAAGGAGGGGAGCTGGGGACCCTCAATGTAGTCCCCAAAACCCGAAATGTATGGAAACAGAATTTTAAAATATGTAAAGTATTCGAAGGGGTCCCAAAAACAAAGTGCTTCTAGGGTTCCAAAATTAAACAAATAAATAGGTTCATATCGATAGAAGTATGTGCAATAAAAAAATATTCAGAAATTATTCTTTCTTTATTTTGCGCAAAATAACTATTTTTAAGTTCTGATTCGAGAAATGTTCGGATTTCATTCATTATTACAATTCGATTTTCCACTGATTAATTGCTTTTGTTTTAAAGCATATGCTTTTGGGAAGGTTTTTAGCTAGGAAGTTTTTGTGCGATCAAAAAAAGTTGTAGCTATTTTTGGATATAATTCATATTTTTTCGAATTATTCCGTTTTGTTCAAATTTTTGGAGTAAATTTTGTTTTAGGTTTTAAAGCATAAAAGTCCAGTAAAGTTATTAGACGTAATTCAATATCTTTAGCTCGAGGGAAAAAAAAAGCAATTTAACAAATTACAACGACCATTTGGAAAATGATTTTTCAAAGTCTAAAATTTAAGACATAAAAAATCGCACGGAGTTGATCCTGCATTACGTACGCTATGAATTGAACGTTAATGGTGTTATTACACGTAAAAATTGCAAGCGACAAAATCGCCTGCGACTCCTCAAATTTCCTGAAACTTACGTATTATCATTTCATTGGCTGTTCGGGAAAAGGCTTTTCCATCGCCCAAGAAATCTGACGACCCATTTTAAATGAAATTTCATTCTTAAACTTCTAAACATCCCACACTATTACTTTTTACATCGTCGTATAGAGAAAAAAATGTACTTTTAAATGCAATTTGTTTGAAAGCTGTATCTCAATTTATCTCTGAGTTATTAATTTTTTTTGTAGTTTTTATTACTTTTTTGTCATAGTGGCAACAGAAGTATCCATCTCTGTTGAAAGTAAAGGGAAGTTCAGATTACTGTATAGAACAACCAGAAAAAGAATAAAATGCGGATTCAACCAATAAAAAGCTTCAGATATGCTTTTGATTCCCTACCCTGACGAAAACAATAACCATTTTTCCAAATGGTTAAAAAAAAAAAAAAAAAAAAAAAAAAAAACAGAATTCTGATAAATAGCTTCCAATTAATACTTAATTTGTCCCTTCCTTCTCAAATTTGATTTATTCCAAATGTATTTTTCTTGAAAGGTAATAGCCGTGTTTGACTAAAAATTCCATGAGCTCGTGTATAAGAGATCTAACAAAAACATAGCTGTGAAAAAAGGGAGCCAAGTTCTGTAAAGACAATGACAAGAAAAGAAGTGATATCTAAGTGGGTGCCAAGTTCAAATAAAATTCATTCAAACTTACCTACTGAAGTATTATAGCATTTTTTAAATTGTTTAGAAATAAAAATTATTGATAGCATATTAATAATAAATCTAGAACTTGGCAAGTTTTTACCTACGAGTCATTTACTTTTAATAATGACATTATTATATCAAATCTTGTTATTTCATGATTGAAAGCCTTAATTTGAGTGAGCTCCTTCCCCTTGAAGGGCGGTTGGATAAAATATATCCCACCTAATTTAACTGCAAAATGCCACATTGACACCAGAATTCAGGACTAAAAAGTTTAATTTTATTAAACTAGGGGGCTCGGCCCCCTACGAGCTACGCTCGCCAACCCCCGCCCAGACACCGCAGACTCTAAATGCACGCTAATTTGATCGGCTTTAAAAAGAATTCGAAAGATTGAATTATAATTTAAAAAACAGTGGCGATCTCCCCATAAACGAATTTCTATTCATTTCTCTTTGATTGGGGAATTTTAACGCCAAATCCGCTGCGGTACTATTTGATTATCCTGTCGACCAATTTCGCCAAATTATATAAATCGCCAAACCACTCGCCAAATTATACAAATTGATATAATTTTTATTTTAAATAACGAAAGAACAAATAAATTCGTACAACATTAATAAAAGCACAAATAAAACGTTGAAATAAAAACAACTTGATGACGTATATACACGTGTAACAACATTTCAAAATAAGCTAATATAAAAGGAATTAAGTAAAGAGAGTCTTTGTCTCCTGGTATTTTTTAACAAAGCGAAAAGAAAGTTCTTTTAAATGAGACATTTTAAATTAATTCTCAAAATATCAAATAAATGTCTAGCGCAATTTCCAAATTTGAACTTTTTTGCAATATTATTTTGTGTTCATTTTATGTAATAACTATAATGTGACGTAAATATGACGTAATTTCTCCTAAGACTTCTAACGCATGTTAATGAATTTATTATTTTACAATATCCTTTCTCTTTTAAAATTCACGTGTATACTTTTTATGACGTAATTTTTAATAAGTTCCTGCTTTTTATACGTAATTATTTAATTCTAATTTGAAAGTTTTTTTTCCTGTTTATAATAGTCACGTGTAAATAAATTTTTAATTTGAAGCAAACATTATTGCTTGCGCTTTTTATACAGTTGGCAACAGTTTAAATTAGTACAATTTTCTGAAATCTGTAAAAAATATCTCTAGAAATGCTGAAAATGTGAATTTAAAATAGAAATAAAACCTGAAAAAATGAGTCAAAATGAAAAAATTAATGCAATCTGCACTCCGGCAAATTCTAACGCATAAAATGATCTAAAAATGATTACACTGCCATGTATGGTTTTTGCTGCTATAAAACTTTTTTAGTGGAACGATTTTGTCCAACTTTAGCATTAAATAACTCTTAAAATAATTCTTCGATTTGAAAACTGTCTGCATCAGCGTGTTTATCAAACATTTTTGTATAAAACCACCGATTTTCATATTTTTGTATGCATTATTTTTGTTAATATTAACGAAGAAAGGTCTCCGGTCACAAAAAAATCAAAACCGGCGGCGGCGGCGGCGGTGACAGCGGTAGTTACCTTTTTTTAGAATAGAGAGAAAGAGAAAACCACCGATTTTCATATTTTTGTATGCATTATTTTTGTTAACTAGGGGGCTCGGCCCCCTACGAGCTACGCTCGCCAACCCCCGTCCAGACACCGCAGACTCCAAATGCACGCTAATTTGATCGGCTTTAAAAAGATTTCGAAAGATTGAATTATAATTTAAAAAACAGTGGCGATCTCCCTATAAACGAATTTCTATTCATTTCTCTTTGATTGGGGAATTTTAACGCCAAATCCGCTGCGGTACTACTTGATTATCCCGTCGACCAATTTCGCCAAATTATATAAATCGCCAAACCACTCGCCAAATTATACAAATTGATATAATTTTTATTTTAAATAACGAAAGAACAAATAAATTCGTACAACATTAATAAAAATACAAATAAAACGTCGAAATAAAAATAACTTGATGACGTAGACACGTGTAACAACATTTCAAAATAAGCTAATATAAAAGGAATTAAGTAAACAGAGTCTTTGTCTCCTGGTATTTTTTAACAAAGCGAAAAGAAATTTCTTTTAAATGAGACATTTTAAATTAATCGTTTTTAATCTGACGTAATTTTTACCAAGCTATTCTTTCTCTTTTAAATAATCGCGTGAAAGTACTTTTGTTAGCAATGAAATATTATTTGCGGTTTCCTAACAAAAATAGTTGAAAATATCCTCTCAAAATATTAAATAAATCTCTAGCGCAATTTCTAAATTTAAACTTTTTTGCAATATTATTTTGTGTTCATTTTATGTAATAACTACAATGTGACGTAAATATGACGTAATTTCTCCTAAGACTTCTAACGCATGTTAATGAATTTATTATTTTACAATATCCTTTCTCTTTTAAAATTCACGTGTGTACTTTTTATGACGTAATTTTTAATAAGTTCCTGCTTTTTATACATAATTATTTAATTCTAATTTGAAAGTTTTTTTCCTGTTTATAATAGTCACGTGTAAATAAATTTTTAATTTGAAGCAAACATTATTGCTTGCGCTTTTTATACAGTTGGCAACATTTTAAATTAGTACAATTTTCTGAAATCTGTAAAAAATATCTCTAGAAATGCTGAAAATTTGAATTTAAAATAGAAATAAAACCTGAAAAAATGAGTCAAAATAAAAAAATTAATGCAATCTGCACTCCGGCAAATTCTAACGCATAAAATGATCTAAAAATGATTACACTGCCATGTCTAGTTTTTGCTGCTATAAAACTTTTTTAGTGGAACGATTTTGTCCAACTTTAGCATTAAATATCTCTTAAAATAATTCTTCGATTTGAAAACTGTCTGCATCAGCGTGTTTATCAAACATTTCTGTATAAAACCACTGATTTTCATATTTTTGTATGCATTATTTTTCTCAATATTAACGAAGAAAGACCTCCGGTCACTAAAAATTCAAAACCGGCGGCGGCGGCGGCGGTGACAGCGGTAGTTACTTTTTTTTAGAATAGAGAGATACGTGAAAAGAAGCTTTTACCCATTTTGAAATAAATTTGTTTTTAAATTCTGGTGTGATTCAATCATTTCAGCATTTCACGAATAAAAGTTGTTTGCCCCTGAAAGGGTTAAAGGGGTGCAGTCTCTAGAGTGATGACCAAGAACAAGCGTAAGTATATCTGTCTCTTTGTCAGGCATCTTAGTCTGTTTGTATTGAGGTTTCTGGAGGGTGGGTGCTAGAGTGATAACCAAAGACGAGCGGGAGTGTATCTGTGTATTTATTGGTTTATCAAATCTTTAACATGAGTTATTTGTTTATAATAATAACTATATTAATTTTTTTTGTAATGTCATTGAAATTAATATTAACATCACCATTTTATTAAGACATGAAATTGATAGGCATAACATTTATCAAAAACTTGCCAAGTTCTAGATTTATTATTAATATGCTATCAATAATTTTTATCTCTAAACAATTTAAAAAATGCTATAATACTTCAGTAGGTAAGTTTGAGTGAATTTTATTTGAACTTGGCACCCACTTAGATATCACTTCTTTTCTTGTCATTGTCTTTACAGAACTTGGCTCCCTTTTTTCACAGCTATGTTTTTGTTAGATATCATTACTTTTTGTAAAGTTACAATATATTTAGACACTTTACTTAATGCTTTTTAATGTGTTTACATGTGACTATTTTATTCACCAAGCAACATTCAATTTTAATTTAAATTTCCTACAACAAACTATTTGGCTGTCAATTTGCGGCAGAAATCTATATTTTAATATTGCTAAATTCAATGCATGTTTTGAAACGAAATGTATTGATTCGAAATTTTTATTGTTTCTGAAACAACAATTCCTATTAAATTCCTATATTAAATTTTCCTATTAAATTTTCCAATTACCGTATATACTCGCGTATAAGTCGACTCGCGTATAAGTCGACCCCTTAACTTTCGGATGCAAATTTTGGAAAAAATAAAAAACTCGCGTATAAGTCGACCCCCTAACTTTTTACTTCAATTTTGCACAAAATCAAACCAAAGATTTCACTTTCTAATGCGAAAAGTTAGTAAGTAAACAAAAACAAATCATTAATTTTTTTTTAAATGATGAATTATTATTATTTGTATATTTTATATATTATTTTTTTGTTCATACACATAAAAAGCCATAATTTTTTAGTATTCGCAGTTTTTATTTTTGCTTTTTTATCTGACTCGCGTATAAGTCGACCCCCCAAATTTGCTTACCGAAAATGCCTCAGAAATTCCTCGACTTATACGCGAGTATATACGGTAAATATCCTATTGCTGGGCCTTCTTTTTTGTACTGAAAGTGAAAAATAAACTTATGTGCTTATGCCACACTATGTTTCATGGGTGCAGGCAAAGAGGCAGTGCAGAGGAAGGACATTGCCCCTCCCAGAATTTTCAAATTTAATTAACTAAATATCCTTTTCCCTGATGATTTTGAAAATAACAAGTGGGTAAGTGTGATCACAGATCGCACAGAGGGTTTCGTTTAATATTCCTTTCAAAACACTTTATCCTTTTGAAAAATCTGTTAGTTCCACATTTCGCAACCAGGGGCGCACTCTATTCTAAGCAAACTTCTATCCGAACGAAACTCCGTTTTACATACTATCCGTAGTTATATTAGTCGAGGGGATTGAGCCCATAGCACCCGAGATAAGTAGTCGCCCCTGGCGGTAAAAAGTGAAACTAAAATATGTAATGTTATGGTGCATAATGTGAAAGAATGGTCAAAGGGCTGTCAGCAAAAGTTGGAAAAGTGCTCCCCGGGTGAAAAGGGCAGAGGATAGAAAAATTGCTTAAAATACACAAGTTAGAGACCGGAGGAGTAAATAATATAAGACTTTCTGAAAATTTTATGATTTGTCGTGTGGTCTGAGGTATTCAGCTATACGTATGCAAAAAGTCATGTGTCCAACTTAATTAGGGGCTCCCTTAGAAATAATTGCTTAAAATACATATGTGGTAGCTCAAAGGGTTAAGCGTAAGACTTTTTCAAGATTTTATGATGTGTCGCCTGGCCTCAGGTATTCTGCTATAAGTATGCAAAATTTCAAATTTGCAATTTAATAAGGGGCTCAGTTAGAAAGAATTGCTTAAAATACGCATGTGGAAGCCCAAAGGTTTAAATGTACGACTTTTTCAAAATTTTGTGATTTGTCGCATGATGGTGTTCAGCTTTAAGTATGCAGAATTTCACGCCTCCAGGCCTCAGGTATTCTGCTATAAGTATGCAAAATTTCAAATTTGCAATTTAATAAGGGGCTCAGTTAGAAAGAATTGCTTAAAATACGCATGTGGAAGCCCAAAGGTTTAAATGTACGACTTTTTCAAAATTTTGTGATTTGTCGCATGATGGTGTTCAGCTTTAAGTATGCAGAATTTCACGCCTCCAACCTAATTAGGCGCTCACTTAGAAAGAATTGTTTAAAAACACAACATGTGGGAGCCCAAAAGGTTAAATGTACGACTTTTTCAAAATTTTATGATTTGTCGTTTGATGTGAGTTGCTCAGCTATAAGTATGCAAAATTTCACACCTCTAACCTAATTAGCGGCTCACTTAGAAAGAATTGTTTAAAATACACATGTGGGAGCCCAAAGGGTTAAATGTACGACTTTTTCAAAATTTTATGGTTTGTCATTTGATGTGTGTTCAGCTATAAGTATGCAAATTTTCACGCCTCCAACCTAATTAGAGGCTCACTTTGAAATAATTGTTTAAAATACACATGGGGGAGCCCAAGGGGTTAAATGTACGATTTTTTCAAAATTTTATGATTTGTCGTTTGATGTGAGGTGTTCAGCTATAAGTATGCAAAATTTCACGCCTCCAACCTAGTTAGAGGCTTACATAGAAAGAATTGTTTAAAATACACATGTGGGAGCCCAAAGGGTTAAATGTACGACTTTTTCAAAATTTTATGATTTGTCGTATGATGTGTGGTATTTAGCTATAAGTATGCAAAATTTCAAGTCTCCAACATGTATAGTTTCTGAGAACGGGCTCTGTGACGGACAGTTTGTTGATTTTCTGTAAGCAAGTAAACTCAGATAAACCCCCAGTAAGTAGATAGGTTTACAATAGAAGTCTATGGGAATTTGTCGAAATATTAGAGATATCGCCAAGGTGGCGTCACTTTTGGCGACTAATTTTTGTCGCCAAATTTGGAGATAAATCGCCATGTTGGCGAGAAACTTGGTGGTATTTGGCGACAGAACAGCGTCCCGTCCTACGGCAAATTAAAATTTCGCCTAATAGACGCAATGTTAAAGTAAAAATGGGCACCCCCAGGTGGGTAATTCATCGATTTTCACAATTTTTTTATTTTTTTCCTTAGTTTTATAGTGTAAACGAACTTCGCACCAAATTTGAAGTCTGTAGCTGCAGTAGATGTACGAGATCTTTTTGATGAGTGAGTCAGTCAGTCAGTCAGTCAGTCAGTCAGTCAGTGGTAAAATTATCGATTATCAGACATTTTCATATGTCATTATCTCGGAAACTAATTATGCGTTATTTATAAAATTTCGGATTTTAGGTAATTAGGTTAGCCTTAATACACATTTTGTATAACAAGTACCAAAGTCTCATAGATTTTCAGTAGCAGAGTATCGAAATTTAACGAAAACAGCTCGAAATGGTTCGTGTAAATAACACACGGCTATGTCAGGCGAACTTGGCTGACACACTGCCGTGTGTCTAGATCAAGAAGGAATGTTTGCTCCCCCTAAGAATTTGAATTAACTTTTTGTTGCTATTAGTTAAAAAGGAGATTCAACAAAGTTCGCTTAGTTTCCAGTGATCTCTATCTATCTATATTATAAAGGACAAACGTAATCTGTGCATAACGCTGTCGTCATTTTGCGAACGGCAACACTTCACAATCAAATTTCGGTACTGCAATTTTTTAATCTTCTAACCATCGTACATTTTCACTTTTTAAGCCGTCGTATAGGAGAAAAAATCTACTTTTAAATGCGATTTGTTTGATAATTGTATATTAATTGACTGATTGGTTAGTTTTTTAAAAATAATTTTTAAGCATGAATTTTTGTAACTTATCTCTATCAATTACATAATAATAATAAACATTTTGCACATAAAGCAATAAAAATGATTCCGCTTTTATTTATGACTAATTTTCCATAACGAAATTAAAACTTCCTTTATAAATAAATAAAAGAGTAATATTAAAATAAAACACCAAAAATTTAACATATATGTAATCGAACAACTTAAATTTTTATACCAACAAATAGGAAAAAAAAATTTCAGATGAAATTTGTATCTCATTTTACTGACTGTCTATGGTTTTAAAAATAATTTTCAAGCATAAATATTTTTAAATTTATCTCTATCGCGTGGAACTCGATTGCGAAAGATTAATCCGTTTGCCCTTAAGACAATGTAAAACGTTCAGCATTTTCTTACGGCAATTAAAAAAAAATAATAATAAAACTTCCTCTGTAACTAAATAAATAAAACAAAAATTTAACATACATATAATCAGAATAAAAAAGGCTGCCGTAAGTAGCAAAATCTTGGACTAATAAATCTTAGCATGCGGCTAATATGAAAATATCACTTTTGATAAATTTTAGAACTTTATTTGATTGCATAATTGATATTTTTCATGTTAAAATTGCTTTTTTGGCGTAAGTGGGCAATCTAAAAAATTGCCTGTAAAAATTTATTACAGTTTTCAATTTAAAAAAAATTGTTTTTACCTATAATTTGTAACCTGGGAAGCCCGGGTCCGATCTCCTAGTAATATTATAATAGCTTAAGTCATTTGACTGTCATCATCAGTTCCGGGGTAACCGCTTCGTTTTTCATATTCTAGGTTGCCATTTGTACGTAAAGTTATTTTTTCGAATAAGACTGCATAAAAGTTATATTTTTAGAAAGTTTGTTAAAAAAAATGAATGATTTACGTTCAAATATGTATATATTCTAAGATAACTTCAGATGAAATTATGTTGAAAGCCCAATATCTCATTCCGTTAAAGTAAATAAACACAAGAGATTCGTTCATTGTGAGTCATAAATTATGAAATCATGGAGGTAATCATTCACAATCATGTTCTTCATTGATGAATTTTGCAGCGCTTCAAAAAAAGTAACTCGCAGTTATGTGATGTTGAATGCAAGGACTGTTTGGCGCACATTGCAATGCTTTTGTTTAAATGTTAGAATTCCACAAAAAAGCTATTGCTATATCTCCAACAAAGGTTGAAAAGATTAAACTGGGCTGAAACTTATGTTCAAGGGACTGGCGGAACAATTGGACAGTGGTATGTAGTCCGACGAGAGCAAAATCTGCCTGTTTAGTAATGATAGCATAAAATACGTAAGTAGAAAAATCTTACAAGATTTTCATCCTAATTGCATTACACACACCGTAAAGCGTCTAGTGAGTGTTATGATATGGGGTTATATGACATTAAAAAGTGTGGGCAGAATTTTTGTGATAAATGGGGTTATGAACGCCAAAAATTACATAAATGAAATTCCAGGTTAATTAAATGGATTACCATATGAGTTCAGAACTTCTGGGAAAGGGAAATCCGAACCGTAGCTCCAAGCTGTAAGCCTGACTGAGTGCAGAACTTCTGGGACCAAATAAAATCGGTTCTTTATCAGAAGCCTGTGAATACACTGGAGGATCTGACAGCCGGATCCTCGTCGCTTCAGTAGACATCGCCAGCACACCGGGTATATTTGAATGCATTCGGCAATCCTTCGCCCGTCGGTGTTGGCTGTGCAATGACTTTCGCGGCTTCAACTTTGAACAATTCCCTTAAAAATGTTGTTCCAACTCATTTGGGGAAAAAAGAATAACCCCTATTGGGAATTTCGGTCTGCAATCGTCCCGTCTCGAGGGAAAACATTTAGAACGTAGTTGGATTCCAGCGAAGGCTGACGTGCGATTGTTATGATTTAATATGATCCGGCAAAAAGCCAAGTGCATTAGTTATAATTACGTTTGTGTTGTGTTTTAGTGTACTCTGTGTTTGTGTGTTAATGAACTGGAAAGTGTAAAGCAGGACCTCCTTCATTGCTTCGAATGATTTAAGAATATTTAAATTCTGATATAAAATTGATTAAATTCTGATGCCACGGTCATTATAAATGTCTTGTCGTCTACTTTTTCACGTTTAACTGTAATGCATTGTAATCCTACTTTATGTCAAATAAATGTTTTTCTACTTATTATATGCCCTTTTTGTTCCACTCGAAGTCACACCCTTCATACAGTTTTTGCTATTTCCCCCCACTAAACGTGATGGTTTGCAATCACATGTTATATGGCAATTTTTGATCCTCTCGATGCCTATTATCCCTCCTCTGAATTTGCCGGTCGAATTCGGCAACTCCCTGCAGATAGGCAGCAATATACTCAGGTCTGATAGACTTTCGTTGCAGCCATTAGTGATTTCTTTATTTTAGTGCACGATAATGCAATCGCTCAAGCAGATTTACTTGTTGACATACTTTTAATGTTGAAGTACACAATTGAAAATACAAATACTATCCAAAAAGGAAAAGAAAAAAGATATTTACTAGTATTATTTGTTATAGAATTTTAAGGAATAAATTTATAGTAACTCAATTATGTTTCAACCATAATAGCATACTGTAAGATAATACATATTTTATGAAATGTTTAATCATTCTATTCCAGATTGCATAAGACTAAGAAATACTAACTACTTGAAACTACATTAATAATAGTTTTTTGTTACATAATGCATTCAACTGAAATATTATCGTCTTGCACGGAGGTAAACAGAACTTCTTATAAGTAAAACAGGTTGGACAATATTCTTCCCCATTTTTTACTAGTAAACACAACAAATATCATTTCGAACCTGGTTTCTCTAACAACGAATTATATATATTATATATATATATGTGGCAGAAGAATAGGAATGGCGAACGTTGGGACATTCCCTATTTTAGAATGAAATCATTTTATAATCATTTATTGGTTTTAATAATAACTTTGTATTTTCCTAAAAATAGATAACAGACTATATTGATGTAAAGAAAAAATTACCAAAAAAGTAAATTTTAATTGGCTAAAAAGTTATAACGATATCAAAAGACAACCCTATCTAGAGATATTTTACGATATGAAGTGCCAGACTTCCCCTCATCCCTCACCCAAGAGCGATAACGTTATATACGAGAATGTACAGCCCCTAAGGATTGGATGTTCACTTCCTCATAATAAGGTTCATAATAAGGTTTCCTTCATGTTTTCATATATTTGGGTGTAGAAAAATACAAAAAAAAAAAAAAAAAAAAAAAAAAAAAAGCAATTTAACAAATTACAACGACCATTTGGAAAATTATTTTTTCAAAGACTAAAATTTAAGACATAAAAAATCGCACGGAGTTGATCCTGCATTACGTACGCCATGAATTAAACATTAATAATGTTATTACACGTACAAATTGCAAGCGACAAAAATCGCCTGCGACCCGTCAGATTTCGTAAAACTTACGTATTATCCACCTGAAACTTACGTATTATCCAAGCATTTCATCGGCTGTTCGGGAAAAGGCTTTTCTTTCCCACCGTCAGATTTCCCAGAAATCTGACGACCCATTTTAAATGAAATTTCATTCTTAAACTTCTAAACATCCCACAATATTACTTTTTACACCGTCGTATAGAAAAAAAAAAGGCACTTTTAAATGCAATTTGTTTGAAAGCTGTATCTCAATTTGTTTCTGAGTTATAACATTTTTTTTTGTAGTTTTTATTACTTTTTTGTCATAGTGGCAACAGAAGTATCCATCTCTGTTGAAAGTAAAAGGAAAATGCAGATTACTGTATAGACCCACCAGAAAACGAACAAAATGCGGATTCAACCAATAAAAATCTTCAGATATGCTTTTGATTTCCTACCCTGACGAGGGCAATAACCATTTTTCCAAATGGTTAATAATTACTACCAATCAACCACTAAAATCGGAATTGCAGGGGTTTTTCAGCAAGATATGACTTGGCAGACCAGTTGCATTTTAATAAGCTATTCAAATTTTGTCTAATCCTGGAATTTCAGCCATCAACTCGATGGGATGATGGTTTGTGGAGCCACTTCCTAGTCTAATACTTCAATAATGAACAAGTAAAAATTAAATTAAAAAAAATATATAAACCCGACTGCGTAAAAAGAGAGTTTATTAATTATTTCTCACCAATGTGAAACTATTTTTGTATTACTTATCTATTTTTTTTATTTACTTGTATTGATGACTTTTAAGTTGCGTTTAATTGTTAGTTCCTATCTACTGTTTTGATGAGGTTTATAAATGTCTATGAAGGTTAGAGTTGCAGTAAAGCTAGAGATCCTACCTACACAACTTCCAGGTTTTGTAATATTTAAAAGAGCTTCTGACTGTAAAATAGTCAATGAAACATCGTCTTCATTTTGAAAGACCTATCCAAAGATAAGCCGTTCAATAGGGTGCGTAAAATTGTTTTTTTCGTCTCTACCGCCATTTTGTATTTTACGGGCGCCATTTTGAATTTATAAAAGAAAAATCTACCCTATAACCATTAGACGGTTAAGAAGAATCTATAGAGACCTCATTCATGAAAAAATCTATCCAGCCGTTGGAATATTTCGAGGGTATAAAGAAATCCACATACCCAGATGTGCGTCAAACACATAACTCTTCTTGGCAGTCGGTTAAAAAGAACTTACTCGATTAACTGTTTAAACAACATTTTTGATTGTAGTATAGATGATATGTAGTTTTCTGGTCATTTGAACGTTATTTATTGCACTGATGAAAGGCTAAAATTTAGCTCGAAACGTTTGCTTTTTATTGTATTAAATGTATTTATGTAATTTTTACTTGTATGTCTGATGAATTACAATATAATTTTACTTTCTTCTATCTTTACAAGAAGAAAGTATTGGATTAGTGAAAGTTTTCGACTTTCGGTTTTCGACGGATTAACCGTTTTAGGGGTCAGAGATTCCGAAAAACATGTTTTTACAAAATGTCTGTCTGTGAGTCTGTGCATCTGTGAGTCTGTCTGTCTGTATGTATGTGACACAAATTTTGTGGGCGCTCTATCTCAAGAACTAATGGACGGAATTTAATAAAAATTTATATTCAGTTAGTCCCTGATGTAAATTTGTGCTGATTAGTTTTTGGTGTAAATCGCTCAACAGGTGGCGCTGCTATGCAGGCTTTTTCACGATTTCCGCAATAGCTCAATCTCCAGAACTAATGCACGGATTTTCATAAAACTTCAGATTTAGTTAGTCCTTGACATGAATTAAAGTTTTGTACATCTTGATGTAAATCGCTCAACAGGTGGCGCTGCTATATTGCATTTTTTACGATTTCCGCAATAGGTCTATCTCAACAACTAATGCTGGGATTTTCATCAAACTTCAGATTCAAGTATGCTTTGATATGAATTAGTGCTATTTGTGTTTTGGTGCAAATCGCTCAACAGGTGGCGATGCTATGCTGCACTTTTCAGAATTTCCGTTATAGCTGTATCTCAAGAACTAATGCAATAATTTTCACCAAACTTCAGACTCAGTTAATCCTTGACATGAATTGACATTTTGTACATTTTGGTGTAAATCGCTCAACAGGTGGCGCTGCTATGCTGTATTTTTCAGAATTTCAACTATAGGTGTACCTTAAGAACTAATGCACGAATTTTCATCAAACTTTAGAATCAGTTAGTCCTTGACATGAATTGACATTTTATACTGTTTGGTGTAACTCGCTCAATAGGTGGCTCTGCTATGCTGTTTTTGTGATTTCCGCAATAGCTCTATCTCAAGAACTAATGCTTTGATTTTCAACGAACTTCAGATACATGTATACCTGGATATCAATTATTGCTATTTATGTATTGGTGTAAATCATTCAACAGGTTGCGCTTCTATGCTACATTTTTCAGAATTTCCGCTATAGCTCTATCTGAAGAACTAAGGCACGAATTTTTATCAAACTTTAAATTCAGATACACTTTGACATGAACTGGTGCTAAATTGATGTAATTTCTTGTATTACTTAAATGATTTAATTGACGTGATTTATATAGACGAAAGTTTTGTGATGGCCAGAACATACTAGTTTATTTTTAAATCGTATAACAGACGTTAAACAATGATTATTTATTTTAATAATTTTGATTATTTATTTAATTATTGAGATGACAGTTTTTACTATCGGTATATGTAACTAAATGCTTTGTATTTACAAAAAATAAAAAAGAAAGATTTTATGCTTAATGCGTTAAATTGATATAATCTAAATATTTAGAAAGTGCTCATACATATTTATTTATAAATAGATTCCGGGAAAATGTAATGAATAAATTTACGATTTTCCGGGAAAAGCATTGATCGATCACAAGTTTTGACGTCAGAATTGTTTAGACGTTAATGCGATTTATAATTATTGTCTTCTGAATATAATTTAAAAATAATATAATGTAAGAGTTTTAAGATGAAGGTTTGAAATAAACTGCACTAACATTGAAAATGTGATACAATTAAAAAAATGGGATAATAAAAATTGTTATGATAGTGATAATAATAATATAATAATGATAACAAAAAGTAAGACTCTAAGTGGTTTTTAAGGGGCTGTACATGTATAACATTGTCAACTTTTTGACAATTTTGGACCCACTCCCCCTATTACGATATCATGCATTATCATTCCTCAAACCCCTCCTTCAAATGCTATCGTTAGCAGTGATCCTTTTTCTCCCCCCCCCCTTTTTTTTAGCCCCCGGTACGGTATGCTATTTCTTTCTCCCAGCTTATTTTGTGTCCAAAGAAATAACGTTACTTTACAGAAGCCAGCAATAAACAAAGCAGATATATCATTTTACAATTAAATACTCTATGGCATTTTTAAAAATTTCTAAACATTGCACATTTTCAATTTTTATACCGTCGTAATGGGAAAAAAAAGTACTTTTAAATGCAATTTGTTTGAAAACTGCATCTCCATTGATTTTTGAAATATTAATTTTTTTGTAGTTTTTAGCACCATTTGTTTAATTTCGGCAATTCAAGTACTCCATTTATGTTGTAAGTAAAGGGAAAATAGTTGAAAAATAGTTAGTATATCTTTTTGTTGAAATTTTCCACCGAAAGAAAATGTAATTAAAGTACGTGCTATTTTGAAAAAATATAAACGAATAATTTCTGTTAAAACATGGAGCTATTATAAACTATATTTAATTTTAAGTTATCTATATTAATGTTACAAGCAAATGAAGGCCTGTGAATCATTAGTTAGCCTTTTTTTGTCGAGTTTCTTTAATGACGGCATCTTTTTGCTGCATTTGTGTATTATTTTGCGATAGTAACATCCTATGCATACTTTACTTTAGATGTTTAAGAGTGGATCGTAAATGTAGAAGTCTTAAGCTGATGCGAATGACGTCACTTTACATAAAATAAAAGTGCGTGCATTAAGTCTTAAAATTGAAATTTGTTTTGTACTATTTATATTCACATACATATTTTTTTTTCATGGAGGGCGACACTAAATTCTGAAAAAGCAGAATTCCTGGTTTTTTTAGCCTGCGGTACGGTATGCTATTTCTTTCTCTCAGCTTATTTTGTGCATTCCAAAAAGTAACGTTACCTTACTTAAGCCAGCCGTAAAACAAAGCAGTACGATTAAATACTCTATAGTGTAACGCTCGAACAATACGCTCTCCTTTACTTTTTTTTTCTTTTTTTTCAAAAGAACTGAAAAGCTGAGTAAATTAGACTTTACGAGATGAGAAGAATGTTTACAAAGTTGTTGCCGACAAGGCACCTGAGCTAAGCCGATATTTTAAATTAACTGAGTTATTTTGTAATAATTATTAGATATCTTTCTCTTATGAATATCTTCATTTAATTCAGATACTAAAATACTTGAAGCTGCAGACGGTTTTTTCGTATTTCAATTCCAAGGAAAATATCATTCAGTGAATAGAATAATTCCAAAATATTTCGATTCTGGACGAATCAAATACAATTTTAAAAAATCCTCAGATTCCGGATGAATCAAAAGTACTTTTGAATAAATTTTGTACTTTAGTATTTAAATTTTCTTATTAAAACAGTTTAACACAATTTAAAAATAATACTTATCTTCATATCTTGCTTCTATTCGGGCCCGACGTTGGGGAGCCACTTCTGTAACATATTATTCAGAATCCGGGAAACTAATAAATTCAGAACTAATAAATTTAATATTTACAACGTATTTACGTTGTAAAATATAACGTTGTAAAATATTATGTTGTAAATATTAAATTTATTAGTTGATGAAAAGTTATCAAGTTTTATTTTGTAACTAAAATAGTTTCCACCCCGGATTCTGAATAATATGTTACAGAAGTGGCTCCCCAACGTCGGGCCCGAATAGAAGCAAGATATGAAGATAAGTATTATTTTTAAATTGTGTTAAACTGTTTTAATAAGAAAATTTAGATACTAAAGTACAAAATTTATACAAAAGTACTTTTGATTCATCCGGAATCTGAGGATTTTTTAAAATTGTATTTGATTCGTCCAGAATCGAAATATTTTGGAATTATTCTATTCACTGAATGATATTTTCCTTAGAATTGAAATACGAAAAAACCGTCTGCAGCTTCAAGTATTTTAGTATCTGAATTAAATGAAGATATTCATAAGAGAAAGATATCTAATAATTATTATTGAAAAATAAAAATCGTTTGCTTTATTTTATACATTTATATAGTTGCACTGAGCTATTTTATTATTGAAGTTATTATTATAAATGAGTGCTTGGCATTATTTTAATTATTATATGAAGAATTGATTGATATTATTGTGTAAAAAAAAAAAAAAAAGGCAAATAGTTGGTGTTATTATATTGAGTTTTGAAAGATATTGTATGTTATTTATGTTCTATATATGTTATAAATTACGTAAAAGTAAATTATTTTGCTAAGAGTTATTCGTAACACGAATTAAGTTTGAAGTTAGCTAAAACATAGTTAGTTCAAATGATGGCGTTTCTTTCTAAGGGTAAGAAAATTGATTTAATCACATTAGCTTCAGAATTAAAAGTAGAAATAAGTAGCGATGATAAAGTCCTCGAATTACGTGATAAAATTGTAAATAGTGAGGCATTTAAAGATAACGTAGATTTTGTACAGGGAAATTTTGAAAATATCGTAGAAGAAAGAAAGACTCTTGAGGAAGAGAAACGTTTAGCCGAAGAAAGAGAATTTGAGCTACAGAAGCTCAGGTTAGAAGCAGAAACAAGAGATGTTGTTGCAAATAAAAGCAACCCTCTACAAACTTCTTCAAGCCGCGTTGACTTGAAAATGGTTTTACCCGATTTCAATCCTGAAAAGGATGATATGAATTTATTTTTAATAACTTTTGAGAGGCAAATGAAACTTTTAAAGGTTTTTAAAGAACTGTGGATTACGTACTTAATTGGAGTCCTTCCAAATGAAATCGGTAAATTAATAGCGCGTGAACCGGAAGAAAAATTTGAGGATTATTCTTATATTAAAGATATATTGTTGCAGAGGTTCAAATTAACTGCTGAAAGGTTTAGAGTTTTGTTTAGTCGACATCCAAAGCGAACCGATATTAGCTGGAAAGAATATTATTTTGAAATTAGAAGCTATTTTGAGGGATGGCTATCCGAATTAAATATAAATTAAACAAAAACATAATTTGAAGAACAAATTAAAAAAACAAAATTTATTTCCTACATTGTTTAAGCCCGAGAAGGGACAGATATTAAGATATTTCATTCAATTAGTTCTACATTTAATGTTAAATTTTTGTAACAAATTAGTCAAGCCAATTGAAGATTAAAAAATAAAAATAAAATTCATACAATATGATACTTAAAACACCCTAAAAAATTACATTCCGTTCAAATGAAATCGAAATAAATCTTAGACTCCTACCATTTTTAAATGAAAATATTTGCATTGCAGATTTTGTATTATGTTTATGACAATTGTGCATAAAATGATAAGATGCATGCAAAATACAAAACTTAAAAAAAGTCTAAGATCTATTTCGATTTCATTTGAACGGAATCTAATTTTTTAGGGTGTTTCAAGTATCATATTGTATGAATTTCATTTTTATTTTTTAATCTTCAATTGGCTTGACTAATTTGTTACAGAAATTTAACATTAAATGTAGAACTAATTGACTGAAATATCTTAATATCTGTTCCTTCTCTGGCTTAAACAATCTAGGAAATAAATTTTGTTTTTTTAATTTGTTCTTCAAATTATGTTTTTGTTTAATATGTCAAGTTTTTTAATAACTACTGCACTCAGACGAACGCATTTCAAAATTAATAGAGAGTTTCATCATCAGGTTTTGATGTATGCGGTATTGCATCACAATGTGGGATGCCAATGTGTTATTCAAATGTGTAATATCAATGTGTAATTCAAAATGTTTCACCACTGTAGTAATGCATGTTTCGGTAGTTTGGACAAAAACTTCTAATCCGAACGTAAAAAATCTATAATCAAAACATAAAAAATTAACTTCACTTAAATTTAGATACCCCATTTCCCACTCAGGAACGCTATGAATGTAAATGTAAATTGTGTTGAATCCTTACTGCTAATATTTAACAATATTATATCTGTGATACAGTAAAAAATAAAAAAATAAAAGTTTTACTTAAATTTTTAAACCTTAATCTCTCCCAAGGGGTGATGTAAACACATCAGAAAATTATTACCTAAGTTTAACTTGGGGTATAAATAGTTCTCATCTCGGAAAAAAAAATACATTTTAAAATTTAAGTTATGTAATTCCCCTCTAAATTCGCTACCTGCGTAAAAATAGCTATCCATTAGAAACTTTTTACTAAAATATAAACTTGACCAAAGCAAAAACTTATTCTGAAAATATTCCTTTTATTTCCACTATGACGCCATATTCACCTTTTTAATTTTTGAAAAAAAAAAAAAAAAAACTAACTCAATTTAATATCTCACGTGAAAATCTTTCAACTAAAAAGAAATAAATTATTATTACGGCTTTTGAAATTTTTGCAACAATGAAGTAAAAATGTTAAATTTTCTATGAAAAAATGTCCGTTGATTTTCAATGAAAAAAGCGAAAATTGGAATTATTAAGAAAAATATTTGAATAATGTAAAACAAATGGCCCATGTTTCTCTCTGGGTTATAATTCACCCATATGCAAAGGCATTTTACCATTCGTTTTGACCCTGACGTCAGGCAAACGTTTTTACACTTTAAATTTATAATATTATTAGAATTAGTAAAGAATAAAAAATGAGTGGCATCAGGGACATAAAGGTGGGAAGAAAAAATGAAAAAGTTATGATCTCCATAGGCTTTTCCATGTTAAATTAACATTGAGAAGTGACACTGGAAATAAATAAGTATTGCGCTGCCGCGCAATACTTAAATTCCTTTGAAAAATTATCGGAATTAATTATTGCTGACCAATTAAAGAAAAAAGTTTACCCTGATTGCAAAGAACATTATTTAGACCAATGGGAGAATTTAACAGATCCTGTTGAATTAGCTGAAAAGTTAGATTTATATGGTAATTTGAGGTCACACAAAGTAGAAATAAAGAGATCAAATAAAATCAGTGAGGTCGGGAATTCTAATCGCTTCGAAAAAACGCCTTTAGATTTTAAAAGGAATGAGTTTGGTAAAATTGGCAATCAAAATGAGTGCAAGAGAAATAAAATTTAAATCGACCAATGTTAAGTTGCTATGGTTGTGGAAACCAGGGAGTTATTAAATCCAAGTGTCCAACCTGTTCTCCGAAAAATGTATCGGTGCACTTTCAATCACTAGAATTTCGTACATATAATATGCAAACATCACCAACATTATTGGTAAAAATAAGCATAAATTGTCTCTCTGGCACAGCTTGTGCTGACACTGGCGCAACACATTTCGTTGCGGGTGAAGTTTTGTATTCTTTATTAAAAGACCAAGGTGTGAAGTTTGAAAAAACTCAAATGATCGTAGTCTTAGCGGATGGCCTACAAAACACTACCGAAATTTATAAAACAGAAGTTCATGTTAAAATTGAAGGTCGCGACGTTAAAGCAACACTAAAGTGTTGTTTTGCTCTGCCGAATGCCAGAAATAATCGTACAATTTTGGGAATCGATTTTTTACGCAAAGCGAAAATTGTTTTGGATGTAGTGAATCAAGAATGGTTCTTTGCTGATAGATGTAGGTTGAAGTATAGATTCGCTGAAGATATTTATAGACCTCCCAGTGAATTAGCGATAAAATCCATTGAATTAGACACCGTTTTTCTTAGAGAAGATGAAGGTAGACATCTCACTTCAGAGCAACAAGTTAGGTTGAATGAACTGCTTGAAAAATTTACTAGTAGCTTCCAACTAGGGGAAGAGGCTACACCTAAAGTTAAACATTATATTGATACTGGATCACATCCTCCTGTAGCAGTACCCCCTTACCGCATGTCACCTGCGAGAAAGGAAATTTTGCGTAAAGAATTAGACGAATTACTCTCTAAAGGTATAATCGAAGAGTGCGAGTCTCCTTATGCCTCTCTTGTAGTATTGATCCCAAAACCAAATGGAAAAATTCGCCTTTGCATCGATTATCGAAAATTAAATGCATCACAAAGACAGATAATTATCCATTATCACGAATAGATGATTTGCTCCATGAAGCCAAACATACACCTTACATGACCACTATTGATCTGAAGTCTGGATACCACCAAATTGAAGTAAATGCTGCTGATAGAGACAAAACTGCATTTATTTGTCCATACGGAGCTTTTCGGTAGATTAGAATGCCTTTCGGATTGAAAAATGCCCCAGCAACCTTTCAGAGATTAATAGATAACTTTAGAAAGTCCCTCAAAGACATCTTTATATTGTCTTATTTAGATGATATTGTAATTTTGTCGGAAAGTTTTGAGAAACATTTGTCTGAATTAGAAGCAGTTTTTAATAAGCTATCGGAATTCAAATTGTATGTTAATCGTGAAAAATGCAATTTTGCCTGCCCCCGTGTTAAATATTTAGGACATTGGATAACAAGCTCTGGAATCGAAGTTGATTCTGGAAAAACCTCTGCAATTCAACAAATGCCTGCTCCTAAGTCTGTAAAACAAGTTCAATCTTTTTTGCAGTCCTGCTCCTGGTACAGACGTTTTATTTCCAAATTTTCAGATATAGCTAAACCTCTAAGTAATCTTACGAAGAAAAATGCAACTTGGAAGTGGGAAGAAACAGAACAAAGCGCTTTCGAAACATTGAAAAGTTCATTAATCAATCCTCCAGTACTAAAACAAAATTATCCGACCAAGCCCTATCTTCTTCGTACAGATGCCAGTGGATATGCTCTAGGTGCTGTCCTCCTCCAGGGTCAGGGAGAAGAAGAGCATCCAATAGAATATGCAAGTCGTTTGTTAACTGCACCAGAAAGAAACTATTCTACCACCGAGCGCGAAGCACTTGCTGTCATTTGGGCTTTAAATAAATTCCGTGGCTATATTGAAGGACATGAAATAACAGTTGCCTCCGATCATCAACCCCTAAAATGGCTGATGAGTTTAAAGTCACCGTCAGGAAGACTAGCCCGATGGGCTTTGCAGTTACAATCTTTCAACCTCAAGATTGAATATATTCCTGGAAAAGCAAACGTAGTTGCTGATATGTTGTCTCGTCCTATTTGCAATCATGTCGAACCTTCTTGTGAAATTTGTACAATTTCGATTGACATGCCTATTAGATCTCCTAAAGATATCCGAGAAGAGCAATTAAAGGATGAAGATTTAAAGAAAATTATCGAAGCGTTTGAATCTAAAGAAAATAATACAGATTTTGCTAATTGGACTGACCGTAGTTACCTCTTAAACCAAGGAGTCTTATATCGTTACTCTCCAGAATCAGATTCAGATGAAGCACAATTGGTTGTTCCTGTTCAAGAACGGAAAGAAGTCTTGAAGAATTACCATGATTCACCGACCGCAGGCCATTATGGAGCCGAGGGAACCTATTACAGAGTATTCCAGAGATATTACTGGACCGGAATGAGAAAAGATATCGCAGATTATGTTAAAAATTGTGTAGACTGTATTCGTTATAAAGCGAGTAACCAAAAACCTGCTGGACTTTTACAAACACCTGTTCATAGTCAAAGATTTGAGACCCTCTCAATAGACTTATTTGGACCCTTGCCAGAAACAGCAGATGGGAAAAAGTGGATTTTTATAATCGAAGACTGTAGCACAAAATGGGTAGAACTTTTCGCATTAAATAACGCAACAGCCACGGAATGTGTTGTTACCTTAATTGAGGAAGTGTATTTAAGATATGGTTTTCCAAGAAAAATCATTAGCGACAATGGTCCGCAATTCATCAGTGCTGTGATGCAACAAGTTTGTTTTCTCTTAAAGATAGATCAAAGTTTAACTCCGGTGTACCACCCTCAAGCAAATCCGGTTGAAAGAAAAAACCGAGATCTAAAACCCCGCTTAGCGATGCTAGTTGGAGATGATCATACAACTTGGAGTGAAAAATTACCAGTAATCCGTTTTGCCCTTAATACTGCAAGATGTAGTTCCACAGGTCACACAGCTGCATATTTAATGTTCGGTCATGAATTACGTCCCTCCGATGATGTTGCTCATGACTTACGCCCTGTAATTGCGAATGATAATTTCATACCCGAAATAACTCCTTATTTAAAAAACTTTGCTAAAATTACTATGCAGATAAGAGATCGCATAGAACAAAGCCAAGATAAGCATAAATATTATGCCGACAAACATTTAAAAGCTTCTGAACAATATAAACCAGGCGACCACGTCTGCGTTACTTTGCATCCCATTAGTCAAAAGAAAAATAACAAAACAACTAAATTCATGCCCGTCGAGATGGCCCATATGTTATTTTAAAACAAAGATCTCCTACTTCTTATATCATTGCCACTAAAGAAAACACCTTTTCTCCCTTAGGAAATTATCATATATCAGCTTTGTGTCCTTACACACAAGATGATGGTGGATGTTCTAAAGGCTTTATTCGTCCTAGAGGCAGTCCCGGGAAACGTCAAACGCCCAGCCAGCAAATATTTACGAAAGGATAACAAAACACGAGAACCATAAAGGATTTTAGGCACCAGAAAGCATCCCGAAGGAATCCACCCAGGAAATGCATACTGCATCTGAGGGACCAGTAATGCAGTGTGAGGGGAAGAATGTAACGCTCGAACAATACACACTCCATCATATTTTCTCTCCTTTACTTTTCTTCTTTTCTTTCAAAAGAACTGACAAGCTGAGTAAATTAGACTTTACGAGATGAGAAGAATGTTTACAAAGTTGTTGCCGACAAGGCACCAGAGCTAAGCCAATATTTTAAATTAACTGAGTTATTTTGTAAATAATAACACGTAAATACGTTGTAAATATTAAATTTATTAGTTGATGAAAAGTTATCAAGTTTTATTTTGTAACTAAAATAGTTTCCACCCCGGATTCTGAATAATATGTTACAATAGCAATTTTTTAAACTTCTAAGCATCGTACATTTTCGATTTTTATTTTTCGATTCGTATTGGAAAATAAAAGTTCTTTTAAATGCATTTTGTTTGAAAACTGCATCTCCATTTATTTTTGAAATATTAATTTTTTTGTAGTTTTTAGAGCCATTTGCTTAATATTGGCAACGGAAGTCCTCCATTTCCGTAGAAAGTAAAGTTAAAATAGTTGTAAAATATTAATTATATATTTTTGTTGCCATTTTTTCATAATAACCGAAAGAAAATGTAATTAAAATACGTGCTATTTTGAAAAATACATAAACGAATGATTTCTGTTAAAACAATGGAGCTATTATCAACTATATTTAATTTTAAGTATCTATGAATCATAAGATAACCCTTTTTTGTCAATTTTCTTGAATAACGGCATCTTTTTGCTGCATTTGTGCATTATTTCGCGATAGTGATGTGCTATGCATGCTTTACTGTAGATGTTAAAGAGTAGATCGTAAATGTGGAATTCTTAAGCGGATGCGAATGACGCCATTTTACATAAAATAAAACGTGTGCTTTAAGTCTTGAAATATGTTTTGTACTGCAGTAGAGTCCCGCTTAACCGATTTATTTCCTTCTGATGGACTGGTGGCTTCTATTATTATGAAACAGCCATTATAAATGAAGTGCTAGGTGAAGATGAAAGAGCAGCCGTAAAAATTTAGAACGCTGATTTTCTGGTTAGAATGGGGAAAAAATGGCCATAATTTGTTTTTAAATTATGGTCATCCCCCCCCCCCCTATTCTGACCAGAAAATCAGAGTTCTAACTTTTTATGGCTGCTCTTTCATCTTCACCTAACTCTTCATTTATAATGGCTGTTTCATAATAATAGAAACCACCAGTCCATCAGAAGAAAATGAAGTAATGGAAAATGCCCGGGGCGACACTAAATTCTGAAAAAGCAGAACTCCTGATCTCTAGTCTTATTTATTTTTTTATATACGTTTGGAATGACTTACAGATACTGTTATATATTTATTATTCGCATACTTTAGTGATTTAAAAGAAGAGAAAAAGTTAATAAAATATCACTATTATATATGAAATTATATCAAATAACACCAAGAAATACTAACTACTTGAAACTACATTAATAATAGTTTTTTGTTACATAATGCATTCATCTGAAATATTATCGTCTTGCACGGAGGTAAACAGAACTTCATATAAGTAAAACAGGTTGGACAATATTCTTCCCCATGTTTTACTAGTAAACACAACAAGTATCATTTCGAACCTGGTTTCTCTAACAACGAATTATATATATTATATATATGTGTGGCAGAAGAATAGGAATGGCGAACGTTGGGACATTCCCTATTTTAGAATGAAATCATTTTATAATCCTTTAATGGTTTTAATAATAACTTTGTATTTTCCTAAAAGTAGATAACAGACTATATTCATGTAAAGAAAAAATTACCAAAAAAGTAAATTTTGATTGGATAACAAATTATAACGATATCAAAAGACAACCCTATCTAGAGATATTTTACGGTATAAAGTGCCAGACTCCCCCCCCCCCCCCACCCTAAAGGGATAACGTTATATACGAGAATGTACAGCCCCTAAGGATTGGAGGTTCACATTCTGCGTACATTATTGACATTAACATTAAAGTCCACCGTAATGGAGATTGCTTTGGGGCCTATGGCAACTATGGCTGTTCGCCTCGAATGATCCTTATTATACACAAACACAAACCGCAATTTTTTTATTTCTTTTTTCCATTACATACAAGGACGAGATAGATCAAGGAAATTTACAACACCAAGGAAATACAACCGGGAGCTCCACAAAGAGTGTGCAACGGTGCCAGCGGGAATCGAACCCGCAGACCTCCTACGCTCTCAAGCGATTAGCGGCGTCTTTGCCTTAACCACTCGGCCACGGAGGCCTCTGCGTACATTGGTTTTGGTTTTTGATTTTTATTGAACACATACATCAGACTTATGTGATTGACCCCAAGGCCCGCTTATAAGTCATCGTCGATATACAGGGACGAGATAGCACAATGAAATTTACAACACAGAGAATTTTTACATCCGGGAGCTCCACAAAGAGTGTGCAACGGAGCCAGCGGGAGTCGAACCCGCAAGCCTCCTACGATCTCAAGCGATTAGCAGCATGGTGTCTTATCCACTCGGCCACGGAGGCCCCGCTTACATTATGAATGTGAAAAGGTTCTCTCCAAAACAATTAATCGCTAAACATTGCGTACTATACCAACGAATGGTCTCCCTAAAGATTGCCTCTATATGAAAGTGGTGAATTCGCACAGAGCGCATCCTCAGACTATTTACAGACAGACGTTTTTGTTCAAACTGTCGCGAACATATATACAAGAATTTTCCAATACTTGCCTGGGAAAGTTTGATTAGACGAGTGAGAAAGGGTAACAAACATTATCTTTTCGATATGGAAGGTTCGCAAAGGTGCTTGGCGATTCGTTTTTGTCCAAAATCATCTCAACCAATCAAATCTTATATTCTGCTGTCACCTCTCTTATATAGATTCACCGTACCTACCGTATGAACATGTATCCATACTGACTTTTCAATCGACCTCTTATTTCACGATATCGAATGATCTCGGCGAAAAAAAAAATCTTTGACAAGAACTTGAGATATGTAAATGTAATGCTGGTGTAGTCGATCAGTAATATTTAAGAAAAAAGATGGGGAAGGTTAACCTACTTTTAGAAATAATTGAACCAAAATTAAAAGATTAAAATTGAAAAGAAAATACACGAAATTTTATGGATAGTAGATAAAGATTTTGATACCTTATCAAATAACACCGCAAATTGAAAATGTAAACATTCATGATAAATATTACTAGAACTTCCCTCAGAGGGATTAGTCTGAGCGATGTTAGTGAGAACATAGATTTAATAATAATAACTCGTGACAAGAACAGAAAATGAGATGCTATATTTAATTTACAAAACGTGGTCTGTCTGAAAAGTATTCAACCTTTGTCCGAAAAAAATGCATAAGTTACCTGACAGGATTGGTATAACTTATTCCTTTCGAGATAGGCCCCTTGCGCCTCCACACAAACAAACCGGCATTGACTGCAGCGTAAGTTATGACACTAACTAAAATTAAACCCTGTGGCTATACAATCCATGAAGAATCTGGACCGACAGTGCCCATCTCTGTTTTCTTGACCCTGGGCCCCGAGGTGCTATACAACGTGTGTCCCGGCCAGGTAGTTAGCCTAACGCGAGACCCTCAGTGTTTAGTTCCCAAGCAAGCTTGGTACTTCATTTTATCGACCCCAAAGGGATGAAAGGCTGAGTGAACCTTGCCCAGTCTGGAGTCGAACTCTCGACCTGCGGTGCGGCAGTCAGGTATCCTGACCACTACACCACTGGGCTTCTAAGTTATGACACGAGATCTGGAATATCTCGTCTGCATAACCTTTGAGCTGTGAAAATGTCATTTCGAGTAATTTACAAATCCGTACATACAGGGTGCGCCATAAATTCGTGCAAACTTTAAAAATCCATAATTAAAGAAATAATGGTCGGAAAAATTTTTGGTTTGCGCGAGTATGATCAGACGGATTTTGGATTTTTTTTCCATGAATAATAAAAAATGATTCCAAGAATAACCAATAGAGGGCGCTCACATGCCATATTGAGACGTTTTATGCAAATCAGGCTAGCAATAAAACACCTGGATGGAAATGGATTCATCATTCGATCTCGGCAGCATGCTATCGTTACCAGATCGAGCGCTGCTGGTCAAACTGTTCTACAAGAATGGGGAATCCACTACTATTGCATTGAGGAAGTTTCGCACGGAGAAAGGACTAAAGGCGCAAAAAAGCCCTATTTCGTTGAATGGAATACTCAATTTAGTACGACGTTTTGAGGAAACGGGGAGTTTGGAGGATCGTCCACGTAGTGGCAGACCATCCTTGAACGCGGATCGCGTCCATGCTGTAAAAAGTGCCATGGAAGAAATGGCAGCCGAGACATCAACGGGAAGTAGCAGTGCTCGTGAAGCTGGTAGAATAACGGGAATTCCGGAATCGTCGATTCGACGTATTCTGCACGGAATCTTGGATCTGTATCCGTACAAGATACAGACACTTCACCAGTTATTACCGGCAGATACAGATAAAAGACTAAAGTTTGCTACATGGGCACTGGCACAAATGGATCGTGACCCACAATGGTTGCTGAATGTCATGTGGACGGATGAAGCACATGGCGACGTCAATACGCAAAACAGTCGTATCTGGGCGACGTCAAACCCTCGGGAGTATCAGACCAAGCCAATGCATTCTCCTCGTGTGACTGTTTGGTGTGGTTTCACCGCGGCTTTCATTCTGGGTCCTTTCTTTTTTGAAGAGTCTTGTCCTGAATCCGGCTGGAAAACGTGTACAGTCACTGCAGAACGGTATCTTACGCTTTTGCGTAACCAAGTTGTGCCTGCATTGCAGGAAAGACATGCGTTACCTTCCGTCACCTTCATGCAGGATGGTGCCCCGCCCCACTTTGCACGTGAAGTCAAGGCGTTCCTGTTAGACACTTTCACTGAAGACCGAGTGATAAGTCGAGGTTGTAAGTTTGAATGGCCCCCACGATCTCCAGACTTGACTCCAGCAGATTTTTGGTTGTGGGGATACTTAAAGTCTCGTGTTTATCGGTGCTCCCCAGCCACTTTGGCGGAACTGAAAGATGCCATTCGACTGACCGTCGGTGGCATCGATGCCGACATGCTACACTCAGCTGTTACAGGCGTATTGATACGCCTCACTTGCCTAATACCTTGTGGTGGTGGTCATGTTGAGCATCTTTTAGTACCATAAAAGTTAATGCACAGTGTCATGTTATTGTGATTTCTTTCAATGTCTGTTTGTGTTTGTCTGATTTGCATAAAACGTCTCAATATGGCATGTGAGCGCCCTCTATTGGTTATTCTTGGAATCATTTTTTATTATTCATGGGAAAAAAATCCAAAATCCGTCTGATCATACTCGCGCAAACCAAAAATTTTTCCGACCATTATTTCTTTAATTATGGATTTTTAAAGTTTGCACGAATTTATGGCGCACCCTGTATTTTTCCAACAAATCATGCAAGCTAAAATACATCAATATTAACACGATTAAAAGAAATTACCCGAGTAAGTTACTATATAAAAAATCGTCTAATGACAATTGATAAAATGACCTTATGATTAAATCTCTGGATTAGTGAAGTTGAAAAAAAATTGCATATCAAATTTAAACAGGCATTTTTCGACACTTTTGCCCAGAGAAGTAAAATTTTGAGAAATACCTTCGTGCAAACTATTCGCTGTTTCATACTGACAGTTATTCAATGTTAACACAACTTATCTAATGCTAGATAAGTAGCTACCCGTTTTGTTGCATTTAAGTTGCATGTTTTTTTTTTTGTGTGTGTGAGGGGGGGGGGGGTTGTAGTTTTATTAAATATTTAAAGTTTCTATACCTAACAATGCAAATGAATGGTAATTTAGAATGTTTCCCGTTTATTTCATCTTTTTAATATTTGCATTTTTTAGAAGCCATTCTTAGAGAACATTTACATCTTAAAAGGATCCCGTCCAAAAATTTCAACCCGATAAAATATTTTTAGGTCAGCAGTAGCACTGAAATAAAAACATTTTGAAAGTTTTTTTGTGCCTGCATCGTTTTACCTAGCGAAAATTTTAGAAATTGTGCTATTGCGAGAAGCAACATTCATGCGCATTTTCATCTTTATATTCCTAATAATTCCTTGTACTTCGTTATTTAGATCATCTTTAGAACTTTGCCCGATTTATTTAGTCTTAATTTCCATATTTTTAGAATTCGTTTAGAATAATGCGTGCATTGCAGTTTGAATTATTTTTATAACGAGCGTTTAGATCTTATAAGTTACTACCATGCCAAATTTTAAGTTTCTAGATGCAATAGTATCACAGAAATTACAGATTAGATCTTTTTTTATGGTGCACCCTTTTAATTTTTAAACTGACCGGCATTAAGAACTTACAAGTAATAGCCATGTGAAATTTCAAAATTTCTTTCTTTAACAATTCCAAATAAATCGTGATTTAGAAACTTTCTAGAACGTTTTACGTTTATATCTAACTTTAAAATTTCGAACCTTGTAGAAACAGTTCATAACGAGTATTCACATCTTAAAAGTAACCACCGCACAAAATTTCAAATTTCTAGCCCAAACAATATCTCAGGATTCGCAATTTTAGACCTTCTCTGCTCCTGCACCCATGGAGGTTGTTGTACCGACATTAAATAGTGTTTGTTGGAGCAGAGATGCTCACCTGCATTTTCAAACCATTATTTATTAAATCGGCTAGGTAGTTTCTGAGATTACATTGCACAAACACACAAACGTTTTACTTTATAATATTAGCATACACGTAGATAAAGGAGCCGTTTAACTTTTATTATATAAAAACATAAATAATTTATTTAATACGTGTTAGTAGATGTATTTACTAAAATGCATACATAAACCAGTTTAATACTTCTTCAATTTTATTTTCATAGTCGTTTATATCATTTGGCAAAAACATCTCACTTTCTTAAACCGGAATTGGGTCGAACTTTGTAAAAAAGCGCCAAGACCCGTATAACAACAAAGTATCGCGAAGGCTATTAGACACATGGTAATAAGCCACTTAGCCGGATACAGGAGTCATTTGAAATACATAAATTAAATACATTTAAAAAACACGACTTTGACTCATTTAAAAAAAAATATAAATAAGTAAAAATAATAATAAGAGATAATAAGTCAAAACATTTTCTTTCAACATCAAAGAATTGTTTTTAAATTACTCATGCGAAAGAAAAGTTGCTTTTGGCGAAAAAAAAATGCTCTTGTTTAAATTTTAACCCGGCTACATATAAAGTACCGTGATTACTTCAATTGTTATAGGAATGCTCCGTAATCTCGATTGCAATCAATATTTCATTTTAAAAAGCGTCGCTTAAGGCCAAGTTAATTTCATTGCGGTAATTATTTTTGTGAGGTGGGGGGAGAGGTTGCAAATATTTACATTTGAATTTAAACTTTTGTTTATACATTTGTTTCTGGTATAAATAATTGGTACCATGATGATCGAGCTTCACTCGAAACAAATGTAAAATACTACTTCTGTGGTCGTTTGCTCAAGGCCAGTTTTATATCACTATTATAACTCTCATACAGTTATTACAATGTTGTTGTTAGTATTATTCTTGCTTAACGGCAACCTTATGCCTGTGTACCTGAGTGCGGATTACTGGACATTTTTCTTGTGTAAAGAGTGGCTATAACATATTCGTTTCATTTCGCATACCATGAACCCATTGATGCACAGATGTCATATACGCACCACATTGGCACGATTTTTTCTGATGCTAATGTCATATACGCACCGGGGTACTTAACTGGCACCAAAGTGTCGTTATTTTGCTTAATTGCCGGATGTTGTTGTTTATTTACTTTATTTTATTTTCTAAAATTATATAAATTTTTTTGTTCTATAGTTATTAATTAAACTTTTTCAAATTAATTGTTATTCCCTTTTCAAAAATATCTATGTAATTGGTATTCGAAAACGAGGTTTTTGCAAAATTGGCGTTAGAAAATAAATCGCGCCAACGTGGTTCGTATATGATATCTGTGCCCCAATGGTAATATTGATACTTTTAAGTTAGCCGAACGCAGGTGATAAATGACCAAATATTTTTACCATACCATATGCACATTGCATTCATTTCATTTAAACTGGATACCAACATAAGATATAATCCATGTTGGAGCAGCGACTGTCACCATCAATTTGCAACAGTTACTTTTGAAATCGGTTTGGTATTTCCTGAGATTGCGTAGAAATCGCAATTTAGAATGTTTTTAGAACGCGTTTCGCGCATTTTTAACGCTTTTAAATTAAAATTTTTTTCGAAACTATCCTTAAAGATAATTTATATCGAATAAATATGTACCATGCCTAATTTCAAGTTCCTAGCCCCTACCGACCACAAAAATCGCAATTTAGAACAATTTTTGCTCCTGCAACTCCAAGGTGATAGTGAAACCGACATAAAATAGCGTCTATGTTAGTGCAAAGGGTGTCAGCATCAATTTCCTACCATTATTTTTGAAATCTGCTTGGTTCTTCCTCAGATTTTTCACAAATCAGCATTTAGAACGTTTTTAGAATGCTCTTCGCGCATTTTCACTCTGGCATTTTTAGATCGTTTTTTGTCCCTGTACCACCTTTGGGGTAGTGTAAACAGACATAAAATATAGCCTATCTTGGAAAAAGAGCTGTCACCATCATTATTACACCACAATGTTTGAAATTGGTTCAGTTCTTCTTGAGATTGCATAGAAATCGCAATTTAGAACGTTTTTTAAAGCGCTTTTTGCGCCTTTTCACCCATTTTAAATTTCGATTTTTTTAGGAAATGTTCTTAGAGATCATTGATATCTTATAAGTAACTACCATTCCAAATTTCATGATTCTAGGTCCATCATAACATAAAAACCGCAACTTAGAAAGTTTTTTGATCCTGCAACCCCCAGGTGGTAATGACGCAAAGATAAAAAAGAGCCTATGTAAGAGCAAGGACTGTCACCATCAATTTACACCCATCACTTTTGAAGTCGATTTGATGCTTACTAAAATTGCGTAGAAATCGCCATCTAGAAAGTTTTTTAGAACGCTTTTCGAGCATTTTCACCCCTTTTAAATTTCGATTTTTTTTTAGGAAATGTTCTTAGAGATCATTGATATCTTATAAGAAACTACCATTAAAATTTCATTAGTCTGTGCCCTTCCATAACACAAAAACCGCAATTTGGAACGTTTTTTGCTCCTGAAGACCCCAGGTGCTAGTGACACAAACATAAAATAGAGCCTATGTTAGAGCAAGGGCAGTCACCATCAATTTACAACCATTACTTTTCAAATCAATTTGATACTTCCTCAAATTGTGTAGAAATCGCCTTTTAGAACGTTTTTTAGAACACTCTTCGCGCATTATCACTCCTTTTAAATTTCGAATTTTTTAAGAAGTGTTCTTAGAAATTTTTTTTATATCTAAATAATTTTTTTATATTTAAATAATATTTATTAATAATAAATATTATTTTTTATATTTAATTTTTTTTTATATTTAAATAACTAATATTCCAAATTTCATATTTCTAGACCCTTCAGTAACACAAAAATCGCATTTTTAGAACTTTTTTGCTCCTGCACTCCCTTCAGGGTAGTGACACTGACATAAAATATAGCCTATCTTGGAGCAACGGTTGTCACCATCATTTTGACACCATTATTTTTTAAATCGGTTTAGTATTTTCTGAGATTGCGTAGAAACCACAATTTAGAACGTGTTTTAGGACGCTTTTTGTGCATTTTCACCCCTTTTAAATTTCAAATTGTTTAGGAAATGTTCTTAGAACTCCTTTGTATCTAATAAGTAACTAATATTCCAAATTTCTTATTTCTAGGCCCTTCAGTAACACAAAAATCGCATTTTAACAACTTTTCTTTTGCTCCTACACATACTTTGACGTTGTGGCATCAAATTAAGTTATAGCCTATGTTCAAACTAACACAATAATTTTGACACCATTAGTTTTGAAATCGGTTCGGTAGTTCCAGAGATTAACTCCTACAAATAAACAAACTGTACTTCTTTATAACATTAGTATAGACTACGATATTTTGGCTTTTAGGTAGCTTTCATTATAAAAAGCTACCTATTGCAGCCGTCCGAAGTAAAAAGCGATTTCAAAAAATTTTGGTATATTTTCATCGATCATGACCCCCAGACCCCGAAACCACCCTCCGTTCAAAAGTTGATATATATATATATATATATAACCATTAATTAAACATAACCTACCACCATCAAAAACCGTAATATTATGAATTAAAGCTTTAAGTATAAAAAAAGTGCCAAATAATTTATTATAAGAATTATTATGGAAGAAAAAAGAAGAAAGTGGACACAGACAAATAATGGAAAAGCTTATGTATTGAATTTGAAGGGCCCAGAATTCAATGATATAAGCAATATGGTTGTTTATGTGAGAAAAAAAGCTAATTAAAATTATTTTTCTCTGTGCCCGAACAACCATTATAATCAAGTGAATAGATTAAAAATGAAAACAGAATAGAAACAAATAATATGAAATTGAAAAATCAATAAAACCAGTTTAAATATTTATAGGATATAAAATAGAAATAATACACAACATACCGATTAATATTTCAGTATTTTTCAATATATCCACTCGCACATGGCTACCATAATATCGTAAAGATTAAGGTGAATAAAACAGTTAAGAAATCACAGTAATTGATACCAAAGGATGCAGTTAATACATTTTGAAATACCATGATAAATACAATTAATATAATATAAAATAAAATGAATAGAAAGTAATTACATTATTTAAAATAACTAAAATGCACTATTAAATTACTTAATACTATTTAACAATATCGTCAAAATTTAGCTAAAAAATCCAATATATATATATATATATATATATATATATATATATGATCTTTGTTACACTGTAACTCCCGTAATTGTGAACCGATTTGGATGAAACTCAGTATGTACATAGTACATACCAATGTCTCGACCGAGTACGTTGGCCAGCTTCATACGGTGTCTTGTTTCAATATGGCGGCCATTAAATTTTTTTTTAAAAATTTAAAATCTGAAATGTGGTACCAAAAATTTAAAATTGAAAAATATTTTTTTCTTATGCGTTTGACCTTGATACAAGGATTCCAGAGCAGTTTTTGTTTTGTCTATATCTTAAAAAATTGCTGAGTTATAGCACTTTGAATTTCTAGCGTGGCTGACATTTTGAAACGTCCTGATTTTTGTCACGCGATAACAGGCGTATTCATGGACCGATTTGGATGAAACTCGGTGTGTACATAGTACATACCAATGTCTCGACCGAGTTCGTTGGCCAGCTTCATCTGCCATCTTGTTTCAAAACGGCGGCCATTTAAATATTTAAAAAAAAAAAATTAAAATTTGAAATATGGTACCAAAAAATTGAAAATTGAAAAATGTATTTTTTATGTGTTTGACCTTGATGCAAAGATTCCGGAGTAGTTTTAGTTTCGTCTATATCTTAGAAAATGGCTGAGTTATAGCACTTTGAATTTCTAGCGCATTTTGAAACGTCCTGATTTTTGTCACGCGATAACAGGCGTATTCATGAATCGATATGGATGTACCATGATGTGTACAAAGTACATACAAATGTCTCGACCGAGTTCGTTGGCCAGCTTCAATCGCCATCTTGTATGGCGGCAATTTAAAAAAAATTTAAAAATTTAAAATTTAAAATGAGGTATCAAAATATTGGAAAATGAAAAAGATTTTTTTCTTATGTGTTTGACCTTGATACAAAGATTCCGGAACAGTTTTTGTTTCGTCTATATCTAAAAAAATGGTTGAGTTATAGTATTTTGAATTTCTATTGTGGCTGACATTTTGAAACGACCTGATTTTTGTCACGCGATAACAGGCGTATTTATGAACCGATTTGGATGTAACTTGGTGTGTACATAGTACATACCAATGCATTGGTGTGTACATAGTACATACCAATGTCTCGACCGAGTTTGTAGGCAAGCTTCATTCGCCATCTTGTTTCAAAAGGGAACATTTAAAAAAAAATAATTTAAAATTTAAAGTGAGGTATCAAAAAATTGGAAAATGAAAAAGATTTTTTTTATGTGTTTGACCTTGATACAAAGATTCCGGGGCAGTTTTTTTTTTGCCTATATCTTAAAAAATGGTTGAGTTATAGCACTTTGAATTTCTAGCATGGCTGACATTTTGAAACGATCTTATATTTGTCTCGCGATAACACACGTATTTATTAACCTATTTGGTTGTAAGATGGCATGTGGATAGTATATAGCAATGTCTCGACCTAGTTCACTGGCCAGCTTCATCCTCCATTTTGTTTCAAAATGGCGGCCATTAAATTAAAAAATATATATATTTAAAGTGAGGTGCAAAAAAAAAAAAAAAATTAGAAATTGAAAAAGGTTTCTTTCTTTCGTATTTAACCTTGATATAAGGATTCCGAAGCATTTTTTGTTTTACCTTTATCTTAAAAAATGGCTCTGATATAGCAGTTTGAATTTGTTTATGTGGGTGACATTTTGAAAAATCTGATTTTTTGCCTGCGACAGCACTCGTATATATCAATGATTCCGATGTGAGTGAGCATATGCACAGGAATTACTAATGTCTCGACCAAGTTCACTTGTTAGCATCATCCACCATGTTGTCTTAAAAGGGCAGGCACTTCAAGATATCGCCGAATTTGGAAACCAAATATAGGTTACTTTAAATAAAATTAGCTTGAATAAAGCTGACTAATTTCGCAAAATTCTCATTCATAATGATTTAGTATTGATAAAAATTAGTATTGAATCTTCTATAATCGGTTTCCACTAAATTGAGCTTCGTGTGTTTGAGTAATATAAGCTAGCTTTTTAAAAATAAGGAATATGAAAGCTACCTCTTCCTCCCGGCACTGGCCGGAAGGACTTTTTCTTTTAAATAGAAAAAAAATCCATATTTATTTTTCCTGTTTAAATAGGTTTTATTATACTTTAATATCAGTGCGTGCATATTTTCTTTCCTTCATGTGCTGTAATCCGATTTTCTACGAAAACATCCAAACAGTGAAAATGACGTACACTAAATTTTCGTGACGTATGTTGATGAATTGTGCTTTTTTAAAATTAGTTGTTTTAATGTAATTTTTAAAGGGTTTCGAACTTATTATTGATAGTAGGTGCATTCAGTAGGTTACCCTCATAGGTACAGTCGTGGAAAAAAAAAAGTAAACACCCCTACTAACTCCTCAACAAATTATCGTAGACGAAAATTACTGGTACACTGTAAAAAAAAGGGACTATAGTTACACTTAATTTGAGTTTACGAAATGCCAAATGAGGATTAAATATACTCTATGTTTGGTGTAAACACCGAATAAAGTGTCATGATACACTCAAAACGGTTTAAATATACTCTAAGTTTGGTGTAAACACCGAATAAAGTGTCATGATACACTCAAAATGGTTTAATTTTAATCTTTTAAAGAATTTGTGGAAACCGAACACCAGTTCGGGTGTAAAGTTTTTAAACGACACATAGTCCGCCATTTTGAATGTCTTCTTTGGCTAATTTCTTCGGAATAGGGTAAGAACTTAAAACTTATGTTTAACTTCATATTTTTGAAAAATTCCCAATCATTTTCCAACATTTTAATACCTTCTATGTATAGCTAGCTGCTATATTTATAATTTTATGAGTATATGAAGTTACGTTTACAGTGTATTGGTGGCATTTTTGTCACTTTTGAGACGCTCAGTATACAATGAATTCCGCTTGTTAACTTTAAATTAATGTTCGATGCAACTATATTAAAGATCGTAGATTATTTTTTAACCAATAAGTTTAAGTTTTCAATAAGTTTTAACTATTTGCGAGCCATTTTAAAAAGTATCGTTTTCAGGATTACGACTTTCGTTTTCCCACAGGAAATACATTATGTAAACAACGGATATACTTAAGCTTTTTTAACTACAAAAACTAACTTTTTCTGAAAAACTAATGTGATATTCAGCTCATATGAAGCTTACGCTTCAAGATTCTATCTAGTTTTAAAAGTTTTTAACATTTTTAAAGTATTTTATGAGCGTTTCAAAAGTTGACATTTTTCGATTTTTCAGTTAGCTCCGCCCATTTGAAATACATGAGATATTTACTGTTGTTGACATATTTTAACATAGCTTGTTTTCAACTTTTTATTAATTATTTTGAAAAACTAATACTTGTTTAAGGTTCTATAAAGTACGGGTTTTGCTCCACCACCCACCGTGTATTCCTGGGTTGAGTTTGGATATGTTTAAAAAAATCATGAAATTTGGTATAAAATTTTTTGTCTCAGACCGCTTTCCCATAGCGTTACGGGTTTTGTTTACTTTTTTCACCTTTTTTAACTATTTAAACCTTATCATTTTGCTTAACTATTAGTATCTTTTAAAAGCTTAAAGTTCAAGCTTTCTAGCGGTGTAGTGTTTATTAATTAATTATGCTGTTAAGTATTTTTAATTTTCATTTTAAAAGTGATAAAATTTGTTCTTTAGCGCGTGAGAGATTGGTGTTTTTTAGCTCTCTGTATCTGATTTTTTTGTACAATTTGCAATGTTTAGTTGTATTTATGGTACGTTTATTTTAATTTGCTTAGCCTATTTATTCGAAAACCCGCCAGGCCTACGCTGAGTTTTTTTTTTTTTAAGAGTCAAGTACACGTGACGTAAATCCCGATGTAACGAACGAATGATTTGTGAGGAAATTTCGTTGTTTACCAAAACTAAAATGTTTAAAATAAATGTTTAATTGAGATAATAAATTATTGCAGTTAAAATAATGTTTAGCATTATTTTAATGTTAATGTTTGTTAATGTTTTGTGCCTCTTTGCGTTAAACTATTTTTTGTAAATTATGGTTGCATTAGATTTAAAATGTAATTTTTAAATTGTTTTTTATTTTACTGTTAAGGTGCAAACCAAATAAGCAGTAGTGTAAATTTACACCAGCGTGAATTTACACCAAAAATGGTGGCAACTAAGTTGCCACTAAAAGTGGTGTTTGTTTACACCATTTGATAGCTGGTGGCTCATTACACCAGTTTACAAATGGAATTTCATTACACCACTTGGGGTGGCAACTTAGTTGCCACCCTTTTTGGTGTAAAGTAAGGGGAATTTTTTTTACAGTGTACCCGAACGATTGGAAATAAAGTCTACTTTTAAATGATATAGATAAAATTTGCTTAGGGGGCCATCTACATATTAAAACAAACCGTAACTTTGTTTTTTTCAATAGCAGTACACAATTCTGACAGCATAAAGGAACTCTACACTCTTCAATTAGCCTAAAAACATATTTTTATGCAATTCGTACCATAAGTTTCCGAGAAATTAATTATTTTAAAAAGAGCGTATTTTAAGGGCTGTATCCAAATTGAAGTTCGGAACTCGATTGTTAACCGAGAGAGCCCTCATCTTGATCAAGGCACCTTAAGAAGTCAATGAAGCCTGGTAGATTACACGACAGCAAAAGAAATTTTGAAATATCTAGTCACTCCTATTATAGACGGCCCCTTTAACTTTCATTTTGCCGTTTTTTAACCATAATTTGAAAACTACTTGGAAGAAAAATGTGAAATTTTGGATTTCCATAAAGCAGGACTTAATAAATCTAACTCCATCAAAAAAATTGTAGGTTGCAATTCATAATTTTTTCGAGTATTAATTTCATAAATCATAATTCATATCATAAAGTTATAAAAATTGCAATTTCAGCGTATTTATGTTTGGGTATATTAGTATTATTGCTGCACAAATAATTAGCACATTAGGAACATAATTTCTGGAGATATAAATAAAAATATGAAAATGTAATTTAACATTAGAACACTAAATTTTGAATGTTTATAATTCAAAAACTTATCATTCAAATGACTTGAAATTCGGTGTCTAGGTATAGTTTGAACCGAAGATTTGAAATATCTTGTTAAAATTGGGTATTGTCATTGAAAAAAAGGAAGTTTGGATTCGTTTTAATATGTAGATGGCCCCCTAAGCAAATTTTATATACATCATTTAAAAATAGACTTTATTTCCAATTGTTCGGTACCAGTAACTCTCTTCTACGATAATTTGTTGAGGAGTTAGTAGGGGTGTTTACTTTTTTTTTCCCACGACTGTACCTTCTGGTGCAATCAGAAACTAAATCCGACAAATATTTTTTGAGTTACGCTTAACGAAAAATTTTTATTAGTCATTCTTTTAGTAGGCCATGGCTTTAATATCGATCGTAGCTGTATGTGTCCTTAAAGTAATATTGCGCTGTGTATTAGCAATCGCTTCGCTCAGAGAATTAAACGAAGAATTTGGTATTATTATAAACAGAAAATGATCGAGAAAACGTGAGTAGTATACAGGGTGATCTGGTGAATACAATATAAGGGGGCGTGTCCACCTGTCAATCAAAAAGAGGCGTGTCCGATCACGTGCTGTAAGAAGGGGTGAGTTTTTTCCGTCGGGGGGCGTGGGACCTCTGGCGAATATAATAGAAGGGGGCGTGTCCACCTGTCAATCAAAAGGGGGTGTGTCCGAACATGAACTATAAGATGAGGTGTCAATTTTTTTCGCCTTCTAGAAGGCACGGGTGATTTTTTAGGAGGGGGAGGAAGGGGGGATGACAATATTTACGTGCTAGAGGAGAGGGGTGGATTTAAGTTTCGGTTTCTGAAAGTAGGACGTAATCAGTGGATTTCAATTTAATGGCGTTTTTAATAAGTTTATTAAAATAAATTTAACTTTTTAAAGGTATTATTTTAGATGCATTATTTTTAATTGATTAGTTTTACACTGATTAATTTTTTAATTGGGAACCCTGTTTTCATTTTTTCACTTTAACGAAATTATTTACTTATTTATTTTTTAATTTCAAATTGAATATTTTCAGAATTTTAAAATTGAGAACTTTGTTTGATTTATTTTAATTTTCAACGAATTTATTTACTTTTAATTTTAGAATTTTAAACTAAAAACACATGATTTTCGGTTTTACGTATGTTTTCACACATGACGTCATTACACTGAATAGAACCAAGTATTTTCTTTAAATATTCTTTTAAATACGTGTTGTCATGGTGCAATTGTTAGAATAACAGACAAATAATTGTTCCTTGACATCATTTTATCGGGTTCAAATCCCACCTTGACATTTAAGAAAATAAAAATACTAAAATAAATTTAAACTGTAGATGGCAGCACCAAAAATCTTATGCATTTCGAAACAATTCTCTATGATAATGTAATAACGCCTGATTATTAAATTTATATTTGATTATTAATTAAAAGTAATTATATTAATAATGCTCTAAAATTTTAAAAATTTAATTGTGTATTTTATTCTAAATTATATTCATACTTTAAAAATAAGGTACATATTAAAGGTTGTAGTATAATACTTTTCATTTTAAGTAAAACTTTGATGAGATAAACACCGTATTAGTTTGTAGTCGAAAATATAAATGAATGTCAACTTTCGTTTAGATCATAATCATTGTTGCAATGCAAGCATTGAATCAGATTTATCGGGATCCAGAGATACCAGCCAGTTTTGGTGGTATCAATGCTTCGCAACGTGCTTTAAAAGGTCGTGTAAAAATACAACAAATAAAGAAATGGCTTCAGACGAAAGATTCGTATACTTTGCACAAACCTTTGCGTTACAAATTCCCAAGAAATCGTGTCATAGTAGGAAGCTTAACCCCTTCGGGACGGGAGCCTTTTACGAAATTTTTAATCTTTTGTCACCGTTTTTTAAAAACAGAAATTTGTGTCTTCTTGAATCGAGAAAATGCGCTGATTAAATAAGGCAAATTTTACAGTAAAATTTTACTGGTGAGGAAAAACAAGGATTCTGAGCGCTTCATGCGGCACGTATACGTGCCGCTCGTCCCCAAGGGGTTAAACGAGCAGTTTCAATCTGATTTAGTAGACATGCAGTCTCTATCTTTTTTGAATGACGGATTTAAGTATTTACTGAGATGTATTGATATTTTGTCGAAATATGCATTGGCCATACCGTTAAAAGATAAAAAAGCTCCAGGCATTAAACGAGCTTTTGAAAAAATATTTTCTGAACGTAAGCTGCAAATTCTACAGTGCGACGATGGGAAAGAATTCACGAATAAACTTGCAAGATTTCTTAAAAAAGCAGAATATTCACTTTTTCTCAACCAGTAACACGACTAAAGCTTCAATAGTAGAACGCTTTAATCTTACACTTAAAACGAAAATGTGGAAATATTTTACTGAAAAGAATACAAAGAGATATATTGATGTAATCGATAAATTAACACACAGTTATAACCACACGTGGCATCGTAGTATTAAAATGGAGCCAGCATCAGTAAACTTTGACAATCGAAGTCAGGTTTGGTAAACATCGTACGCAAATGGCAAAATCCCTGCAAAGAAATATGACATGAATGTCGATGATACAGTTCGCATAAGTAAGGAGAAGCTACGTTTTGAGAAAGTATACGAACAAAATTTGACGAGAGAAATTTTTATTATTCATAAAATCATACATCGAGTGCCTGTTGTCTATAAATTAAAAGATTTAGCAGGAGAAATCATAAAAGGAACATTTTACAAACAAGAACTACAAAAGGTTTCGGATTCAGGTTTTTACCCCGCGGAGAAAGTTTTGAAAAAAAGGAAACGTAATCGCAAATTTCAATATTGTTTGAAATTTCAAGGATATCCGGAAAAATTCAACGCATGGGTTAAAGATATTCGAATGATATAAATAGAATAGTCATCATACTTACCATTCATTTCATGAAAAGATGTCCTTCTACATCACATTCATCAGCGATAGCTCTATGAGCTTTTTCCCAAATAATAAAATATCACAATTTACAACTCAACTACCCACACCCATAAATTTAAACAGTGAATGGGAAATGGCTTTGCTCGATTTCATTTATCCGCATACATGGTATAACGTTAGAAATTATAATAATTTGGTTTTGACTTTGGGGATCGAAAATTTGAAGGTAGGAGAGATCCCCTGGATGTTATGAAACCATACCTGGCCTCATTAAAAGTATGACAATACCATCGCATAAAAATAAGATTGAATTTCATTTTCACCCTGTTAGGAAAAGAGTTACAATCAAGACAGATAAAAAATCGAAAGTAGTTCTTTCTGAAGGTCTAGCAGAACTTTTAGGGTTTGAACCCGGGGAATTTACAGGATTGCAACAAAGTCCTTTTGTGGCCGACCCAAAATCATCATTTCCCGTGATGTATGTATATTGTGATCTCGTGGATCCTCAAATAGTAGGTGATGTTCAAGCCCCTCTTCCAAAAATTGTTTCTGTCGAAGGAAGCGATGGCGAAATTACTAATGTTCATTATCTGAGACCATTGTATATACTAATTATTCGTCAACATTTCCAAACGGTACAAATTGATATTAGACTTCATTCTGGAGATTTAGTGCCTTTTGAAAGAGGTAAAGTTTTTATAACGTCGCATTTTCGTTTACGACAAATCATATAAAAGAGTATTTCGTTTAAATTAATCTCATTTTCCTTTCTGATTGCGATAAAGAAAGATCATCAAAATGTTGGTGCCATATACATATTGTACACAAAAGTTCGAAGATTATTATGCAAGGCAAACAGGAGATGGTTTTCCTTACTATCGAGGAATAGTTTTGCAGAGAGGATACGGTATAGGCGGATTTTTTGCTAAATTGTTTCGCAGTGCGATGCCATTTTTGATAAGTGGTGCCAAAACAATTGGAAAAGAAGCATTACGAACAAGCACTATGGTTGCGAATGATGAGTTATCAGGTGAAAATTTTAAATCGTCTCTCAAAACACGATTAAAAGCAGTCGGAAAGACACTAGCTAGAAAAGCAGTTGAAAAAGCGGATCAAATGATTGGCCATGGAAAGCTTAAAACGAAGCGAAAACCTGCGAAACACATCATTTCATCGAAAGTACGGAAGGTGCAAAGACGTGATATTTTTGACTGTTAATATAAGCATATTAAACTATGGCTTTTCTTTTAAAGCACTCTCCCGAATGTGCTAAATTGGAATTAGAATTATTTCATCTCCCTCCTACTCAAACAGTTATTGAAAGAGATCAATGGGTTGAATTTCACCCACTTTCCAATGTTTCTGATGGAGATCCTGTAGAATGTAATGTTTCTGGAAGCGGGGAGGATTACCTTGATTTATCCCAAACTCAGTTATATGTCAAAGTAAAGACTTTAAAAAAGGATGGCAAACCCATTCCGGATAAATGTAAAGTTTGACCCGTCAATCTTTTTTTGCATTCCATGTTTTCCCAAGTTGATATTAGTCTGAATAATAAACTTGTTTCTTCAAGCAATAACACTTATCCACACAGAGCCATGATACAGAAATTACTGAATCCCGGGTACGATGAAAAAACTTCTCAACTTTCCTCAGAATTATTTTTTAAAGATACGGCTGGTCGTATTAATATTGTGGATCGAGCAGATGCAAACCCCAATGAAGGATTTAGTAAACGAACCGAAATGACTAAACACAGTGCTTCGGTTTATATGATTGGTCGATTGCATCTGGATATGTTTCACCAAGAAAGACCCCTCCTTAATATGGTTGATGTAAAAATTAAATTGATTCGTAGTAAACCAGAGTTTTGTTTATGGCAGGGGAAGGATAGTTTAAAGTTTCCCTAGAACACGCTTTCTTATTTGTTCGTAAAGTACGTGTAAGTCCTGGCGTTGTCTTAGGACATGCTAAAAGCTTAGAAAAATCATCCGCCAAATACCCTATTAAGAGAGTGCTTTGCAAATCATATTCCATTCCTACAGGCAATATGAGTTTTGTTCAAGATAATATTTTTACAGGTCAGATGCCCAATTGTATTGTGATCGCCTGTGTGGATAATGACTCATTTAACGGCGACTATAAAAAGTCCCCTTCTGAGTTCAAGCATTACAATATTAATTTCATAGGCGTCTATGTGGACGGCCAGCCCGTTCCTCACAATCCACCACAACCTGACTTTGAAAACAATTTATTTATTCCAGCTTATGAGAATTTATTTTAGAATGCTGAAAACAAAGGATTGTACCTTTCAAGATCAGAATTTTCACAGAAGTATTCATTATTTTGTTTTGATCTGTCACCTGATTTATGTGATGGTTCACATCTTAATCTCATACGTCATAGTAATTTAAGATTAGAAATTAAGTTCGGAACGACTTTGGCACAAACAGTCTCTTTGTAAGTGTATGCTGAATTTGAAAATTTAATCGAAATCAACAAATCTCGCAATATTCTATATGATTTTAGAAACTAATGAATTCATCGGAAATTCATAGAATTTTATCACGTGATCCTGTTTCTGCGAGATATTTTGCAGGCGTTTTCCCTTCCGACAAAATACCTGAAATTCAAAAGTTTCCCTGTGCGTTAGTGCTCAATACTGATAAACATGATGAAAAAGGATCCCATTGGCTGGCGGTTTACGTTCAAAACAAAAAAAACTCTTGAATTTTTTTATTCTTACGGATTTCCTCCCGAAACGTATGGAGAAGACATATCCAGATTTGTAAAGAAGTATCAGCGAATTCGTTGGCACAAAGCAATGCTTCAAAGTTTAACGTCCAATATCTGTGGACAGCATTGTATTTTCTTTCTTGTAAAACGATGTCAAGGACTTTGTATGAATTCTATTACAAATATATTATCCAGGAAGAAGAATGATTTTCAAATGTATCAATTTGTCAAAAAAAAGATATGGTGTAAACATGATTAAAAAAAAAAAATATATTTCTCTTATTTTATGTGTGTTCAATGTTTTTTTTAAACTCATCACGGTTAGTGGATTACATAAACAAAATCATTCATTTGCTTTTTAGAAAAAAATGCTTGAGTAAGATTTTCCCTAGCAAGATCGTAAAAGTTATTGAGTTATTTATATCTACTCAAAAATAATTCACCAAAATAGTCAAGAAACTATAAAAATTGAAGTTTTCATTCATTTGTCTCATTTAAAGCATGGACTTACTCAAGTTAGCACATCCTTCTACTGTCCATATCAGTGGGCCCACAGGCTCGGGTAAGACTGTATTTGTTAAAAAATTAATTGATTTTAAATATTTTCAACCAATGCCATAAAATATTATTTACTGTTATGGAAGCTATCAACCTCTTTTCAATACCATGAAAGGTGTACAATTTGAAGACGGTTTACCCTCTAATGTTAACTTTCTTCGTGATGCTTTAATAATATCGATGATTTAATATCAGAGTTAGCAGGCTGTGAGCAAATGAGCAAACTTTTCACAAAAGGTAGTCATCATCGAAATCTTTCAGTCATCTTTATAACGCAAAACTTGTTTCATCACGGCAAAGAAATGCGAAACATTACTTTAAATTCACATTACATGGTACGATACAAAAATCCCCGAGATAAAAGTCAAGTGATGCATTTATCCAAACAAATGTTTCCTGGTAAATCTAACGCTTATTTATTTATTTATTTATTGTTACTTATTTATTGATTTAAGACCAGATTCTTGCTAAAGTTTGCGCCTGCGCACAAGAATATTTCCAGGAGATAAACATTACGTGTATGAACTTCGATTTGTTTAGTTCTTATAAGAATGTTTATACCAAATGATTAGAAAAAGCTAAGTTTTTAGAACAAATTTCCGGACGAAATATTTTTGAATCTGAATGATTTTAATTGCCCCCAAGATTATTTTCTTAAATATTTTAGAGGTAAAGTGCCCCAGTCACAAATCCTGTTTTAAACATAGTGCTTTAACGAAAGCTTTTACTTACGGTATGCATATAAAAGAGAGATTAAGCTCATTAGTCATCATTTGTACTCAGGATGTCGACCGTGGAACATCTGAAATTGTTAAGCAAAACAAAGCAGAAAACAACCTTTCTTAAAAAGTGTCCTAATAGTATTATAAAAGGTGTTTGTGAATGCGCCTTAAATCTTTTAAAAGGTAACATACCAATCTCTAAACGTCAAAAAAATAGATTAACAGTTTATAAAAGAACACTGCGTCGCTTGGGAAATAAAAAAGTACCTTTGTTTAAGAAAAGACGACTCCTCATTCAAAAAGGAGAAGGGTTTTTGTCTATACTCATTCCTGCTGCAGTATCAGTGCTCAGTACGTTGATTAATGAAGTTCGCTCGTACATTCAGACTTGTTCCAGCTGACAGAGATCAAGAGTTTGTCGATGAGCATTTAAGTGATTTAGATAGACAGATTCAGACTATATTGAAAAGGAAATTAGAGGATCAGGAAAAAGCGAAACTTTATACACAGATTTTGCAAAAGTTTGTGTCGTTCCCAGATATCAATGCGGTCAAACCCGCTGAAAAACCACTTCCCGAGAGACCCTTTGAAAAGTCTCCCGATATAGAAAATGAAATTCTAAGTTCTGTCCCTGTTAAACAAAAGAAAACTGCTGTTAAAATTATGGAATTTTTAAAAAATAATAAAATTTCGTCTACAGAAAACAAAGAATTGAAAATAGATGATACTGTAATTAACGGCTCAGATGTTGTTCAACTAATCGGATTTTTGCTGAAAGATAGAAGTCAAAAACCTATTGCTTTTGATCAATTTCAAGAACTCTTAAAGAAAATAGGTTTTCCACAAGAATTTATAAGAATGATAAAAAAATTATTTATGCAAGACCTGAACCCCTTCACAGAAAACGAAAATCATCTTATCACGCCACATTACCAATATCACCAATACCTTGGTTAGAAATGTAGAAAACTATACTTTGCAAATACAACGTGTTTTATGAATCAAATAAAAAAAATATTTTAAAATATTTATGTGTGTGACTGTGTTTATGCGTTTTCGTCATTTTGAAAAAAAAAATGTAAATGTTAAGATTGCTTTTTCTAAATTTTTCTTGAAAAAAGAAATTTTTTGAAAAATAATGTTTCAACGAAACAAAAAGAATATGTTCAGTAAATAAAAAAGTTTTATGTTTAGGAAAAACATTTTGAGTATAGGAAAAAGTTTATGTTTAGGAAAAAAAAGTACGAAGTACAGTAAAAAATTTTATGTTTCGGAAAAAAAGTTTTGTGATTGGGAAAAATTTTTAAGTTCAGTAGAAAAGTTTTGTGATTGGAAAAAAAGTTTTATGTTCAGTAAAAAAGTTTTGTGACTGGAAAAAACGTTTTAAGCTCAGTAAAAAAGTTTTGACATTGGAAAAAAAGTTTTACGTTTAGGAAAAAATGTTTTGAGTTGGAAAAATTTTTTAAGTTCAGTACAAAAGTTTTGTGATTGGAAAAAAAATTTAAGTTCAGTAAAAAAGTTTTGTGATTGGAAAAAAGTTTTGTGATTGGAAAAAAAGTTTTAGGTTTAGGAAAAAATGTTTTCAGTTTAGGAAAAAGTTTTATGTTTTAGGAAAAAAAATGTCTTGTGTTTGGGAAAAAGTATGTTTAAGAAAAAATGTTTTGTGTTTGGAAAAAAGATTTAAGTTCAGTAAAAAAGTTTTGCGATTGGAAAAAAAATTACGTTTAGAAAATAATGTTTTGAGTTAAAAGTTTTACGTTTAGGAAAAAATGTTTTGAGTTTAGGAAAAAGTTTTATGTTTAAGAAAAAAAAATGTCTTGTGTTTGGGAAAAAGGAATGTTTAAGAAAAAATGTCTTGTGTTTGGAAAAAAGATTTAAGTTCAGTAAAAAAGTTTTGTGATTAGGAAAAATATTAAAAGAATCAAAGTATAAAAAATATATTTCTATTTTCATTTTCTGAACACAAAATGTTATTAATTTTTCTAAGTCTAACAATTTTTTTTGTTCAACCTGAAACATTCTTATTAATTTTATAAAAAACAAGACTAAGAAAACAGACAAAAAATACTATGTAAATATACATTTATTTAGATCTAAAATTTACAATGATAATTGCAAGAAATCAGTTTCTTCTTGTGATTGTTGTTCTTCCCCAACATACATTTTTTGTACAGATTCCAATATTTTTGGGATAATTAATGAATCAAAAAATTCTTGTTCACCAAGTACAAAATTAAAGTCAATAGTTAAGTTTTTTGTAACAATGTCTTTAGCAACGTCACGCATGTTGATGGAGTACAGTGCACTGTCAGAGAACTCTAACCATTTTTCAGTTCGAGTTTTTGTTACACAATCATGCATAAAAGGTGCTTGATAAGACTCACGACATCCGAAACAGTTAATCATTTCAGTAATTTTGATAGTAATGGCAACAGCCAAACACTTAGTCAGAGAATCAATGAGTTCTAAAAAGGCGTCAAAATTATCTATTGGATTAAACTGCAAGCTGGCGTTGTTCAGTTCTTCATAAATATAGTATGATATTGAGTATGTGATTAGTCCATCTTTCACACGTTCCGTGATATTGTAGATGTTATCAATAAGGTTTTCTAATTCAGGGCGTTTAAGTACGACATGCTCAGATAAGAATTGGAGACTCATATTTTTCCTTTGGAAAAGTCTTTGGAAAACGTAAAGTTCCACACCATCCTTCACTTGTTTTGAAATGCACAAATCTGATTCGATAACTGTCATCTTTTCCGAAGATTTATGGTTAAAAAACATCTTGATTTCACGACACAAAGATTGCCAAACCTTGGGGTTAAAGGTACACCGTCTTTAGTAGGTTGTAATTCGTCATCACGATCAACAATATATCGTCTAATATGAACTCTAGTTTGTCCCAGAAAATAATTCGCGGAAAGGAAGTTTTCTCCACCTAGGTATTTCATATCCTTCGAGTGATTCCATTTCACCTTTTCTAGAAATGATTGAACCTAAAAAAGAAATAAAAGAGAGACGAAAATAAATAAAAAGAAAAACAATTAAAAATTTAGTATAAATTAAAAAGTATTATTAAAAAAAAAGATCAATATAAAACTTACCGTAGTTTGATTGTTCTTCGTTTTCTTGTTGCTTTCTTTAATTTCAACAGCTTTACGTTTGTTTTTGTTGATGATATCTTCATTCTGAAAATTAAGTACGTCTTCCATGGCGCAAAGTAAAATAAGTAACTCAATAAAAGTGGAGTCAAACTAACAAAGTCAGCAAAACGATGTTACCTTCAACAGAGAAATCTGAGCAATTGGCAAATACTAATGATGCCATCAGTAGAAAAACAAACTTTTTGCTAAAGCGGTTGCAGTCAATCAATATCAAACTAACTCAGCTTAACATTTGATTACAGTTAAACACATTTTAACTCTAAAAAACAGCTCAACTTTACAAATGGTCCTCGTAATTGCTCGTCTAGGATGAAATCATTACATGACGTCACATTCATGTTCAAACATACACCATCTTGTCTAAATCATGTGTTGCAGAAATTAAAAAAATATGTATACTTAAAAATAAAACTCATTAAAGGTAAATTTAATTTAAAAAATCTTTAAAACTGGTTAAAAACAATCAGTTTTAAAATAATCAGCTTAATTTTTTTATTTTAATTAATTAAATAAATTCGAATCACCGATTATATCATCTTGAAAATAAAGCAATCAATAAAAATGCATCCCAATTAAAAAAATAATCAATGTAAAAATAATCAATTAAAAAATAAAAATAGCTTTGAAACTCATTAAAAATTCTGAACTAATCATTCATTAAAAGTTTAAATTAAAATAAACTCCTTTATAATTAGTTAAATTAAAATTAATCTCATTTCAATAAAGTCCATGAAATTAAATTGAAATCCACTGATTACGTCCTACTTTCAGAAACCGAAACTTAAATCCACCCCTCTCCTCTAGCACGTAACTATTGTCATCCCCCACTTCCTCCCCCCCTCCAAAAATCACCCGTGCCTTCTACAGACGAAAAAAATTGACCCCTCATCTTATAGTTCATGTTCGGACACGCCCCATTTTGATTGACAGGTGGACACGTCCCCTTCTTTTGTATTCGCCAGAGGTCCCGCGCCCCCCACCGAAAAAAAGTCACACCCCCTCTTATAGCACGTGATCTGACACGCCCCCTTTTGATTGACAGATGGACACGCCCCTTCTATTGTATTCGCCAGATTCCCCCTGTATACTACTAACGTGGAATGTAAAAAATGAATTTTCAGAAAGTTCCAGAAATAGTATTAATCTGTCAGAAACTGTTGTTGTCAGAATTGTTTAAGCATAAAATATAGATAATACATGAAATTTAAATGAATTCGTATTTTATAAATACGGTATAATAAAAAAGCTAAATGTTACAGAAATTGTTATAATACTGAAAGTAAAAGTACAGCTCTAAGTAGATGAGCTGTTTAAAACTCATGTTTTTACGTAGTGATAAAGGAGGGTTTAAAAGTTCACACGTTTTTAGAGGAAAAAATTACGAGTTTTGTGAAGATTTGGGGGCTTTTTTGGTCAATAAAATGTGCAAGCAGAGGTGTGAAACTGTATGTGTCTCATTTTCGTTCGCATAATTGTGCATACTAAAAACAGAGAATGCGTGCTTTAAAAAATTAGAATTAAATACTTGGAGCTATTATAAAGTGAAAATATATTGAATATGAGTACTTGATTTCAAGTACCCATTTTTACTTTCTTCTATCTTCAATAGAAGAAAGTATTGTAATCGAAATTTTTTTCGACTTCCGGTTTTCGACGGATTTACATGTTTTAGGGGTCAGAGATTCCAAAAAACATGTTTATAGAAAATGTCTGTCTGTCTGTGTGTCCGTCTGTCCGTCCGTCCGTCTGTCCGTCTGTCTGTCGCCATTTTACCATCAAAAAGTGTATGAAGTTATGTATAGAATTAAACCAAAATTTTATTATAAGTTTTTGGCTATGGAAAGCAGGTCCTCCCGGAATTTGGAAAAAAATCGCCGGTAGGGGGCGCTGTAATAGCAATTTTTGTGCGATTTTGAATATTGTACCGTCCAAAAGTGTATGAAGTTATGCATAGAATTAAACCAAATTTTTATTTTAAGTTTTTGGATATGGCAAGCAGGCCCTTCATGAATTTGCAAAAAATTCGCCGTTAGGGGGCGCTGTAATAGCGATTTTTGTGCGATTTTGAATATTGCACCGTCGAAAAGTGTATGAAGTTATGCATAGAATTGAACCAAAAAAATTTTTAAGTTCTTGGCTATGGCAAGGAGGTCCTCCCGTAATTTGTAAAAAAATCGCTCGTAGAGGGCGCTGTAATAGCGATTTTTGTACAATTTTTGTGCTATTTTGAATATTGTACCGCCGAAAAGTGTATGAAGTTATGCATAGAATTGAACCAAATTTTATGTGTTTATTTTTGGTCATGTCACGAAGGTCCTCCCTGAATTTGGAAAAATTCTGCCGGAGGGGGGCACTATAATTGCGATGTCTGTACCATTTTCATTATTGTACCATCGAAAAGTGTATGAAGTTATCCATATAATTGAACCAAATTTTTTGTGCATGTTTCTGTCTATGGCAAACAAGTCCTCCCTGAACTTGAAAAAATTCCGAAAGAAGGGGGCGCTATAATTCCGATCTCTGTGCCATTTTCATTATTGTACCATCGAACAGCGTATAAAATTATGCATACAATTGAACCAAAATGTTTGTGCTTGTTTTTGGCTTTGGCCAACAGGTTCTCCTTGAATTTGGAAATATTGCGCGGTAAAGGGGCTCCGTGCTAGCGATTTTTGTATACTTTTCTTGATTTTTCGTAGTTCTATTGTCCATCGGCGGGAACTCGCTTTCTGCTATGCCGGCTATTCGCAAACAGTTGATAACGACAGAATAAGGAAAAATTAATAATTTTAACAAATATCATGATATAGATTAACTCGTTTTTAGTCCGTTTAATTGACTTGAGCAGAAATTTAAGATGAAAATCAAAGTTGGTATAGTATTGAACTAATAATATTGAAGTATTAACATGTGTAACTAGGTTTTGAAATATTAAGATGTATAAGATAGAAGAAAGTTTTGGGATTGGCACATCCAACTAGTTAATATTGTGGTATTCACACCAGCTGTGTGGAAAATCAATAACAAGAACCTGTGTCCCTTTGCTTTCTTGTTGCAGAAATGGAATTATTTTTGGAACAAAATGTAACAAGTGATGATAAATGAGTAATACACCGCATTATCAAACTTCGAAGGTGTACGTAGCATATACATCTGCTCTATCCATCTCAAGAGAAAGATTTCATTTCGAAAACATTTGGTTAAGTGTATTATTAGATACGAAGAAATTACACACGTATGATATCACTATTAGATACTCCCATGTAACCGAATCATTGATACTGATATATCTTGTACGGGCGACAGTTAACCAGGTTGAAGTGAAAGTTTATGCATATACTCTCTGAAATACTTTCTTTATGTCACGGAAATTTCCTGTTAACAGTGTTGCCAGGCTCTTTTCGTTAACTGACGAATATCCATTTTTTTCTGCGTTACAAAAGGTAAAATAACCGTCAATTGAGCAAAGTTGAGAAAAAAAAAGTTGGAGACCTTGGATTTGAACCAGCCATCTTAGCCTTACGTGACGAGCACGCTGACCACTGGCCTACAGTTTTATAGTAGTGAAAAACTTTGATGTAAACATGTTTTTTTAAGATGAGTATCGCTGGATCAATTTCTTTAACAAGCTTTTAATTTTGAAGTTAATTTCCGGAAGATTTCGTCTTTAATAAGATTGTGGATGGGGTTTTAATACTTTAGTATCAATATTGGATAAGAATATGAATTATAAATTTTTTCAAGTAGATTACTAGATGCAAAATATGAATACTATATTTTTATCCAATAAGATTTTTTAAAAGTAATATCGATTTTTTCCATTTAATATTTTTATTAAAATATATTTTAAAGTTTTTCATTTAAAATATATCTTAAATGCGAATATTTATGTATAAACAACTTTATAAATTCATCTTCGTTTAACTTTATTCAACTTTAAAAAATAAATTGTGAGTACTTTTGAATGAATGAGAAAAGTAATTGTTGGGGTAAATTGAGTGAAGATGCCGTCGTTTTTGACTTTATTGTTTTAAAAATCACCTGGTGTTTTTTTTTTTTTTTGTTATTCATTGATTTTTTGTTAAAGTTTGCCCCTTTATGTATCATTTAAAACCTTATTTAATTTTACAGATATTATATAAAGCATCAAAAATTTTGCTTTTGTAAATACTTGAATTTCGGCATCTTACTCATACCTATGGGTAAGATGGCCAACTATCTAGGGGTAAGATGCCTTGTGGAGTTTCAATCTAAACAATAATTTTTGTGAAGCAATTTAAAACATAATGAGACGAATAAAAGTAACTTTAATATTTTAGACATACTAAAGTTGTTAAATTACTTAAAATTAGGAAATTACAAAATTATGAATGTAACAAATGTTGGCAATTTAATAAAAGGACAAACTAATATTTGGAAAAATAAAAGTTATGGTCTACTTAACATTTAAAAGAATTGTCGCTCTTAAGTATGAATATTTTTAAACATTATAATAAGTTTAAATACGATACAGCCACAGTGATAAAGTACTTTAGACTTTAGAGTGCAGCTTTTTTGTTGATATTTTTCATATGCCCTTTGTTCTTTTCAGCTATAACTGAGATCTGCTACAGACTGCACATCTGTTAAAAGAACTTTGAGCAACTTTTATGTAACCAACATTTACACTGAATGCATTTGATCCAATCACATTTTTCAGAGGTTTTATTGCACTCTGCTATACACTCTGAACACTGATTCTCATTCACTTAAAAAAAAAAAATCCTCATCTTTTGAATCTTGGTAGGAAATTTAATCCGTTATCTGTTCAAAGCAGATCAAATTAGCTTGTTTTTAGAGTCTGCGGTGTCTTGATGATGGTTGGGGAGCGTAGCTCGTAAGGGGCAGAAGACCCTAGTTACCTAAAACTGTATTATGTACTACCGATATTTACATTTATTAAAAGTATTTATAAATTCTATCAGAAAATTTTCCGTTTTTCTGTAATTTATGGGTAAAAATTCCCGTAAAAAACGCACATAGTACTGGCGTCTAGATTGCCAGTAGTATTTCCGTTTTTTATACAGTGTACGATCATCACATCGCTATTATATTTTCTAATGTGTAAGACAAAATTTTGGCTGTTAAAAGGACCACATTTTTTAGTTGATCATTTACAGTAGGATTTGGTCTAAGAAGGATAGAAGGATATGCAATATACTAAAATTATTCCTCAAAAATTTTCTAACTTTTTTAAAGGCTAATCATTCAGAATTGGTTTCGCCTGATTATAGAACATTTCAGCTAATTCTATAACAAAGCATGTACAACAAAATGTTATATACTAAAACTATTCCAGAAATTTAGGTGCAAAGTAACAGTGCAAATTTCATCAAAATCTGTCCAGTAGAACTTTTAAAAAAGGCTAAACTTTTATAATCGGGCTCACATGACTGTTGAACTTTCTTCCATAATTTTATAACAAAGCGACGTAAAACTATATGTAATATTTTAAAAACATCCGTGTAAAATTATCTAATAAACAATGCAAGTTTCAATGAAATCCATTCAGAATTTTTAAAAAGACTAATCTTTTATAATCGGGTTCCACATGATTATGGAATTTTCCCCTATAATTCTATGACTAATCAGCGTATAACAATGTTACTCCCCAAAAACTTAACTGAAAAACTAATAGTACAAGTTGAATCAAAATTATTTCAGAAGAACCGAAGTTATAAGCAGCCGGAATGAGATTCCCGCACGAAAACAAACAAATACTGCAATTTGCCAATTTAGTTATGTAAAAGTACACGAAAACAAACACTGAATTATTTACAATGTTTTTGAGCAATTAAGTTAATCCTCTGTAAGTGGGTTGCAGGCATATTTAGAAAAAATTCAAGCTTGAAAATTACTTTACAAAACATAAAAAATCTGTAAATCGCGATAAACTTTTCAAATTACTGAAAGTGTTTTTTGTTTTCTGTTAGACGTTAAAATAATCGGATGTATGATGTTCAGAGATCAAATTGCTACAAAAGCGTAATTTATGGTACGGTTAGGTTGTTGCTACCAACAATATGATGCTAGGCGTTACTCATAGATATGTCTTTCCTTCATAATATTGCATTAATAGCAAACGGATATATCTTTCTTAATTGGGTTGCAGGTATATTTAAAAATATCTCCGTGATTGAAAATTAATTTAAAATAGATAAACAATCTGTAAATTGAGATAAGCTTTTCAAACAAATATTACTGAAAGTACTTTTTGTATTTTATTAGACGCTGGAACAATCAAATGTGCGATGTTTAAAAGTCAAATTGCAGTAAAAGTTAAATTGATTGTTGGGTTAGGTTTTTGCCACCAATAATGGTGCTAGATACAGTAATGGTACCATATATGATGCTAGAGTTACTCATAGCAATGTCTTTTCTTTGTAATATTGCCTTAAGAGCAAACAAGTATATCTTTCGTAATTGGGCTGCATGCAAATTAAAAAATATCCATGATTGAAAATTACTTTAAAATCCATTCAAATGAAAAAAAAAAGATACAATTTTGAAATAAATTTCATTTGAAAGAACTTTTTTCTATTCGAAAGTGTGAAAAACGAAATTGTATGATGTTCAGAAGTTAAGAAAAATTTCAGTAAAGGTACAATTTATGGGTTAGGTCGTTGCCAGCATCAGTATAATGTCACAATTGGCATTGTGTTTGTAGTTTTTTGTATATTCTGAAGATGACTCAATGCAAGAGTCGAAACATGTAATATTTTAGTATTCTTAATGTGTTTTTTTTTTATTGAAATGATGTCTTTTAAGCAAATAATTGTATTTTAATATATGTTTTGACATTTGTTTGAATATATATATTATTATGGTATAGTTAATAGTAGACGTAATTAAGACTATTTTACTTATATTTATATTTCTTATTGGTCTTTTTAACGTTTCGTGGACTGGAATGCACCAATCTCAGTTATTGTCATTGCCGTATTATTTCATTTTAATGTATTTTAACCGGGAGGACCATTATTATTGACACGAGCGAAGCCGGGTAGTTCTGCTAGTACTCTCTAAAATCATCAGCTTTATTTCTCTGGTGTTTAAACTAAGACTTAGATAGGTAAATAAAGAAGTCACGTAAAAGATTTCGGACACTTACTAGAGCTGTTAAGACGAAATAGCAATAAAAAAGTACCACTTATTTATTTATTTTTTTTTAAAGACTGCAAAAGGAAATTAAAGTATCACCTGGGAATCCTCTTTCTTACAACTGAGCAGGGTTTCCGTACAGCGCCTGCGCATATGAAAACTACGTGATCTTGTACAACACGGCATCTCACCTCAAGTTACCCTATTTATTTTTAAATTCGAAAACTCTTTTTTTTCTGTTTTAATTAAATTAGAAATCTTAAATTATAAAATTTTTGGTTTTTGATATTTAAAATAAATTCGGATTTAATATTTATAGAACTAATACGCATGCGTGCTAGGAATGAACGGAATTTCTCCCTCTTTTCAGACTTTCGAGAAGAATTCGCGGATAAAACATGTTTTCTAGGAGTACGGAAATTACTTGTTAAACAAGTAATATAAAAATTTTGTTTTTAAAGTCAATTCCTATTTAGGTCATCAAAGAAAAATTTAATATAATCCCTTAAGCTAATATTAGTTTTTGTTGCATTGAGATATTTCAATTTGTTGATTTTTTATAAGCAAGTAGGTTTACAATGGAAGTCTATGGGAATTTGGCGAAATATTAGAAATGTCATCAAGTTGGCGACAAACTTGGCTGTATTTGGCGGCAGAACAGGGTCCCCCCTGTGGTAACTCCCCTTATAGATATGAAGATGCATTAAATGCTTCAATAACCAATGGCCGCCATTTTGTCTCCCATGTAAAACTAAAATTAATTAATTAAAATTTAATGAATGAATTAATATTTGAAAAAACTGTATTAATATCAATTGTCATCCAGTACAAGTTTCAAAAAATTTATTTCAACTTGATAGGATGAATAATAAGTATTTTATTAACGATTGAAAATTTGAACAAGATATATAAATGAATAAATAAATATAGGGAGAGTGTGAACTAATAATAGGAATTGAAAAATGAGCAACAATTTAGTGCGTATTGGTGAGTTTTTCTAATAGTGTAAGCAAGTAGCACTTATCAATTGCAAAAGCGTTTGCTTTTCGGCATGATATCGCCAGGCCTCGTGTTGCTTTAATCTTTCACAAAGAAAAAGAGTTTGCTTTGAGAGATTTTAGCTCATTCAGCGTATCGGACTAACATTTTTATTGATTATTACGAAATTCCTTGGGCATTCAATTCTTTGATGATTTGAAAGATGCGATAAAAGCATCATGATTTATTTCTAAACTTTAAAAGAGAGATTTGTTTTATAAACGAGGCAACCGCAAGAAGTGATATAGAAGTCATTAACCCTTTATCTACTGACGGTACTTATAAGTACCATAAAAACAACTTGTTATAAAATTCATTTAATACATCGATTAGTTGTAATACAGTTTTGAATGAGTTATAGATACATTATATTGTTCTAAAAGCATTATTGGTTACACAAAACAAAAATATTTTTAAAAGGTTGATTTCTTTTGCCTTTGCATCTTTTCAGCTTTCTTGGCGTTGGAGTGGGCGGGGGGGGGGGGGGATTTTTCAATTCGGAAATATTTCTGTATTTATATTATAAGAACATTATATTTGTACATTTCCTAATTCTACAAAATGCTAAGAAAAATATTTACAATAAAAGATTCGAGTGGAGTTATAAATATTGCACAAAATCCCTAAAAATTCAAATTTAATGAATCCTTCTAAATCCTTCAATCCTTTGAAAATTTATTAAATGATTATGTAAATCTTCTTATGTAATTTAACCAATTCACGAAAAATGCTTTAGAAGATAAAATTTTCATGAATTCATAACTCAGTACATAAAGGGTTAAATGGTATGTAATTGCCTAAATACATATCGGGACATGAGTTTGAAAACTTGCCTTAAATTTTGGGAAATCGCGAAAATCCTTTGACTGCGTCCATTGGTTTTCATTGTAAACCAAGATTTTACAATGGCTTAAATACACGATAAAGCTAGGTTTTTTTTTTTTTTTTTTTTTTTTTTTTTTTTTCCAGATTGTAGTGCTTTTTTTTTTATGTAGTTTGACCAACAGAACAGATTGATAGAGAAAACTGGATTTTTTAAATTTTGGATAAGGCGAGTTTTGAAATTCACGTCCCCATATATACTCTGTTTTTAATTTCTTTTTAATATAGACAAAAGTTTTAATCTTAGCACGCACCTAATATTAAATAATTTGCGATGACGTTTAGTAATTTTTCATAATTTCAAATTGAAGTTTGTGCAGCTTATTTTTAGTTAAACATTGTACAATGCTACTTGGGATTTTATTTCCTATATCATTTATGCATATACGGGTAAAGATGAAAGATTTTATTTAACCATTTTCCACCACATGAAACTCCTTTCGTGTTCTTAATTTTAAAATTAGTTTTATACACATATGTGACTCTTTAATTTATTCTACAAGCACTTCGTATGCTCAAATAAAAACGTCCATAAAATTAAATGCTTATCTACAAATTCTAAAACATCAAGTACATATAATTAATTTTGAAGATCTGAGATAATTCAACCAAAGTTAAAGACGTAAATTTCTTTTTCAGTAATGCCATCATTATAGTTGAGACTGTGAAAGTAAGTAAAATTTATTACTAACATAGACGAAAGTGTTGTTGCTTTAAAATATGTCTTTTCTGCAATAAACAATAAAATGATCTCTTATAAAAGAACTTCAGATTTTTTTTACATTTAATTACATATTTTCTGACATTTGAATTCGGATATTTTTATAATAGTACTTGTGGATTTGTGTTTCATACAGCATTTAAGAAAGACCGGAATAAATGTTGAATGAAAAATACGAGGAACAATAATATGTAATTCCGTACTTCACACAAAGCAGTAGAAAAAGAACGCAGCCCCGGTTATAATCCCCCCCCCCCCCCCCAGCATAAGTATGGCACAAAAAACTTGCTTAGATGGAAACGAATACGACCAGCGTAAAAGTCCGTTTTATACAAGTTTTTTTTCATTTTAAAAGGTATAATTAATATTTTTATGGAAGCTGGGCGCATGATTTTTTTTTCGTTTATAGCAGGATTTCGTTATAAACAGGGTTTTTCCCATCAGCAAACAAATTCGCTGGATAATGCCATTGTTAAAAGTTTGTATAGATTTACAATTTATTTTTACAGTATTATTACAGTTTATGATGCATTTGTAACACTTTCTTACCTTTCACTTTCTTAAGATTTTAAATAAAAATTTAAAATTTTGAAAATATAATTAAATTTTAACTGAATTCATCAAGTAGTTTTAATGAAAAAGAGTATGAAAGAAATAAAATGCGAAACCTTAACCTTAACCTGTGACTTTAGCCGACTTCTCACCTGATTCCTATTCGCGCGTCTGAAATTAGCCACGTCGTTAAAACTGGGCACCGTTTCAAAACTTTCTTGATATCAAATGAAGTTTCAAATATTTGAAACATACACAGGAGTCTAGGTCAGAACTCAGCCCGTAACGACATTCTAGCAAATTCTGACTATTGAATTATATTATTTGTTAGTTATTAACCATTTGGAAATGGTTGTTGTTTTCGGTTGAGGATGGGGTCAAATGATGCTCGCATTTTATTTATTTTTTTTTTAACGAAATTCAACGATGTTCTTTACTTTTAGAAGAATTTTTATTTGAATAGGTAATGGAAACGCATAAAATCGTTAAAAATTGAAAAAGTTACAAAATGGGTAAGCGCAAATGATCAGATATGGAAAAATCCAGAGCCAAAGAGTGACGCCGAAATGAAAATCGTCTTGCAAAGCAAAAATCGAGGTCTTCAACTCATTATGTAGGCCATGAAAATCGATTACAGAATAAAAGACGAACGCCAAAAAGGAAACAATCTAATGTTTAATCGGTTTATAGTAAAAGGCCATGTCTCGAGGGGCTCCAATCCACTAGCTACGGTGTTTTACAATCGGTCGATTCTAACCGGGAAAAATTGAACTCAACGTAGGTAATTTGTAGCAATCTGTGGATGATTCGGTGGAACTGCTTTCGATTTGTAAACTGTTTTTCTTCTCGAAACGGGACTTGGAGAGTTTATTGATGAAGGTTTTGGTCGTCTGAAGTTTGTTCTTTACGATCTGTTGTTGAAGAGGATGCCAAGGAATTTGGTGGACGACACTGAGATTTTTTCGGTAACTAAAAGCTAAATAATATTAAAACTAATAAATATGTTAAAACTAAGTAAATATTAAGTAAAAAAAAAAATCCAAATGGTCGTTGTAATCTATTAAATTACAATTTTTTTTAAATTTAAAATTTTGATGTAATAAAGTACGAGTCTACTTTTTCTGGTATTTTTTTTTTTTAAACCAGGACCGCAGTCCGACTAAAAAGAGAACTGCCAGGTAATTTGTACCGGCTCTACCCCTGTACAGGCCTGATTTCACATACATAGTTTTCAGTACCGCATAAAGGGTGGTGCGAATGGTGTGCCGGTAGGGGGTGCCAAGGCAGATTGACTCTTCATTGGTGCAGTCTGTTATCACAAATGATGCATGAACGATTGGTTGAAAAAGGAACAACAATTTTCACCTCAAGTCTTATAATTTTGGAAGTTCGAAGGGATTTTTTTGGCAAATTTCACAGCCTTCTATTTTGTAGTAATATTTTGTAGACACTAGGAATGAGTAGTTAAGTACTGGGTAAAAAAAATATTGATTCCAAAAGTCTGTTGAAGACGATTAAGCAAGCTCTTTCAGCATACACCGGCCTCCAAAAGTTAAGATACAGGGACTGGATGCTTTCGATTGCACATGGTTTGTCGAATATCTACCAACATTATTGACGAATTGTTCTTGAACTTCTAGGACGTAAAGAACACGTTTGATTTTATATTTATCGGTGAAGATTTATCGGGGGTACAATTAGGGGGCTAATAATAAATTTAATAATAAAATAATATTTGCGATCACCTGTGTAACAGAAAAGGCTGAAAATGATTTGTCACTGTGATAAATGACTATTTGGGTCCTGTTCAACGTTTGTATGCATTTTTGTAAGCATAGCACTCATATTCGTGAAGATTTGATCGTTTTTGTGAAAAATTCAAAAGTTTTTTGTTTATAGCATACAGAGTTTTCAACCAAATTTAACACAACTTTCCAAAAACCTGACAAAGAACAGTAGCAACAGTATTCTGCAATTAAAACATGAATATATTGAATATTTGATGAGATATGGATATTTGTATGAAATAATGTTTAACTGCCCATGCGTGGCAGATCCTAAAATTTTTATTATATAATTTGGTAGCCAGCTATTTAGAGCAACTTATACAAAAAATCCAGTCAAATATCGCGAAAATTCACAAAGATAGGGTCGATATAGTGAGTTGCTTCCTAAAAATAGCTTTATAAGGGATTTTCCGCAACTTTTCAATCAGCTCACTATATCTTTCTAAGTTTTCACAACATTTGACTGGGCTTTTTATAGAAGTTGCCCCAAAATACTGACTACCAGATTATGAAATAAAAATTTTGAAATCTTCCGCGCATGCGCAGTTAAAAAGTATCTCATAAAAATGCCCATATCTCATCACTCAGAGTAATCATATATTAGAGGGAGAATTCCCCACACTTTCTTCAGCCAGGATAAAATCACGTGACTCGGGGCAAGAAGCTTCCCGGTCAGCTTGCAAATAGCATTGATTTCTACGGAAGATATTAGACAATTTCATGTTTACGATTCAAAAATATCACGGTAGCAAGTTGTTGTGTCTATGGATGTACAAAAAGAGCAAACAAAACAACTTCTGTTACCTTCCATTGCTATGTATTTATTATTTATTTATTTTTATTAATATTTAAAGGGTCTTAAAAAGATATCATTGGAACTATGATATCGTTTATTCACGTTGTTACGATGAAAATACAAAATATTTTACTTTTAATAACATAAATGTATGTAATAATAGGATTTACTATTATCTAGTGTTATCAGTTTAAATATTAAAATTGTAAGTTTGATTAATTTGAATTTTAAGAACATTTCGTATTAAGGTGTTTGGCGATACATTTTTTCGCCAAAAAAAACTTGTTTTCGTCTCTTTAAAACCTAAATACTTATGTTTTTGTTTTTGTTTTTTATCTTGCTTTAGATTAAATTTATGCTTTAAATAAAGTATGCTTATAAAGTACGTTTAAAATGTATTAACAGGTCTTTAAATATTATCTAAATTTAATATACTAATAAGATACGCAGCTACATTTTGCACTCATAACTTTTAGCAAAAAATAATTATAAGAAAAATTAACTAATCGCTCCAAATTTATTAATAATGCCAGTATCAAGAAATCAGTATTTTAATTATTTTACACAAAATATTTAAAATTCAAAACTTCGCAGAATTACGAATGAAAGAAGAAAACAGTGGCTTCGTCGCGCGGGGATAGGGGGTGGGGCAGAACCCCTTCTTGTATAATAAATTTTAAAATACAAGTCTGGGCATACTCTAAATGCAATGTATCTTTTTAACCAATGTAACTTAGCTTGATGCTAATTCATATATTAATATAGCTGATGTTAATTAACCGAAAATGAAAATTAGCACTGAAGTGCGATAGCATATAGTTAATCCGCTTTATACATACATATATATATACTGTTTCCTTTCTTTATTTATTTAAACTAAATATATCATTTAATAAAACTAGTTTGTGGATTATAATTTTATTTATTAACGGATTTTTTTGTGGAATAGTTAGGATTCATTGTTATATAGATCGGAGGTTGCCAACCGGTGGTCCTTGAGAAAATTTCGGTGTTCCTCAGAAAATTTTGGACATTATTTGGATTTTTAATGTAAATTAATAATTGTACTGTATAAATATTAAAACTATTAATGATAACATGATAATACTCTAAAAAAATCCTGTATTTGTAAAAATTTAGATGTGTAGTTTTGAAAATTTAAATTATAGCGGGCATTGGTAATTATATTAATAGAGATTATTTAGTATACGCTTTTTTTGTTGTATTGTATTAACACAGATAAGTATTAACTTTGGACTCTCCCGAAAATATGAATATTCATTATTGACTGGAAAAACAACGAAAATTTTGGCTTAATTTTGAACTTACATATTTGTGCGAAACAAATATTTCAATGATCGGGTCACAGCAATTAAAACTCGTTACTGGTCTCAGCGTGAAATAAAAACTGCTCTCTGTGTTCATGGCGATGTCATGAACTTATTTTAAACAAACAGTAATAAATATCACATCAAAATGCGTGATTCTTAAATAAGCTTCAATTATTTTGTAAGATTGAAATTAACGATAAGGCTGTTCTCAACTGCTCTGCTCAACAAGCGCAGAACGATTTCACGCATTTACAAATTCATTTTTTAAAGGAAATATATAAAATTGGAAAGCCTGACCATGGAAGCGATTTGAAATCGAACTATGTTTTCTATTTTTTGATCCATAAATTGCCTATTGAGTTAGAAGCGATTTTGATCACGTGACAAACATGTTTTTCATCCTTTCTTGAGTGAATTTTTTTCTTTCGCGCGGAAAAGAGGTTCAAAACGCTCACTTTGACACTATTTTTTTTTAAAGATCTATTGCGTTTGCAAAAAAAAAACGGAATAAACAGCTCGATTACATAGTTTCTGAACAACACATGCTACTTTCATGCATTTCCGAACAAAAATGAATCAAAACTTATGTCATAAAGTTGCCCTTTTGGATTTGAGAACAGCCTTAATAATTTTGATACAATTAAACAAACTTTTGAAGCTTTTTGTTATGATTAAATAAGGCGGTGATTATCATTAAAAAATAGTGGTATCAATCTCGTAGGCAAGAAAGTGACATCCCACATTTATAATTTAATTTTATTGAATATGTACATTTCATTTTAATAGAATAAACATTCTGTGATAATTATTGTACAAATACATTTTTATTGTTAAAAAATTCTTATTAGTAGTCCGTGTGATTTCAAATTATGAATTTAGTGTTCCGTGAGGATCAGAAATTGGCAACCGCTAATATAAATGAATTAAGCATAGACAAAAACCTTTTTTTTTTTTTCCATTTCTGAAACTGAAATTTTGCATTTTGGACTTTTTCTATTTCTAACTACTTTGTGTGTATTTATGCAATTTATATTGTAAAATAATTCTTGTATGTGTGTTATAGTTGTGTACTAAGTTATTATTTATAAACTTGCATCCATGAAGCAAAATTTGTAAATAAAATTATGTGTGTAAGTTTGAGTTCAGTTAAACGTTTCAATTAAGGCTGTTCTCAAATCGAAAAGGGCAACTTCCTGACATAAGTTTTAATTTATTTTGGTTCGAGAATGCATTAAACAAGTTGGTGTTGTTGTTCAGAAACTATGTAATCGAGCTGTTTATTTTTTTTTTCATTTTTTTGTAAACGCAATAGATCTTTCAGAAAATAATGTCAAAGTGGACCTTTTGAACCGAATTTCCTCGCGAAAGTAGAAAAATCATCAAAGAGCAGGTGAAAAACGGGTTTGTCACGTGATCGATATCGCTTATAACTCAATGGGTAATTGATTGATCAAAAAATGGAAAAACCAGTTCAGTTCCAAATCGCTGCCATGGCCAGGCTTTCCAATTTAATATCTTTCCGTTAAAAAATGAATTTGTAAATGTGTCAGAACGTTTTGCGCTTGTTCAGCCGAACAGTTAAGAACAGCCTTAACTGAATGTGTTGTTATAGATGTATTTTTTTTTTTGGGAAAGAAACACAATAAACATTTCATGAATTCAGAAAGTTTAAAGCTGACATTTTTTTTCAATTAAAATGTCCTTTATGTAATAGCGTTTTCCAATTAAAATAATTATTAAATTCTTTAATTTTTTTTAATAAAAAAAAAACCCTGTTTGTTAAATTTGTAATTTTGTAGTAATAATAGGTAAATAATTCATCACCTAAATTTCACTTCCCTCGAAATTTCACCTTTCTCTCCACCTTCTCCCCCTATCCTTTGGCCTTCTAACACACAAAGTTAAACTTCTTAACTAATTTCTTTATTCTTTTTTTGTCCTATTTTTTACTTTGTATTAACAAACAACAAAAAAAGTATTTAATGAAATTAAATATATAAACAAAACCATATCAAAGATTGAAAAATTGGGAAAAAAGATTGGGTTCGTAAATATCATGATATTTTCGAAAATATCAAAAATATCCGATATTTTGATATATATCCGATATTTTCGATATATATCCGATATTTTCAAAGCAGCCAACTTACAGCTGATAATAAATGTTTTCGAGCATAATATAGATTAGAAATTAAAATATATTGCACTTAACATGAAAACTTAATCAAAAAATAATATAAAAATGCATTTTTCTTTTCTTCTTTTTTTTTTTCTTTTGTTTTTTCGCCTAGAACAAAATTGAAGATGAAATAATTAAAAACAGTAACAATTTGATTTCTACACTTATAAAAAAACTAACTATAGGATTCAGTATCAAGACCAAGTATAAAAAAATCAGATATTTTCGAAACAAAATTTTAAATACAAAAAAAGTTTTTTTAATTGAAAAATTTTAACATAAATGTAAGTATAAAATGTTTTATTTCATATTTCCTAACATGCTGTATAGTTCAAACTCAACTGAACCAAAACTTGAAAAAAGATTATTTTCTAATGAAGCTGTATATAATAGCTTATTTAAATTAGTCAGTTTATCTTTCAATGGTTGTTCTGAATTAATTATGTCCCACATAATTATTAGTTCAACATTAAAAAAAAAAAAAAAATGCTTCAAATCTAAAGTTTGAAAAATATATTTGTTTTCTTTTTTGGCTAAAAATGTCTCATCCAGAAGAGACAAGTTCCTTATCTACAGATTCACAGTCAATAACAGTTGAAAATTTATTTCATTTACACTGAAATATTACAAATTACGACTGAAAATATCAAAAATATCTTGCGCACATTCATATTTTGAAAATAAATATCAAATGTAGAAAATATGAAACATCTTGATATATTGAAAATAAATATATGAGTATAAATATACAAGTGATATGAAATATTAAAGATCTTCATATTTTGAAAATAAATATTGGATATATACCCTTTGATATATATCAATGAACCCTGGCTGTATATAAATGATTATCAAAATTACACTTTATCTTTCAATGGCTGTTCTGAATTGACTGTCTAATATAATTATTAGTTCTACATTTAAAAATAAAAGTTTGAAACATAAAGCTTGGAAAAGATTTGTTTTCTTCTTTTCCTAAAAAAGTCACTGCCAGAGGCAAAAGTTCCTTATCTACTGAATGACACAATCAATAACAGGTGAAAATTTCATTTACACTTGGTTTGAATGTGAAAAATATCAAAATTACTTTGCACGGTGATATTTTGAAAATAAATATCAATATACAAACTATCAAACATCTTGATATTTTGAAAATAAATGTAAAGAATTTGAAAATATCGAAAATATCAAAAATCTTGATATTTTAAAAATAAATATCGGATATATATCAAGATATATATCATGATATATATCCATTGATATATATCAACGAACCCTGCTAAATTATTAATTAAATATATGCATACATATTTGTCTAAATAAAAGTTTCATAATTGTATTATTTATTTACTGTTACTGATGAGCCAATCTTTCAATGATAAAGAAAACATTAGGATAAATATCCGGTGTACATTCAGATTTCTTTTACTACTGATTTGTATTTCTGTCAACTCTCAAATTTCTGAATCACAGGAAAAAAATACTGCACTCCTGCCAAGAGCTGCAATAAAGCGACAAAACTAGCGTTGCTTCTAGTAACCTTTCATCGCCAAATGCCAACTGTCACGTGGGTCATCCTGGCCCCACTTTTTACGAGCGAAAGTAACGGGGGTGAGCTCTCTATATAATATTTACTCTGAGTCTCATCATATATTCATGTTTTAATTGCAGTATACTGTTGCTACTATTCTTTGGCAAGTTTTCGGAAAGTTGTGTTAAATTTGGTTGAAAACTCTGTATGCTATAAGCAAAAAACTTTTGAATTTTTCACAGACACAATAACATCATCACGAATATGAGTGCTATGCTTACACAAATGCACACACAGTGACAAACTATTTCCAGCATTTTCTGTTACATAGGTGATCGCAAATATTATTTTATTATTAAATTTTTTATTAGCCCCTTAATTGTACCCCCGCCCCCCCCGATAAATCTTCCCCGAGAAATATAAAATCAAACATGTTCTTTACACCCTAGAAGTTCAAGA